>JAWWTY010000160.1:23469627-23542346 GCA_035222235.1 Margarornis squamiger
GGGGCCCGCCCCGGCCCAGCGCCCCGCCCTGCCCCGGCCCGGCCCGGCGGCACACAGCGAGCCCCGGCACAGCGACTAGCCCCCCAGGCCGCCCCGCCCGGGCCGGGCCGCGGGCAATGCCCCGCCAAGGACACGCCGGAGTCCGCCCGATGCGGGGCTTTTAGCAGCCCTGTGGAGATAACAGGACTCGTGCCTCGCCCTGCGGAGAGCGCCCATGTGAGTGCTGAACGCGAGGCCAGCGGCTCGCAGGTGAGCGCCGGCCGCTCACGGTGCCTCAGGCAGCGGGGCCGCTTCCCCTGGAGCCGTCGGCTGCCACCGGCCTTGCGGCAGTCGTGGAATTGCAGAACGGCCACAGCTGGAAGAGATCCACAAGGATCATCGAGTGCAACTCAGCACTGACGCATATTTTGTTTCCTCTCTGATGGCAGTTAATAAGCCTTCATCTGTCCCGGCTCCTGGACAAAGACCCTAAAGCACTGTCATGCCAAGACTAAAATAATACAACTAAAACGCAGGAAGAAATGCTGTGAAGAAAGCTGGCCAGGACACTTGTCTTACATTCAGCCTAACTGCCCTAGGACAGGTTGCTGTCAGTTCTAAATGTCCTGCTGAACACACTGTTAGGCTACATAATGGCTCTTTAAAAAGTTGGCCTCTGCAAACTATCTTAACCATAATTTTGCTCGCTGTTTCCAGAGCAAATGAGTATAATTTACTGAATCTCATTCCAAATTTGAAAACTGTCTCACAGAGGCTTCAACTGCTTTGTTTCTTCCCTCAAAACAGTTTGCAGAACTGCCTCTGTTCGCTGCCTTTCCTGGTGGCTGCTCAGTCAACATCTGCTGCAGCCATCACCCTCCGTGTCACCATCGGGGCACACCCATGGTATTGACCTCATCCCTGGCCTCTGCTGACTCAGAAAGCTGTCCCTCTCTCAGCAACACCACCCAATGGACATGTAAGAGCTAAAGATAAAGAATCATCATATAAATTCCAGATGAGGCCTATCAGCCAGGCCTGCCAGCCTCAAGAACACACCTCTGTCAGGTCTTTCTTTCCTGGAAGAGTATTTTAAACAGCAGCAGCAAAAGAAGAAGAAGAACAATATTAGTTCCTTAACAACCTGTAGAGATAAACAGAGATAAACGATCTTCATCAGCTTCCCACTGAAAGTAATTACTGTAGAGAACCAAACAAATTGGTTTTTACTTTAGTAAAAGAGGAAAATTTTAGCAATACTTTAAGTGTGTTCACTAATGATTTAAGAATGTGCCAGATATAACTTTTAGGTCACTCTTCTACTTTTATGCTTATTGCATACTTCTGGGCAAAAGGTAAGATAATAGAAAGAAGCTTTCACTATTCATCAATATTTACTTGAGATCCCACAGGGTGCATCTCTGTAATCTCTGACTGTAGAACAAATAGTATTTCAGAACACTAGATAAATGATCTGACGCCCAGCAACACTGTCCTGCACACGTGAAAACTCAGGGGGACTCACTGACACATACATCTTTAAAAACAGCAAGACTAAAATCAACAAAGGGAAACTACAGCTGATTGTCATGCTTGAGTTTTTTCTTTGTTATTTCACACTTCTAGGACAATCAGTAGTGTGTATATTACATTAGCTGTACCATACCTATCACACAGCCTATATAATAAAGGAAAGTGCACCTATTTATGTTGGGTGCTTTTATGTTTGGTTTGGCTTGTGGATCTCAAAATTTTCACTATACATGAACTCATTAATCTTAATAAATCTTCACGTGGTTACTTTTGGGGGAAGAGAGCAGAGGGAGAAGATTCAGGTCACAAGGACACAGACCCTACTTCTCCATTTTTCTGGTCACAATGGGAATCTCTTCTCAATGACTGAATGAGGTTTCTCCTGCAGAGAGGAGGGGCAAAACCCTTGCAGTGGTTTCCATAAGACAGAGTAACCCAAAAGTCACTTTCATTTCTACTCTGGTTGGAAATGCACTAGTTTAAGTATCAAGATGTTGCAACAGGTTTTCTGACTTTCCTTTTCCATGTATTCCATGCTGAATGATTTTCCAGGACAGAATCTGACATGACTAATTTTGTTTAAGGTCATATCATCAGTTCAGAGTTGTAGTTAATTGCCTTTTCCATGCAAAATGCCAGTAGGAACAAATCACAGTACATTTTTGTATCAAGGATCCATTTGATTAAAATGGGCCTTAATACATGCTATTATTCCCCAGCAGCCATGCCAGATTTACTCAAATACAAATGAAAGTAAATAGGCTGAAAACATCCTGAGCTTTGGGCGCTTTACTGTGCGCCAGCACAACAGAGCCTTTGTTACAGGCAGAGCAGTGCTCTCATAACAGAGTTACTGCTTCCAGCTTCAGTGGCTGCACTTCCAGAAAAATCAGCTTCAAAGAAAAACAAACAAAACACCCATAACATATCTAGTGGACATGAACTCATGGTGGCACTGATGACACTGATCTCAGTTGCCATCAGGTGTGATAGTGGCCTTCCTGTGCAGCGCTCCATGGCCCTGCTATACACTTTGGCTCTTGCTCCACTTGCTAGTGGGCACAGGGAGAGGCTGCCGGGCACAGCCTCGCACCAGGCAGTGTGGAAACCCTGCACCTGGAGTGATTTACTTTGCTGCCTTGCTTGTTATTTGCTTCACCATCTCCGGGCAACAGATAGGCAATTGTTTTTACTTGTAGCATGTAAAATGCTACAAGTAAAATTAATGTGAGCACTTAAATTAGTGTAAGCCAGAAATATCTAATGTATTGGCTAGAGATGTAACTTGCAGAACTATCCAATTCATACATGGTATATACAGAAAGTAAGCAAGTAACTATATACAGTGGGACTAGTGTAGGCTGGCAGCGATGTATTGTAAATAAAAACTGTAGATTGTTTTGTACACAGAGCTTTATGATCATAACAAGTTGATATCGTTCACAGCTGAGCAGCAGAGGCATGTACTACTCAAAACTTTATGTATTTGTCATACAGGCGTATACATGTTGGCAAAACAGTGAAGAAAGGTCCCCTCTATGTTGATAAATAGGATCAAAAGGTCTGAGAAGTGAAAGTGACAGAAAAAATGTAAGCATTCAGTGCACATTCAAAACATCACAGAAAGAAACAAAAGATCTGCTACAGAACTCAGTACATGAGCTACTGTCCACTGGCTTCTGAAGGTAAGCCACATTCACCTGCTATTAACATCAGGATTTGAAATGTCCTTTTAAACACAAATAGCAGGTTTTAATCCTGAACTGAGGAGTGATTGTTTCTTCTGAAACAATTGCAACAAAGCCTTAAATTGTGCTATTTATATAATCAGGAACTCAAGTCCCAAATAGCGCAAACCCATGGGATTGTGTTTAACGACAAGCACAAGCCTGCACTCTGAGTAGGCAGCACTTAGCATGTTTTGAAGGATCTATATTTTATTGTATTTATACTTATCAGTAGGGGTATAAAACTATTTTTTAAATAGCTTGGCAATAATTTTGAAGTTCTTCAATAGATTAAATTAAAAACTACTTTTTAAATAGCTTGGCAATAATTTTGAAGTTCTTCAATAGATTAAATTAAAAAAAAAAAAAAAGAGAAAGCCTTTGTTTTCTAAACGTATTTGTATGAGTGACATGCCTGTAATAGAGACAGCAGTATGAAACTTGGCAAGATTCTAAAAAATCTGGGGCATTTTGTGTCTTTTTTTTTCATGTGCTTCTCAGTGCTCAGGTAGAAACAATAAAGCATACCCTAATTTCATCACATCCTTCCAGATACTAGAAGCTGTTGAATTGTATGTCTCACAGCAAACTCCACAGTGACTTTTATTACTTTGTTTAATTACTTTATATTTTTTATAAAATACAATCTTTATAACTTGGTCTTTCTTGTATAAATAAAATAGAAGCCTAAAGGCTGCATTCCCTGATAAATGTTTAACGGGAAGCAAAGCTATCTCTGGTCAGTATCTTGCTGCTCAGGTTTCTTAAACATGAAAATGGTGTCCTCACAAATTTATTTCCCCTTGTGAAGGAGAATGGTTTCTGGCTGGCAGTAGACCCCAAACCTCCATGGGGAGAAACCTCCTTCCTTTCTGCACAGGAAATTGATCTACATGGTGAGGCTTACATGTAATAAGAAGGGCATGGATCTTGATCCTAGACCTTCAGTCAGCAGGTACGCAACAGCAGAATGGAGTTGGGAATGTTCAGATCATGTTTTTTGTTGCAGGGGCAGGAGATGAGAACCAACTTACCTGTCATGTCAGGTGCTTGTGCCATACCACTGAGCAGGTTTGGTGGGATGTCTACAGCATACTCAGTTGCCTGCTGGCTCAGTCTGATCAGGGATTACTGCCATGGTATTTGCTGGAAAAAAAAGGTACGACTGTACTTACCATACTAGTTATCACATAAGGCATAACAGCTCTGAAAAGACATGACTCTGAAACGATAACTATAGAAGTAACAGAGAGAGAGCTGATAGTCAGTAACATTTTGAAGGACTCTTGTACAAAGCATCTAATGTTCTGCTGGAACCATATTCCTTCTACTTGCACCACAAAAAAAAAAAAAAAGAAAAAAAAAAGGAAAGAACAGAGGGATTTTTGACTTCATTACCTAATGTCTTCCTGCAACTTGCTTGCTCTTTCGCCATGAAGTTTATTAGCATTAGCCTGCAAAAGAAGCTACCCCTGGTACCACCACCATTTTTGTTTACATTGGATTCACATTTCATTTCAAGCTTCAAAATCAACTATTAGCAAAATGTTAACAGCACAAAAGAGGTTAGATGGTAATGTATGTCAAGGATCAAGAAATGGGAGTCCCATACTGTAGCTGTTATTCTGTATAGTCTAAGAAAAGGGGAAGACAAAGACAGATCTACAATTTTTGTCTGAATTTCTCATATTGTGTGATTCTAGATTCTAGCACAGTTCTGACAAGATGTTACTGATCATGTTCTTGAGAACAAAACTCTTCTTTAGGCTTCTTCTGGTTGCCATAAGGGGAATAATTTGAGAAGAGAATAAATTTAAAGCGATTTCCCAATAATATTTTTTCTGTAAGTCTAAGTAGCAAATCTTTCCAGCTTAACAAGAACTGGTCAGTTATGGATTTTACATACGTTCTCTGCATAGGTTACTCTTCATATAGCTTGGATTTCTAACTTTACAAACAGCAGATTGCTTCAACACTAATCGGAATCATTGTTAGTGACAGTAAAATGAAAGAGGGTAAGAAATATGAAGCTATTTTTAGAGGCAATAAGAGGCAGAGCGCTTCACTCAGAGAAAAGCCATTTTTAGGCGTGAGTGGCTGAGCTGGTTAAGATTCTTCACTGTATTTGCTAGTCTGTGGATGTCCTTAAAGCTACCTGACTTCATAGTTTATTATGTTCATTAAGCATTTAGAAGCTTTAAAATGGAGCTCTTTGTGTAGAAGAGATCTTATGTTATAAAGATTCAGTTTTATTTGGTGTTCAGTTACTCAGTATTGAGTGTTCACCCTGAAACAGAAATCCTCTATAAGGAAGAGAGAACATCATTGCTAAAAACCCAACTATTTTCTCAAATAATTACATCTGTAATTATAATTAAAAAGTAAAACATCTCAGAATGCATGGAGTTTATTTCTCTGCGATTTGTCAAAACTGTGGAGGTACAAACTTTAATGCATTTTGAAAGCGTAGTCTCAAATATAATCAATTACATTTATCCTTAAAGTATTTCTGAAATCTTTGACAGAATCGCCAGGATTTTCAAACACATCCAAAAGCCCTGTGAGCCAAATCACGGGACATGTTTCTAATCCACAGAGGTTTTTTTAGATCCTGCCCATTGGTACTTGTTTTGTTGTTGTTTTGCATAGTTCAGAAATAGTTTATAAACCTCTCCCTGTGTCTATTATGAACATATACATCAGAAGCTGTGGGCAATCAGGATGCAATACTTATCTTTTTCAGGAGGTCACATTACAAATAGGTTGTTAAAGTCATTCTGGCCACCTTGAGAATAAAGTACTATTTAAGTGGAATTTGAATAATACTCTCTAATCCAAAGTGCTGACAGTTTTCTAGTCTGAGGCAAGGATTTCTCGAGCTTTTCGTCTTTACAGTATTTGGTGTTATACAACAGCTGAAATTTGGATCTAACTGCTGAGTACTAAATTAGGTAGTTGGCACTTTGTCTTCGAGTACATGAACATAATTTCAGAACAGCTCATACTGAGAGATAGGAAAAATAGGGCAGCGATGAACAAAATCATGCAACAATTTTTACTTAATAAGGTAATACTGAAAACCTTTCATAAAAAAAAATTGTTGAAGAATGTTATCATGCATTGAGTTACTGCACATAACAATATGTTACAAAACATAAAAATTTACATTTCTGGATGTAAAAAAAGAAGATTAAAAACTCTTGGAGACTCATAGCAAATTTTATTTCAGTAAATGATCCTTTCTAAATAAAAGATTGTTAAAACTCCTCATATTCACTGATTCAGTGAGCAGGTTGTAACCCAATGTACTATGACTTAAACTTTCAGTACTACAAACTGTAAGGAAATTTATCAAATACACGTGGATAAAAGGAAAGGAATCACAGGGAGCACAGTCAGAAGCAGCTCCAAAACATGTGTGCAACTCTGCTTTGAGGGCATTGCAGGGGGAGAAAACATTTCTGTGTTTGCATTAGGTAAGACAATTAGTATTAGTCATTTTGATTCTATACAAGTCAATTTCTTACACTGCAACAAAAATTGATGGGTACCTTGTTACTTCAATAGTATCTTGTAATGGTAATAAAGGTTTTCAAATCTACTTAACTTTTCAGTATTAAAAGCTAAAGTTTAGATCTTTCTTAGTATTTAACTGGTTTAGCTTCAGAGGTAGGAGTTGGTGAACTCCCTCCCAGAGTCCAGTACAGGGTATGCAGTGGCTGACTCACAGCTATCACAACAGCCTGTCTATACCTACCCATCAAATCTGGCCAGCTGATCTGTGTGGTTTGTACATCCTTTTACAGTGAGCTATTCAAACTGCTGTGTTTCTTCTCATACTCTACAGAAAAGGAATAGTTTTTTGCACTACCATGTGCTTGCATCTTTCAGAAAAACTGTAATGGTTCTAACTCCTTTCAGGTTTTACAAAGTTGTGTTTTGAGCTGGAGTAGGAAGCCATGTTTGCACCTAAGGAAATGGCCATCTGGAGCTTGGGGTTTTTTAAGTTCTGCACTTCTTTGGTGGATGTATTGCTTTGCTAAGTGTTTGACACTGTTACTGACTTTTTTTGCTTACTTCTACACAGGCTCACAATTCAGCATTTTTGAAATGTCTGGTTTAGCCAAATCAAAAGTATATTTGGAATATTGATATATTTGAAACAATGCAATAAACACAGAGCTGTGAGACTGTTATGCTTATATATTTTGGAGGAACTCTGCTGTTTCCCATGATTTTATAAAATAATTGGTTTTCATTCATTCATTCTTATCCTAAACTCTTTTTCATAATTGTGGCTATCTTACATACTTTAACCATAAGTACAACATGTGTGCCCTCTAGTTATAAACAACAACTGGAACCAGACTACTGTTTACCTTTTTATCCTAAAAGCAAGTATGTTGCTTATAATTTGCCTCCCTGTACTTATGAGTGGCTATCTGATATGAATCTTGAACAAAATAGGAAAAAACCTATAGAAAGTTGGAATTCTCAGGACTGGCAAGAAGCATTTGAGTTTTCTGTACCTTGACATTGCAGCAAATTGTCCTAATGAACCTTCCTTCTTAAAATTCATGAGCATGCTAAGCATGTGCAGTGAAAAGCAGCATGCTTTTAAACCTTCCTCAGGATAAACAGGCCCCAGCTGTTTTCACTGATTGCTGTACCTTCCAGGCCATCCTTAACCTCTTCACAGAAAACACATTCTTACGCCTCTTGGTTGTTGCCAGCAGTGCTACTGCCCACTCTTCGTTCCCCTATAACTTCCTCAGCACCCTCACTAGCTCAAGTGAAGTCCTTTTCTGAACTCAAACCTTCTGGCCTGTTTGGTTTCTAGTTTACACTTCAGTGTTGTTGCCACAAGGGAAGCAAACAGCCTTCTTAGCTTTGCCTCCAGCTAACAGTAGAAACTTTCTTATGCATGTGTCTGTTTATGTTCCTTCCCTACCTTTCCTTCTTACCAAACTTCCTTTGGGTTTAGCTCAAAATGCTCTCACTGCATCCATTCTTGCTTGTCTACTCATGTCTCTGTCACCCAGAAGATCCCACGTGTCTCTGCATCCTCCCACCTACAGAAAGGCTCTGCTCTGTCGCGGGCTATCTCGGCCAGGTGTGTTAAGCCCTACCTTCACTCACACCTGCCCCTCTCACCTCTGCCTTCTCTGTGTGTGTTTTAACTTGTGCAGTTACACAGTGAGCCAGCATGGAGAAATGACTAAGACCAAAACCACCTTTCCCTCCCTGCAAAGTTGGTTTATCCAGCACTTCCACTGAAGGAAGTGTTCATCAAACTCTACCATGAGTTAAAAAATAAATCCCTCCTGTTAAATCACACATGTCCTTCCCTCAGAATACTCACTCAGCCCATAGTGCCTTTCCTGGTATCAATCCTTCTCTTCCAGGCAGTTATGTACAACTCCTTCCTTCATTCTTCTTAATTTTCTTTAATTTTCTTCTTAAATTTCAACCCAATTTTCACCTATAAAAGATATAAATATGCAAGTGCTATAAAAGATTTCAAGTTACCAGAAGTCTTTTGGAATAGCACAATGAGCTTCTACCTGCATGAAAGATAAGCCAAACTGACAAACGTGGTTTTGGATATATCTGTAAAGCATTCATTAGAGTCCAGACCCAAGCTGCTTTTACCAAAGGCAGTTACTTCCCAGAGCCAGCGTGCAGGATCCATCTCAGATCGTGACTGCACAGCATTTCTTTGCTTCTCACAGGGACCAGGACACAGATACACAGTTTTCAACATTTGCAGCAGTTAATCAGCAGCAAAGCAAAAGAGAAAACAAACAAAACCCTAAAGTCTTTGTGTTGTAGCTGGTAAACATAATATTTGGATTTAATCCAGATTATGCCTCAAAATTTCTCCACCACCATGAATAGATTTCAAGTTTTTCTACTCTGCATATTCATTAACGTCCTTATTTTTATCAGTGGCCACCATGCCTTTTTTTCAATTACATTTTTAGGCTTCCCTGGCAGAGCATGCCTCCAAAAGTCGTTAACAAACTACAGTATCCTGAGGTCCAAGCTACTTTTAAAAATATAATCTGCATTTCTAATTTCAGGTTTAAATGCAAAAGCACAGTTTTTTCTCTTTGCTTTGCAAAAGTCTTAAGACTCTCCATTTAAGGAATCAAAAATAAAATTTCTAAAATGTGCAAAATGTTTACCATTTGTTGCAGTAAAAGGACTTTACTTTTTAATATGATCATATTTTTATTATTATATTAACAATAAACATCAGCAATAATGAATTTTATGTATATATATAAAATAGGCATAACAAGGTTACATGCAATCCATGAGACTAAGCAACCTATAAGATTATTTTTATATTATTAAATCAATAAACCAGCTCTGTTTATTGGTAATGGAAACAGGATGCATGCAGTTATGTTCCAAATAATTATAATACAGAGTTATACTTTATTTTTTAATTCTAGCTACATATAAAAGAGAATGTGCATTTGCTTGCCAACAAATTTCACATATTTTTTTGCTGGAGAAGGAAATTGTTAAGCAGTAGTTTTGAAGGCTTAGGTGTTTGTAAGCCATATCAGCAAAAACTCTCTTTTCATTTATCTAGAGGGTTTCAGTTTTTCAGGAAAAATAGGAGGCTGCAAAAATGTTAGCACAGGAAGAAAGGGAAAGAGCATTTATGGTCACATAATTTATGAACTGCATAATAAAATAAAGCTGATGTTGGCTCAACTTTCATTTTGGCATTTCTTAAAAATAGCTATACATGAGAGTACTGCTCATGTATCATATAGGTTTTGTTTACTTGGGTTGTTTTAAAAGAAGAATAAAAAATAAATAGCTTTACAGGAGGCAAGCTGCAGTGGTGGAATGTTGTGCACAGGAGGGAGGAAGGTGTGCTAATCAGCTTCATGTTGTACACTCTGATAGAGCAGCAAAATGATAATCCTTTCCTGTGCAGCACAGGAAGATATCACTTTCAATCTGGACATCAATATGAGAAGTATAGTGACAGTTCAGAGCTGGTGCTAATAATTAGGAAGCTAGAGGGACTGATTTATGAGGAAATGGCATTGATTAAAATTTGCATTTAGAGCACTTTCTTGCAGAGGATCACAAGTGCTGTGCTGGTGTTCGACCAGCATTTTCAAAAGCAAGCGTTAAGGGGCTGCTGAGCTCCTGTGGCCTCCGGTAGTCAGCAGATTTTCTGAGCAGGTGTTTGACAAAGCCAAAGCCTGCTGAACACCCTTGTGCTAAATACTCTGGGAGGAAGTGGTGGGTATTTAGCTGAAGCACCAGACACATTACTTTTATTTGTGAAAACACTCAGGCAGCCACTTCACTTTGTTTCCAGCCAGGTGCCCCTGATTTACAAAGCTCAAAGACATAAATAAAGTGACAGGTGTGAAGGGTCATTAGGATTGTATAGACACTACTGGTAATTCAGCAAACTATGTACCTTGGAACCTCCAACAGAATAACAAACCAAAAGAAGCTCTCTGCCACCACTTCTCCCAAAACATGAGCCAAAAAATGAAATAAAATTCAACTGAGTATGAATGGCAATGCAATAGGTGAAAGAATGCAGAAAGGAAGAAGTGGCTATTGAGATGTTTCGATGAAATTGGAGGAAATTGCAATTCAAAGTTACATCAGCCCTGGCTGCAGAATGACATCTACCCCTAAAAGGTAGAAAAAGAAAGTATTGCAGACAGGGGAGATGCAGGTATGTGATTAAATGTAAGACATATCCACACCATAAAAATGGTGAGTCACCAAATTTCTCATGATTTTACCAAAGGCTATTGAGAAGACAAACATCTACGAAAAGGATGCACTTGAGAAGGACCTGAAAAAATAATTCATTTAGGTATCAGCCATGCTTCTGGCAGATTTATGCTGTACATGTCATGCGCCCATGGTTTCTCCTACCCTTGCATTCCTCCCCCCACCAGTAAATACCTCCATTTCCTCCTGGTGTTCCTCTCCTTGTTACGAAGAGTTGTAGTAGAAATGTTAAGATGGCTGAGTAAGAATGAGTGGGAGTGCCTGGGACAAAGGGCAGGAGAGGACATAAGGGCCCACATGTTGTTGGGACCCAGATTAGCAGGTCACCAGGATCCCAGTAGATCTTTGTGCAGTTTTTAAGCATATCCAAGTTAGGATACAAAGGAAAGTGAGTAAATCCTGATGACTCATAGAGACTGGAAAGGAAGAAAAGACTGATGACTGTCAGCTCCTAAATGGTGTCTAAATGCATATCCAAAATCAGCACATGAAGCTCATTGAGAAGACTGGAGAAACTGCAGAAAAGCTCAGCATGCAAATGCAAATCAGCTCAAGTAACAGAAGAAAGGAAATAATATCTACCACAAAAATAGAAAGGTATTATAGAACTTTTACATTGTTTGCCATGGCTTATTCAGTGTAATAAGTAATTTGTATTAGTGGAAATGAAGACATTGCAAAGTATTATGAGGTAACCTTGGAGGAGAGCTCAGCCTTGGCACAGAAGTAGATCTTTGCAGGTGGGTCTTTACACCCTAACATAGGACATGGGCAGCTGTGATTGAGGCATAAGCACATATATCAGAACATCTGACACATAAAATGAATTTGTGCTGCTGCTGCTGGTGAATATACATTGCTTTTATTTTGAAACAGATGCATATAGGTCATTGCTTCAGTGAAATACATACTTCAGTAATAATTTTCAAATCTCTCAGGTTCTCATAATTTAACCATTGTTAATTATTTAGCAATTATGCTGATGAAAGGTTAAAAATTTTAGCAGAGGCATTTCTTCAGTCAGGGGAAGGAGAAATGGTTTAAAATTAAATCCTTGCAGTTGGTTCTTAATGGTAATGACATGCTATTTTTGTATTATTGGAAGTAACAGTTGATTACTTAGAAATTTTGACATTGGAGAGGGGGCTAGAAAAGTATGGTGAGCTAAATAACAGACAACATTCTCTACTATGAGTTTAATACATTGCAGAGGCCTACAGAGACACAGCTTTACAAATTAATATCTTGATGACCACTGAAAACCATAATGTGAGGTTTATATGTTGGGGTCCAAATGTAAGACAGAGACTATGGATAGGAGTGTTAAAAGACACTTGACCTTTCTAAGAAACAACAAGGTATATTTTCATGTGTTACTAATGCAGTAAGCCATGAATATTTAAATGAAAAATAAAAGTCAGTTAAGCCAATAGTGGGTGTAGTATCTTAAAAATCATACCTGAACTACCAGTAACTTCTGTTAAGTTGAAGATTTTCTTCTCCTATTTTTGAAACTCAGCATAGTTTAAAGAGTTTAACTACCATGTCCTGTCAGCTGTTTCAGACTGCAAAAATGAAAATGCAATCTATTTAATTTCTCCCATCAGCTAGTATCCAAGGTAGGCAGAGATGCTTGTATTTCATGCTTTTGTCCTCTCTTTAAAGGAAAGTTGGAACAAAAGAGGCAAACCTTATACCTCAAAATGATTAACTCCAGAATAGTTCAGAGCAAGAACAAGAAGTATATCAAAGCGATCAGGGGTCCCTGTGAAAAATAACCTGTCAAACACCCACACTTAAAATGAGGAAGATGCATTATAAGCACCTTTGCCAATGGCATCCCTGACCTCAGAGGGGAGTAGGTGGGAGGAATGCAGCCTGCTCACACAAATTCATCTCAGATGCCTCATTCTTGATGTTATAAAATCTCCACTGAAGGCAGAGCCACTCTTGAGTGTGGCAGAGGCATTTCACATAATGCTGCATGCTGTAAACAACTGTGAGACAATTGGTGCCCCTGTTAGAAATAGGTAGAGCACATATTCAAGCTGTAATAAGAGAACAGGTATCAGCACATATAATTTAAATAAGAACAAATTTGAAGATTCAGTGATGCCCTGCAGTATATGAAAGTACATGGCAGCATATGAAACTTCTTAAACTTTTCTGAGTATTTATTAGAGCTTACTATTGAATGCTAACAGCAAAATATTTCAGGAAATCCATGTTTATGAAAGATCGGGAAATACAACCCTTCTGTCGTGGTTTTAATGACAGCAAAAATATACGAGTTCTAAGTTCAGAAGTTTCTAATAAACACCAGTTTAAATATATACCTTGAAACTTGAAAACCAAGTGAGCTAATTATTCCCATTTGCAAATGGCAGATGAACTTAAATATTGAAACAATATTTCACTGAAGCAGGGAGGAAGAAGTGGTAAGGGAGAAGGGTAATATTTAACACATACCCACTTTCCAAAAGTGCAAGCACATATATATATTCCTCTCTTTCATCTCTTGTGCTGGGCCCTGAGGCTGTTTTTCTCATCCTGTAGTTAACACCTCAGTCTTACAGGTTATGGCTGTTGGGCTGGGGGGAATGTGTTGCCAACACCACTGAGGAGCAAGACCTACTGCTTCTGAAGCTTCTCAAGCTCCATGAGTCCAAGGCTCATGATCATTTGCCGTCTCTGCTGGTTGCTCTAGCCATTTGCCTCAGCTGTCCTGTTGCTCCAAATGACCTTTGCAGCTCATGTGAGTAACCACTGCTGCTCTACTAATGGCAGCTGCTCCTCAGTTCCCTCTGCTCTCCAACAGGAGCCTGTAACACACAGGGCTGCACAGGGGTCTTTGCTGTTCAAGGAGGGCTTAGGAAATAGACTTCCTATCCTCAGTCAGTCTACAACTTTTGCACCCCAAACCACATTTACACGAGCTGACTTGCCCAGATGTACACTCACTATTGCAACAACACAATTTCACTCCTGTTATGATATGTCTGCTTATTGCAAAGAGAAATATCTCACCTAGTACACCAGCAGCAAACTGTGTCTCAGAGCCCTCCTGTCACCAGATGTTAACAGAGTCCACCTCCTCTCCTGGCAGGAAGGCAGCTCTTCCCTTCAGGCCACAGCCATCAGGAATGCATTTGTCTAAAATGAGAGAAGATCATGGCAGATCTTCCTGGCTCTCTTGAAGCAGCAAAACAGCGGATAAAAATAAATCGGTTGACTGAAACCTTATGTGAACATAAATTGTGGTGTAGATTAAGAAGTCAGTTTGGTCATAATAGTAGACAGAGCTTAGCATTACATTTCATTGCTTTTAATGGAAACTTTCTGCTGCATTTGTATGAACAGGGTCGTTTCTTTTAAGTTGAGTTTTGTGTGTGTGTATTCCTCTGTGATGTACATTCAGAGATCCAGGGCATATATATCTGAAACTGCACCATACCCTTCCTTTTCTGTTTGGGTTTGGTTTGGTTTTTCTGGTTGGTTGGTTGGTTTGGGGGTTTATTAGTGTATATTGGGCACCCAAAAGTTCCTTAAATTTCTGACATATTTTTTTAATTTCTTGTCTGCTTCTCACAATGTTCATCAACTGAGAACACATCTCTCCTTCTTACTGACACTCAAAAACTACCATCCATTTTCATTCTAGAAATCATTCCTACTTGATGTTTGGTTTTTTGTGTGGTTTTGGCTTTGGGTTTGTTTTTTTTGTTTGTTTGGGGGTTTTTTTTGGTTTTTTTTTTTTTTGTTCTGTTTTGGTTTTTTTGGGGTTTTGTTGGGTTTTTTGTTTGTTTTGGGGGTTTTGTTTTGTTTTTTTTTGTTTGGTTTGTTTTGGGTTTTTTTGTGGCATGGTTTGTTTTGGTTCTTTGAGATAGAATACATCTAGAATCAAAACAGTTACCCATTATCTGGGAGACATTAGTGGCTTGCAAGAAGCACTGTTTCTGGCATCATCTAGGGCACATACAGGTACATGGAGCAATTTCAGGTGAGGTTTTTACATTATTGAATTTATCTGTGTAAACCTGTGGTAGAAGTTATCTTCCAAACAACAAACTAACAGTACCTGCTGACCTGCTGAGAGGCTTCATGGGTGAGATAACATACCTAAAATGAGCCCCATGTATAGGAGCACAGAAATGAACCTGGGATCTCTGTTGTTTGAAACTCAGTATCCACGTGTCTTTGAAAGTCCCCAAGCCTCCCAGATTAGCACTGCTGGAAAGCAGGAGAGCCATCAGTATAGTCAGTTATGAAGTCCTCTTCCCCACATTCCTCACAGCTAGGTTGGAGTAGATCTAAAGTATTCTCTCAGCCCCAAATTACTGCCTAAACACAAACTGCTAGTCAGCACTTTGGAAAAGGTGCTGTGTGCTGTGAGTGGCTTTTAATCTATTTCTCTCTCCCCACACACTCTATTCAAACATTTTCTATTTGTCTCATAACACATAAAGCTTGGCAGTCTTCACGGTACAGAGTGGGGTTGAACTATTTCAAATGCCCACAGAACTTCAATTATTCTCCTTGTGCTTCTGCAATGATTAATGCTTTGGAAAACACAGTCACACTGGCATGGCTGGAGCAGGCGTGCCAATACCCACATGTCTGCAGACAGCTGTAACCAAAGGCAGGGGCAGAATCACTAATGCTCTGCTGACCACAGTGCCCAATCAATAATCCATGGCAAAAACATCACAAGCTATACAATATATCATGGGGGTTGACAGTGGTATTGCTAGCAGCGGGATCCCTCAATGCAAATCTGATTCTGAAGAATTTGGAATATTTGGAGTTTTGTTTTTCAAAGTACCTACTTGGTATCTGCACAGTAAAAATTTGAAAGAGAATTTATTGAATGCATTAATTTGGATTCCTCTATCTTCATAAAACTGTGATTTTCCCAAAAGAAAAACACTAGTTGAAAATTAACATGAATGTAAATTTCGACATCATTAAAAGGATTAAAAATATACATAAGATTTTCATACAGCCTACAAGGAGTAAAATCATATGTGCCTGAAGACTTGTTAAAATGTATGTGCTACATAAGAGTATGAATTACAGAGATGTAGTTATTTTGTAAGAGTCCTTCAGACTCATATATTTGTCACAAATCTGTGATTTAGTAGCAGCCAAAGACAGATGGAAGAGAGAGAGCAATATGCTTTTGAGGGCACCTAAAGGTAGCTTTGCACCTTCAAGCTGCATTTGGGGCTCATAACATGGCAACAAACCTGCCTGTAGGCAAAGCATTTCTCGGTTTGGTTACATGAAGCCTCATCTTACAAAGATACACATTGCTGTGCATCAATGGCACAACAAGACTTCATGGATTTTGATAATATAGTGTCAGCAGAAAGCCTAAGACCAATGGTCTGAAACTCACTGAGCACAGTGCTAGGTATGGCTTTCATGCATTCCATAATTCTAGTGGTTAATTTGTTTTCATTTTCTCATTTTCACATTTTCTCTTATATTAGTCTCTTTTCTGATACCATTCTCTATTTGTCCTCTGCAAAGATATTTATGTCCTCTATGATCCAAACTTTTCCACAATCCTTCTTTGCTTCTCTCCTATTCCTCTTTCTTTTCTCACATTTCTTCCTTTAACTTCTTCCTGGTAAGTGCATAATTTCTCTAAAACTACTGGCATTTATACAAATATATTTGCTCATGGAATGACAGCCACAGGCAATTTTGATAACACTAAATTAGCAGGACACTGCAAACAATGTGCTCATCAAACACCTTCCAGTCCCACTCCCTTTCTCTGAATGTTGAGGCAAGGGAATCTATTTTTCCTCCTTTACCTTTCTGTGATTTGCATTTTCATAGCAAAGTCTATTACTTTGTCCTGTTTATCTTGGACTGTGGCATCAAGTTCTTTGTACATCTTATTCCCTTCAGGAATCTCCCAGGCAAGTACTTCACCACTGCACCTATTTGTTAAACAAAGACAAAAGATTTCTCCAATAAAAAAAATAAAAATAAATTAAAAAAAAAATAGTGACTGTCCTCAGAGAAAGCCAAAATCCTTCTGAAGAATAATTAATTTTCTGGATACAATTCAACAGAATGCCACTGTGTGTGTGAACATGTGTTAGCAAGAAATAAAAGCTTCAAGTCATATAAGCTCTCTCCTAGCTGATTGGAATAATCAGAAAAAAAGCCCAGTTCAATATATTTCAAGGTTCTTATATACAATTTGTTCAAGCCCTCACCTGGGATTTTTGGAACCACTAAACATATTCCCTGAGAGACCTTTTAAATTGTTCCCTACTTCCAAGCACTGGATTCTTGGGGCTGGGAAGAGAGGTTACCATTAATAGAGAAACACAGCTTCAACCCAAACACTGCCCCCAGCAACGTGTTTATGATGACACATAATGGATTCCCTTAAGCTAGTGTTAGAAATAGTCCATTATTTTAATTCTTCACTCAACCAAAAAGAGCATGCAGGAGGCACATATGCTTTTACCTACGACTTCTCTGTTTGGTGCATGTTTTTTTCGTGTAGTACTGTCCAAGAGGGCTCACAGAGAGGCTTCAGGCCCTTGGGAACACTGCCCAGCCCTGTCCTTCGGTTCAGCCAACTATGACCATTTCAGCTCTGTTTAGCTCTGTGACAAAAGAGGCTCTCTTGGAGCTAATCCAACATTGCTATCACGCTCTTCAGCTTCTGGAAGAAACTTCACTTTCTTTGGAGTCCTTCTGGAGAGAGACTCCAAACTGAATGCTACATTAAGTTCAGTTTCCGTATTCAAACCCATTTTAAATTTGTCTCCTGTTATGACGGTTCATGAGCATCAGTGGGGAAGGGCTGAGTTGAAAGTTGATGCAAATGAAGCTTTCTGAGGGCTGACTTTTCCCTGTGTGCCAGTAACTAAGAGCGGAGAGCACTTCTCTGTGGTTTCACTCCATGAGGAGTTCTGGGTGAATAGTTTATGCAGATGAGTTACCTCCCTGTCCATTATTCTCCCTTTTAGCAAGAGAGGAGAGTCATGAAGAATCAGAGCATGGGGCTTAAATGAAGTGTTATGAAATAATATTTTTCTGTTTTAGAATAATGCCCGTCAGAAGGAAAAACAAACAAAAAAATTACAGGAGTTAAGGTTCCCACAGCTGCATCCAAGTATTTCTTAAAATCTCATTATCCCTCCAGAGTTACCACAATGTTGATGATACTGTGCAGAAGTGCAAAGTTCTTTAGCTGAATCACTCTGTTATCAGATGCCTTGCACTCTGTGAAAACAGTTTCTGTTGATTCAAGGTCAGGCAAGTCCCATCAATATTTATCTCTTACTGATGAGACCAGAAAGTGCCTCCAAGCTGGTCAACCACAGGTACATTTGAGTGCATTTTCTTCAGTTTCCTCAAACATATATAGTGCTTACTTCCCTTTCTTTGCTCCAGCATTCCCATGAGACATGAGTCTGCTTCCTCAGCATCCTCGCCACCTTGGGCTGTATCACCACTTGTGATGTCAAGAAGCAGGATTAGCTGGAGTGTCTTAGGCTGACAAAATATCCTCACGTGGCTCTGCACCTTTTAGTGGTGTGCCTGTGAACAGTAGTTTCCACATTTCTTCAGGAAAAAGAAATTATTCTGGTGATTCTGCTTAGTGTCATTCTGTGCCATATGATTCCTTTTTAGGTATTTTCCACCCTTACTTTTTTCAATTCAGTTTTGACTCTGTGGCTTCTTTCCTTAACATAAGGCATGAACTTTTTGTTGCAATCTTAAGCCCACTCATTCTAGGAATTTTCTAGCATGGCACCAAACATTTTTTCATCTGTTAGACTGCATACATTCTCTTTCCCACTTTATAAAAATACTGCGACTACAAGTTGCTTTATCTAATCCTATCTTTTTCAGCCCACAACTTTGTAACCAAAGGTATTTGAGAAACAGCTGTATGGAATCCAGAAGCAGGGCGTATTTGATTAGGGCTGGCACTATGCAAATATAGTGTACTCATTCTGGGCCAGATCCAGACTGAGTCTTGTGGATTTACAGGCTCAGTTCAGCCTGGTGATGTTTGTTCCATATAGTCTTGCACAATATATAGACATATCCTCCCTCACCTAGGCAGTACTGTGTCTCTAGGTGTGCACAGCAGCCCTTTACTGGACAGTAGCCTCCTCTCCCTGCTTCACTTTTAGAGTTGCTTTTTTGTTGCTGTCTCAATACAGTAGCAATCTTCATTTTTTCATACTTTTAAAACTTGGCCTGACTGTTGGCATTCTGTTAGCAAATCTGGGTCTTTTCCTTTAGGCCACTCCTAGCCCAGGTTTCTGGTCTTTGGTCCCTTCCTGCCCAGGACAAGTGCTGCATAGGTTGGGACAGTCAGCACCTCTTCCAGATGCATCTGCATCGCTCCCACTGGGCTCCCTGACTTATGCCTACTTCTTACTCTACCACCAGCAATGGGTTGTGATTCCTCTTAGAAGTATTTTTCACTGAATTTGTTAAAAATGTCAACTACCACTAATAGTCATGGCAGAAAGGTGCACCTACACACGAGTCTGAACCACAGGAACTAATGGGAATACAAGTCCCCTGCTTAGCAGACTTATTGTGATGGGAACACTTTTAATCCCTCTTGAGCAAAACTGGGTTTAAGCCAGTTTAACCAACACACAAAATATACTGTACCTAATTAGCCAGTCTTCATAATATTCAGACCCCAATAAATATTAATGTGATGTCCTAAAAAATGAGGGTTATGTTCCTGAATCATACACTTATTAAGTCAAGATCTGACCTTTTTGAAGATTACATGGGCAAACTGCTTCACTCTCTGCAAACACAGGCAAAAAATCAATCTCTTGAAAGCATTCCCTAAAAGAATTCAAATGCCACATCCCACACTTAATGGACACATTTGATTAAACTGAATACAAAAAGACATAATAAATGGAACTGTCCTAACCTAGATATAATAAATTAAGTATTAAAAAAAAAAATCCACATCTTTAAAATGCCATTTATTAGTTTTGAATAATGCCAACAATTACAACTCTTCTGTTCTTCCTACATTAAGAGGACAGTCTATCTATATATAATTGCTGCTAAAAATCTACATTCAAATCCTGCTGCAGGTATAAAATAACACTCACCCAAATTAGTAAATGCTAAAGTGAAATCTATCAGTAGAGCAGTCATTCACTGTCATGTATGCATTCTGTTATTTTCCTCTCAAATTAATGGTCAATAGGATTTTAACTCTTACCTTCACACACAGTTCTCTCACCCAGAGGAGCAGCTGATAATAGGTGTTAGCCCTCCCATGGACCAGTCAGTAAACAACAGCATACCATCCTGCCTGCCAAGCGGTGACGTGGAACAGGCAAAATCTTGGCAGTGTGGAGATTTCTGACTACCAAGAGCCCAGGGAGGTTTGCAGTGCTCAAGGAAATACATTCAGAAAGGACAACTGTGACACTTGAATAAGATACCTCTGAGGAGCCTGCAAATGAATCAAGAGATTTCATTTTGCTGTGAGAGCCACCTGCATTATGTTCCCATAAAACTTTGGCTAAAGATCTGGAGTGCAGTATTGACAAAAGCAAAGAGAGACTTTTCAGCCTTCATGGGCAGAAATTTTAGAACTTGACCAGTGATAAGATTCATGAACTACCCAGAAATATCTAGAGAAGCTGATAAAAACCAGAGTCCATGATCTTGCAACTTCTGGCCTACCCTATTTTAGTATGGGTGTGCTGTGATGAAAATCCCACCTCAGGTACAGCCAGGTGTGACAAGCCTGCTTGTATGTCATACCCGATGTGCATATAAATCTCTGGGAGAGGCAGCCCTATGGTGGCTGATTCTGCTAAAATATTCCATGTGAGAATAATGCACTTCTCCTGAAAACTTTCTACCATTGTTGACGCAATGTATGCATGGCTGCAAAAATTTGGCATAACAAAAACCATCATTTATCAGGCTATCATCACTTTAAGTATCATTTTTATTCAGCCGAAATATTTTTCTTTTACTTAAAAAGAAAGACCACCATGGTAATCAGATATGCCTATTGCACATCTGCAGCCATACTGCTACAGTTACTTAGCAACCAGTAAGAATTAAAAAAAGAAATCATGTAAAGGAAGAGAAAAAGTGGAAGGAAATTGAAATTCAATGTGCATAAATACATGGAGCTGTCTTTGCTGCATGCACCAGCAATGGTTGCACAGTGTTAAATCAGCTTCTACTATTAAAATCAAAGCTCATTCTAACTTAGATTTGAAGATGTGTTATCTACCATCTTATGACTATATCCTCTTCTCTGTTTCATATTACATCAGAAAGACACAACGAAAATGAAGGATGCCACACTGAGCAAAAGTTCCTGTAGGTGAGTTCCATCCCTGAACCGAGAAGAGAAAACAGCCTCAGCTGGAACAATTTACAGGGAGTGAAATTCAGCTCCCTGTATTCAGTAGGAATAGCCACAAATATTCAGGGGCCTTCTGCAGGTTAGAAACGTGGCTGCTATGGAAGAAAGCACAGAGACGCGCCTGCTGGCCAATGAGTTTCATGCACACTGTTGACACCTGCTCAGACAGACATGTCATCTCCTTCTCCCTTGACTGGATCGCTCTCCTTCCTCACAGATCCCTACCAGCTCAGGCAGCATTTAAAGGTTTCTTTCATTCACTTTGAAAGGTGAAGATGTAATGTGTGTTCTGGCATGGAGCAAACATAATAAAATTTCTCTATGTTGACCAATCAAACATAACTTTTTGGTCTGACTTTTATAATCTAGGAAGGAATGAATTATATTCTGAAGGAAATTACAATCTTAACTCTTAAAAAGTAATGATGCAATGAATAATCACTTTGATTCTCAGCTGGAGGTAATTATGTTTATGATAATTTGGAAAATTTAGCACTGTGGTTTTCTTCATAAGACAGTAGTGTTCCATTGGGATGCCATATTATATATTACCTTCCAAGGCTAGAAGAGTCTTAAGTATAAAATATCAGAGACCGACATTCATTTCTGTACTTAATTATTACATTATTTTTTATGTTACATTTCAGCAGAAGTGCTGGCAGTTACAATTCATTGATCATTTTCTGTGGCATCAAATGCATCAAAATGAAAAAATTAATATCTCATTTCATATTTTCCACTGAAGTACTCTTTTGCCAGTAAACCCCAAAAACTTACTAGGTTTTTTTTCTGCATTTATTTGCAGGTAAAAGCAGTTCAGGACAAAACATCCCCCCAAAACTCTCTCAATTTATTTTTTTTTCAAAGCCATGGAACAAAAATCAAAAGGGCTCTCCCACAGTGTTTGATGTGGTGCAGGTCTGCCACCGTCATATTCTGCATTTCTATAAAACAAGATTTTTCTTGTCAAATGCAAGAAAGAAATAAAAGGGTGTTTTTCAAATATCAAAGAGTCAGAAAAGTAAGGTCAAAAAGGAGCTGGACTTCTCTTGGTCTGAAGTTTAAGTACCAACCATTTTAAAGGGAAGCTTGTCCCCACAGAAAAGTAAGGAACTATTTTATTTTGACTGATGATGAACAGTGTAAGAGCTGTTTTCATCTCAGCTCTGTGCAATCAGTCTGATCTGTATGTTCCTTTGCACTTGACAGAAGAACCCTCTCCACTTTACAAGTACCCAGCATCAATGTCTGCCTGCTGCTCTTATCCCAGTCTGTCACTGCCAAAAGAGGGGCTCATTGCCTGTGGACTTTAAAAATGACAGATTCCTCCACAGTTTGTCTTGGAGAGCAGAGAATGCCATACAAAGTTTCATTGAAGTGGAAAGTTGTGCTTTACAGCAAGAAGAGAAATGCAACAGGACTGCAAAAGCTTAGATGAAAATATGGGCATTTTAAGAGATCAAGATGAGGAGTATCAATGCATAATCATCTCTTGATTCAGTCTTTTAAACACTGCCAGAATTGTCACTGAGGTAGTGTAGGTGTGAAAGGCTGCCTGCATATTCTCTATAGCAATGGCAAACATGAAAGTATTACTGTCAGACTGAACAGAGCAGGTCAAGTCCTTCACAATAGGCACAAGTAGCTGACAGATTGACTTTCAATGATCATCTCATTCCCATAAGCCTCTAGCCACTTGATAGATCTTTCTTATGATTGCATCTTTATTTAAATCATGCATTTGCTACCCTCCTTACATAATCATATGAAGGTTTTTTTACAAAATTTCTATTTTCCCTGTTGTTACTTTCAGCTGGATTAATGTTTATAAAAATCCTGAAAGGTCTGAAATTCAATTGCACTTAATTCCAAGAAAATAGAAATAGGCCTTCATATAAACAGATAAATGACATACCAGCATCCTAGGGGGAAACAGGTGCTCTGCCTGGACTACTGAAGCACAGAGGATGATTTGAGTTCCAGGCTGGTATTCTGCCAGTCACGCTTAGAGCCAAGACTACCAGCAGCTGGTTTTCCTCCAGCTCTTCATAGGGAGTTCATTATCTCTTTTTCACATCTACATGCCTCACTCCAAACCTTTAATTAAGAGATGGATACAATAGACTGTTAAACTTTCCTACTTTAGACTTGCCTCTTACCCTTCAGTGATTCATCATGTTAGTGAGACTTGCTTATAGAGCACATAACTCAGACCGCAGCTTTTCTTGCAATTAGCTAAGCAGATTGACCGCTCTCGCCAGCAAGGGATGAAAATTACCCTCAAAACAGTCTCCCAGATTCAGAGTTACTTAAGGTCTTGCAGAGGTGGCAATGCCACACTGCAGGGAAGATGGGACAAAGTGAGGGTCCTTTTGCTCCCGAAGGCAGGTGGAAGTACCACCTGTACTAACTCCTGCTTGGCAGGAAATTTGTTTGCCAGTGAACCTGGCAACCTCTGATGGTACTCAGGATTGCAGAAGGGCAAGAAAGCAACCTAACGGTGAAACCTCTACTGACTTGTTTGGGCCCGTCTGAAAAAAGCCTCTATGGGACCCTCAGGAGGAAAACAGACCTTTGACATCACTTAGGCAAACATCTGTAGGCAAGTAGCAGACAAAGCTAATTTCTAGACTTGCAGCAAAATTGTCTCCCTCAGTCAAGCCAAGATATTTTTGTGCTATTCACTTCTAAAATTAAAAAAGGCAAGATAAGCAAATGACATTACATCCAGGTAAGTGTTAGTTACCAATTAAACCCATAAAAATTTCATAGAGCTTTTCTACCCAGGAAGTATGTACATTCAACAATAAGGATGTGATTTCAACTTCATTAAATCAAGAAAAGGGAAATTGCATGTCAATTATCACAATGAGAGATGTGTTCAAACAGCTTGACTTGGACCAAAACCCAGACAATAATGATGCGAGACTACTTCCCAAAGAACCAGCATAAGGGCACATAAGCAGCATTATCAGATGTCTTATTTTATTTCTAACCAGCCCTGAATACACTTCAAGCTGGAATAGTCTACAGGAAAGGATTTGCTTATGGCACAAAGACTCAGGCAGGGTTCCACCCACAGAAATGCCCACTTTAAGTTTTAGTTTACAAAAATTCTTTAGAACAAGAATCACTTTTCCTCTTTATGTTCACTTAACACCAAACCAGTCAAGTCAATACTTATAAAGAAATAGCAAGTCAATAAAGTCCTGCTCTTTATCCTTCTGTTCAAATGATCTATATAGTAAATGATATTGCTGCTTCTGTGCAATTTCAGTATGATCGTAGTCAGAGTGAATAATACCATTAAAGATGAAATGAAAGCATCAGGGTTATTTTTTCCTTCTCAGGCCTGAGTGGCAACTTTTCTGCTTTTCTGTGGCCGTGCCATGAGATAAAACATGCAAAAAGCAAACTGACAACATACCACTACTGTCTATGAAAGACACTACAGCGATGAAACCATTCTTTT
Source organism: Margarornis squamiger (assembly GCA_035222235.1). NCBI lineage: Eukaryota > Metazoa > Chordata > Aves > Passeriformes > Furnariidae > Margarornis > Margarornis squamiger. The sequence goes on from JAWWTY010000160.1 coordinate 23,494,538, forward strand.
GCTGCAGGCAAAGTACCTAGTGAAGTGTTAGAGAGCTCTCCTCAGTTTAATGCAAAGAAGCACAACTCATTCCACTATTCATCAAATACATATTATACAAATGGGAAACCTCTACCTTGTTTAGTAAAGATCCATCTCTAGAGGTAATTATGTTCTTGATGGAAAACTATGGTGGTACCTGTAAATGAAGGCTCCTACCTGAAAGTGAAGGGCCATTTGAAGAGAAGGCAGGGAGCAGCAGAGGATTGTTTATTGAAATAAATCTGATTTTGTAGCCTAATCCCAATATTGAAAGGTGAAAGAGCCTCTTCACAACTGGAAATTAAAAAGAAAAAGAAAAAGAAAAAAGAAAATGGTAAATGCTAAAAATCATTCCCAGTTTCAGAGGGAGGAAGGCATATCTTGGGACAAGTGAATGAGAATTCAGAAGGAGGGCATCATGTTGGAAGTGCAATTCTTTATTATTTTGTATCTTATAAAGCGCAGTGATAGAAAGCTTGGTGAGTGGGCTTCGTAAGCAAGTGAATGCAAAGTGCTGAGTCAGACTGAAAATCTGCACAGGCTGAAGACATCAACAATTACGGATAAAGACCAAGAGTGAATGACAACTAAGAACAGATGGCACCAATTTCAATCAATGGAAAAAGATGATAAGACTTGATGACTCCAGAAGTGATAGGAAGAATCCTAAAAGCTAGATGGGCAAAAGCAGGCAGGCCTTTCTGTGGAAGAAAGATGTGATCGTGGTAGAGCAGTTACATGGAGTGTTATTTCTATTATTATCTATTATCCTCTGTTCTTTTTTTCCAATTTCTTTCCCTCCAGAGGCCCCAAAGTAGTTTCTTACATCAACTTATTTGTCATATGCCTAAGCTGTAGGGTTCCCGGGACTTGATCATCTTTTCTGTGTGCAAGCAATAATGAGCACAGGGGAGGCCTGATTGCTGACTCAGACCACTTGAAGTAAAAACACTAGTAAGAAATACTGTGGGGGAGATTGAAGAGTGATTCAGCCTAGCACAGAAAGACTGATGCTTCAGTCTCACACAGTAGTTTTGCTTTCCCAATGCTACATTAAAAGCAAGAAAACTTGCTAGATTGACATCTAAACTATTTACAGCCATTTTCTTACATTGTTTGTGTTTAACGTGAGGCAGTACATTTCTTATCTGTTAAGATTGGTTCATGTGAGTAGATTTGAAGTAGCGTCTTTTGACCTTGGAGAAGAGGCTAAAATGCCTTGTTGCAGGTGCACAGAGCCATCTTCTTACCTGAAGGTATTCTACCTGCACTCGTTTCCTATGAAGAGGAGTGTTGCAGAGCTGGAGACTCGTAAGGTTAGGTTCTGATGGCCAGATATGATTATTTCTGTTCAAAGTTAAATTGCATGAAAAATACACACCTGGGGTTTTTGAAAAAGTAAAGTGTCAGGCAAAAGGTGTTTTCAATTAACTCCTCGTGCCCAGCACAACAATTTTCACAGTATGTGTGACAGACACAGTGTTTTGCAAAGAGCTTGTGTCTTCTGGAAACCTTTTGGTATACAGCTGGGTGGAGATCACTGCTGAACCCCATGGTCGACTTAGAAATATGTCAACTTCAGTGACTGCTTTTCTAGTGTCAGGTATTCTAAGCTTTGCTGTTAGTATTCAAAGGATAGTAAGTCCTGTGTTCAAGACAGCCCTTTTGGTCAATGCAAAACTATGTAACAAATTTCTCTTCTTTGCAAGACTGACACAAAGACTTCATGATTTAGTTCAGAGCCATTCCATCTGGTGGGCTGATGATTTAAGTCTTCCATAGTGGCTGAATCATAAATGCTGAAACCTAGCTCAGTTTTAGTTTTACTGTTGTGATGGGCATCTGTACTGAGCAATGTATAAACAAAAGAATCCGAGTGACTATACATCATAAATATTTATTTCCAAATTTATGTTTCCCTATCCATCAGACAGACCTGGGACTGAGGATGAAAAATGTATTTGTGACATACCATTCTAGCAGCTGCAAAATGACCAATGGGGATACATTTGGCTCTTTATTCATTTAGAGGTAGCAGGAAAGTAAGACTGAGTTTCTTAAACCTGTGACCCAGTGGCTTTCCTGACACATTTCACAACATGAGCTAGACAGCTGTTCTCATCTTTTCTGTAGACAAAATAAAGATTACTTTTCATATCAGTGCAACTTCTTTTTCAGCTAACAAGCTGTCCCTCTAAGTCAAGAGCTGCCCTCAACAGTCAGTCTCTGTAACCTGACATCAATTCTGTGCTACCAGGTATCTGGCAAGAAAAGGAACAGAAAGGCTGAAAGAAATTGGTGGCTCTGCCAGACTGCTGGTCTGGGAAAAGCATCTCACAGCTGTCAGTATTAACTCTTGAATTACTGTATTTTCCAGAAAAAAAAAAAAGAAAAAAAAAAGTGGATCCTTGATGGAAATACATTCATGTAACAGGAAGGCCACAAGCCCCCAGTGTCATCTGAGCAGTTCATACCATATAATCTTTCACACTGGGGGCTTCTGGGGAAAAAAACCTAGCAAATATGCCACTCATTAGTCTTGGTTTCTATGTTTTGCTGTGGTGTATTTTTAACAGCATTAATTATTGTTTGACTCTTGTACTAGAAGTATTCTCTATGAGTCAGGCTAAAAGTTAATACACATTAACTAATAATACAGAGGCAGCCAATTAGTAAAAATGCATCCAAGTACTGTGCAATGCAACCATACGAGCAGCTGATACAGGACTTTTGATGTAATTACTGGGGCTTAGATGTCAAATTATTGAACAAACCCCTAAATCAATGAACTGTGCAGTTACAGATTATTAAAATCAGGAGCGGTGAGGGATCTCAAGTTATCAGTCAACACATTCTTCTGCAGTGAGTAATTTTTGGCAAAAGTTTGCTTACAGGTTGTGAAATCTCCTCTGTTGTAGGTTTTAGGAACAAAGCCTCGACAATCTGTGCCAATGCTTACTCACCCAAACCATGAGAATTTTTTCCTAACATCTAATTTAAATCTTCCTCAAATTTAAACTCATTGCCTCTTCTGCTAGCCTCAGTTAACATGAAGAACAGGTTGTTTTATTATTTTCTGCTGGAGCCTTTCACAGACTTGGCATAGGAGCAGATGTTGCTTGGGGTCTGATGGGGGCTGCACCCTTCCCTTACCCCGTACTGTGCAAATCACTTTCTTACGGCTCCTGTCGGAGTGGCAGGAGCTCTGAATGGGGGGCTGTGCCACCTCCAGGGATGTAAATAGCTACTTCAATCCCCAGGGCAAATGTATCTCTGCATATCCAATCCCTGCTATTTAAACCAAGACAGGGGCTCTCATTTATCTCATAGACGAGAGTGCAAAAATCCAGGATTGCTGTCACTGAGTCTTAATAAGGTATCAGCCTTACATATAACTTTAAGTTAGAAATACCTACTTAATTCTCTCTTTGCCTGTAAGTACAAATAACAAACTCTTGCTTTAGCTAGGACACAGACTTCATTTGCATATTGTGAGAATTTTAATCACAGAATCACAGAATATTCTGAGTTAGAAGGGACCCACAAGGATTATCAAGTCCAACTCTTAGCCCTGCACAGGACCATCCCCAAGAGACACAACATGTATTTCTTCTTCACCATTTTTTTTCCCTTGGCCTATATTTTAATTATATTAAAAAACAACACACATAGGCAGGATTAATATGTTATTCAACCTTGGGGAAAAATTTAAATGAGATAAAAAGTCCCAAACTGGGATTTTAAAGTTTAGGACATTGCCCCAATAGTAAAGAAATTACTGACAGTTTGTTGGAGGAAGGAAGCTTTTGGAAGTTCTCTTCTTGCTTTCTTTTCTGGATTAGAGTCCTGAAACTCAAGTAGTTGCTGACCTTTAACTGTGATATTGCAAAGTGAAAATGAGGACATTCTGATAGGAAGATGGAGCTATGTGTGTCGTTGTGTACAAATTGTCAATACTGGTGCCCTCAGATAACTGACTAGTTAGGAAATTTTCAGAGATTTAAAACAAAGAGAAACCCAACTATTTAATTTCACTGCTTCTCTGTCAAGTGTAAGTTATTACATATTTACAATGATACTCAGTTGACTGAGGAGTCTCAAACTGGTGATTTAGCTGTGCCCCCAGAAGTAACTGTAGCAGGCTGAAAGCAGCCCCAGCGTTTCCACTGCGTGACTCACAGGGGAAGATGAGGAGGATAATATGAAGGGCAGGGTGGCCACAGCCTCCTTTTCTGTGTACACATCTCCCTATCTACCTTTGCAGACACCACACAGGAACTAGAAGCTAAACTGAAGCTCCTCAGGTGATTTCAGGGCTGTTTCCATAAAGCAAACAGAAGATAGCGCATAAACACACAACACAGAACAGCTGAAAGCAAGGTGCCAAAAATTGTTAGAGGGAAAGGAATTAAAGTGAGGTAGGGTAGAGATCTAGAGTATTTTGGAGGTCTGTAACAGTGGTGACAGACTTCTCTCAGTAACTCATCTGCAAGGTACAGGAGGGTTATGTTTGAAGAATGAAACAAAAGAAAAAGCCTTTTTTCAGTGAAAGGGCTTTCTCAGGGCTTGTACCTGAGAACAAAAATGCTGGTGTTTCACTTTAATAGCCTCACAGATCCAGCTTGGCAATAGAAGATATAAACGGGTAACATCCTCAAACAGCCTTCCCACAGCTCATGGAAGGTACCTGTGGGGGCTCATGGCTTCTGGCCTGGCCACTGCGACAGGCTGCAGACGATGCTGGGTTGGGGAGGACTGCTGTGGGCAGGCCCTCTTCTCCCTGCCTGCCAAAAGGTGTTTAAAGGCAAGCCCCATCACATCTCTTCTGAAAAGAGATTATTCCACATCAAATTCACTTGAAAAACGTTTATCTGGAACACAGGTATTTATTACCCTGACGATTGTGTTCTCGGTTACTTCACATGAACAATGATGAGAGTCACTTGAATGGTATCCGAGGAGACAACTTCATGGAACTAAACTAATTAATCTTTTCTTATTGCTGTTCACAATTGGTTTTGAGCAGGCAGTAACTGATCCTGTAGAGCCCATTATGACTCTTTCATACAGAGTACTTTATAAAGATATGTAATACATTTATCAGAGCTGGTTTTACTTCATAAAATAACGTTGTTAAGCTTCTCCATTTGGTTCATAACACATTATCTTTCACTTTTTGCTGTCAACCTCTAGTTCATATTAGCTCTCCATGGATCAAATTTTCCTTTAGTTTCAATAACCTGGATATCATTCATATATGGTTCTATTTATGGTGCGTTATTCCATTTTTGCCACCAGGTGTCATCAAAAGGCGCACCAGCACCGAGTTTGCACTTACTGAAGGGTTTGGGACCTCGGTGGTGGATCATTAGCTGCCAATAAACTGCCAGGAGTAAAAGGGGACCACAATTCTGATCTTCCCATGGCTTTCTTTGTTTAGCTAGGCTTTGCACTACAGCAACAAGATGCAAACAGCACGCTCCAGTGGTGACATTAGCTTACCTTTGGTTTCCCTAAGAGTTATTCTAAAGTCTGCCTGGATTTACAGTCCTCATAAGCAAGCCTGGAAGAAGTCTTTCTCCGTGCGTCTGATCTTCAAGGCTTTTAAACCAGCAATTGGAGCGTCTAATAACACGAGATCTATAAGACAAACCCCCCCCCTCCCCCCCCAAATTGGAGAGGCATCGGATATCTAATGATATTCATTTCAGGGTTCCACTTCAAAGCTGTTTACTCCCTCCTCTCCTCCTGGTAGATTGTGAAGCAATTTTTTTCCCAAGAAAATGTAGGTTTTCATCTTTGTTTTTCATCTCTCCCTCCCCAAATTTTTATTTTTTCAACAAAAAAATGTTAAATACTCTTTCTACCTGTCACATTCTAACTGCCTGTTTTCCTAACTGGCTGTCACTTGGCCAGCTCTTCGTTTCTACATCCATTTACTGAATGGGGAATTTCTTTCTTTTCATCTGGACCAGAAGTTTGAATGTATTACAGTGTTCCCTGGGGCTATTAATCAGATCCCTGATACAAAGATGGTTAAGTGCAGAAATAAATTTGCCTTCAATTCACATAGGCAGGCACTGTAGGACTTGCTGTCTGCATGAGGGAAAAGTAAACCCTGCCACAGGTGTGCCAAGGTGGTACAACCACCGCACATGGTCAGGCAGCACCTGTGGGTCAGCCATGGTGGTGGCCCCCTGGGCTGTGCCATGCTGGCAGTGTCCTGCAGCCCATCACTGCCAGCACTCTGGGGTGATTTCAGCTTGCCTGGCACTAGCCAGCTGAGTCACGAGAGCCAGACTCAGGGAGAGCGTCATCCCTTTGTTTTCTTAGATATCATCTATTAGCCAAGTACAGAAAGCATGTTGCAGTAAGAAAAGACCAGCATCACCAAAGTTTTTAGTATATTTCAGAACGGCAAATCAGCTCCAGTTCACAGATAAATTACTTTCCAAGTTTGTTATTGTGTTTCAGCTCACACAACGTTTTCATTGATTTATCATTCCTGCAAAGTCCAGTTTTTAGATTTCTACCTTTTGAGGTGGTTTAATTGGACTGGATGCTGCTCAGTGCCTTTTAGCTCAGCTGGCTTCTGGCTGGGCCAGCACAGGATCCTGCTTCTTTCTGGGATTTGAGGGAAGCAACCTTTTGTCTTTATTTGCAGTTATTCTTATCTAAGGCAAATAGCAAGGCCTCCTTCACTCAGTTGCTTTTGGGGATAGAAAAAAAACTGATTAATCAAAGATAACGAGAGTCTTGATCTAGAAACCCTCTATTTTCTGTGCTCTTGATACTGAGAATTGGTACAGAGGAAGGAAACACACCAGAGAGGAAGGGTCCCAGATCAGTATTCAGAACATTAAGAAGTCTGGGAAACTGTGGCCTATGCCTTTGTCTCACATGAGATGGCTACTTACATGCTTCATACAATTCCACAAACTGAATTTACTGCTAAATATAACCCTTAGATTTCACACAGGATGGGTTATTATTAATATCCCATCCATTTGACCTAGATTCTGTAGACTGTAAAGTGCTACATTTAAATTTAACTTCTAAAGAAAAACTAATTGAATAGAAAAATCAATCACTGGGCAAATTCATATTCAGTTCGTTTAAGGTCAGGTTGTTGCTGTCTCAGAGAACAAGAAGTTTTCTTAATGTACCAAATTCAGGAGTGATGTGAAATTAGGCATGAGTACATACTGGCTAATGAGTCTAAATTAGCATATAGCATACATATTGAGAGGTATGTACCCATCTACATCCTCTTTGACTCAGTTATCAGTTGGACAGGAAGACAAGGAGCAGGAATTGCCATCAGGGGCTTTGGATGGTTTAAAAGGCCGTAGCTGAAGTGGACAAGTACCTGCTTTCTTCCTGCATGAGTAGGCATTAAAGGCCAGGATTTGGTAGAGGGACCACAGGTTGCTTCCCATGGATGTTTCTGCTGCACTAGATGTGATCTGCTATGGGTGACTGTCTTTTGCAATCCGTATGGTACCATTTCAACCATTCTGCATCTTTCTAGGGCTCCAGGGAAAGCCCTAATCCAAGGTAAAACCCAATGTGTTCAACTTGCTTCAGATTTTAGTCAATGGTCAACTCTGAGTTATGTTTGGAATTTCTGTAGGAAGTCTGTCATAATCCAATAGGAAAGGTCCTTTGATCTTAAATCTAATTATATCTAATTTATCCAGCTGGAGGTGCTTTGGGCTTCCAACTATTTTTTCAAACTGCCATAATTTCATTCAGCAGAACATTTTCAACAGAATTTCATAGTACTATGAAACATTAAGATTTTCTAACTGCATCATGGTATTTGCATCTCCATTGTTCAGAGATCTTAGTGTAGTTTGGTTCTAGATTAAAATATGTAATTCCAGATTTAAGGCTTTGTGTCTTTGTTTTTTGGACTTTTGCTTTTCTATTTAGTTTGTGGACTCTAAATAGGTATAAAAGTTTTTGCCTATAAAACGGGATCACTTGTACTTTTGTTAAAGCATGATAAATGTCAGTTATGGTTAAGTTTTTAATATGTCTCTTCACAATTAAATTCTATTGTATACTGTATTTTTAAATGTCTTGTTAGGTTCAGTGGTAAACAATTTTAGTGACTTGTAGCAGTAAAGTCTGAAGTAGTGAATTACTTTAGTAAAGTAATCTGCAAAGTGCTTTAGAAAGTTATCTTCTTTTAATGATATATTTCTGATTAGTCTGTGTTTATAGGGAGGCAATGTTGGTACAATTGGCTGTCCTAATTAAATCATTCTTGCACATGCCACATAGCCTTAAAACATAGCCTTGGTAGACTCAGTTTTACAGACATTCAGAACTTCTACTACTTAAACCTGTAGTTCTAAAGGAAAAAAGAAAGCTATTCACGAGTTTAACTGCACTCATCTTAAAATAACAGCATCTGGCCATAAGAGAATCCATCTATCTGCATTACCTCCTTTACTCTGAGATGCAGAGTAAATCAAATATTCTTAGTGCAACTCAGCAGATAGCCAAGAGAGTTAGACTTTTATTCCTAGTTTTGCATTTCAAGGTAGTACGAAGCATTAGAAAGAATCACAGATTGTTAGTCTTTCTCTGCATATCAAGTCAGAATTTCTAATATGCAGATTCTTGATTTTCTTTTCAACAGGCTGTGGGAGGAGCACAGCTGGTGAGACTGCTGCTCTAGGGTTGCAAGTGTTCTGCTCATCAGAGACTTACAGATTTTAGGGGTGCAGTTCTTTCCTGTTTCCTTTTTTCCTATTTCCCTCATTCCTGGGTTAGTGAAGAAAATGAAATTCCTTAGATGAAACTCCTTTATGAAGAAGTTCTATGACACTTTCATTCACTGTATTTTCCTTCAGCAGGAGACCAAGCAAAGGAGGCCAGAGGCCATGCGAGAAATGGGACTGAGCTGTGAGAGTCAGTCACTAAGCTTCTTGTTGCAGCCAAGGCTGGATCTCCAAGTGCAGGCCTTGGGCAAATCAATAGCAGGAGTAATCTTTGAAAATACAATTGATTACAAACCCAGATTCTACCTATTTAAAAAGCTTGAAGGGTTCTTCTAACTTAGGTGTATCTTAAGAATTTCAAATATTATTATTGTACATTAAAATACTTATTTAATATTTATATATTATTTTTGTATAGATATTTAATACTTAATATTTTAAAAAGGAAAACCAAGCAAGATGATCAGTGTGAAGTTTTCAGGCAACAATAAGTCACATTTTATTTTCCTTTTCTTTTTTTTTTTTAATATTTATTTTCCTTAATCAACCTGAAAGCTTCTTAGCAAACTAAATATTTCTATTATAAACCTACATTCAGCTGTTTCAGGTGTGACAAGCTCTACTGAGCTTTTCTTGGATCCATTGTTGTCCTCCTGGTATGAAGTCTCTGTGGGAACTTCAGAAATTCTTGGCATCAGCTCTCAATTCCTCACAATGCCTACAGAGACATTTCTTTGGAGCTCCATATTTACCCTCTATACTTTCAATCAATGCCAAGAAGAAATGCTTTTCTTCTGGGGAGTGGTAATGTTAATTTTTTGGCTTCTTTATTCTCCAAAGAGACTCTAGTCAGTCTTGTTATTCCAAGGTTTAACTCTGCAAATTGAGTTTCAACACAGCAAAAGCATTTTGTTCGTTTACTTGTTTCAGTGCTGCTAGAAATAAGAAGATCCTTCCCAGGAGATGGGGGGAAATCCCTCCATCAGCAGTATATGCGGACCAAATATCATGCCTTCTTAACAGTACACAGAAATAAGAAAATTAGTCAAACTGATCTACTGTTATGAGATGTGTCAGATACAAATAACTTTAAAATTTGGGGGATTTTTTCTTTATAATACCTCTCCATACTTCATAGAGATTTATAAATGGCTCCAGGTCCTCCAGCATGCCAAGGCAGCTCCGCCTGTGGGCTGACTGCAGCACAGTCACAAGCTGCAGGATAAGTGCCAGAGATTAGAGAAGCCAAGCATTCAAGACTTCCAAAAGCTGTGGCCAGGGTACTCAGCTCTTTGAAGAAGATGGCGTCACTGTTCATCTTTGCTGTTATAAAGCAAAGGAAAGAACTGGGGTGTGATCTCCAGTTTACTTCCTTGGCTCTTCCCTTTAATAATACCTAGTGGGAGAGAGGCTGACTTCCCATCAGCACAGGGGCCTGGCAGCCCTTTTCACAGGCTGCTTTGATTCAGGCCTGGTAGAATTGCAGGTGTTTTTCTCTTTTCCAAGAATCACTAGCTGCCTTTAATGTCCTGGTGTTTCTTTCCATCAGCACACAATACAAAAAATGTCCTTTGTCTCAACTGCATGTGAAAGAGACACTCCCAGACTTGAAAATTTTCTTATTTTAAATGAAAGTGGAAAGCAAGTGGGTGATCTGTTGAAATGCATCATTGTGGGAACTGCTTGTTGAAAGCATGCAGCCAAGCTTTGAGGGAAAGTGAGAGCAATCACTACTATCAGCTTTCCAAGTACCAAGCAAAAAAAAGTTCATGATTTTCATGTTCTCTATCTGTCATGAGAAGACAATTCTTTGACAATGTGGTGAAACATATCTCTAAAATGAAAGAGGATTATAATATTTTTTTAATTCATATCTTCTTAAAAGAAATCTTATTTGCTATCTGAAGTTCATTTCTATTGACCTTACTCTCTGGAAATCTCTAAATGTGTTTTGGAAGAATCATATAATTTAAGCTGTGATCAAAATAGGAATAAATTTTCCACATGGTATATTTTAAGGGATGTCTGGTCATGATAATACCAAGTTCAGGTTCTATTAGTCTTCAAGTTCTACTGTCACTGTCAATATTCTATGTCATTACAGAAACACAAAGTTGAATGGCTACTTTAGAATAAGCATATGCAATGAGCATATGAATAGAAAGAAATAAACATCACCACCCAAGCTTCTTCATTGCTTTCTGGTAATTCCTTGACTTGGAACGTTTGCCATCTCTCAAGATGTAGACATAAATGTAAATGTGCCTTTGTGGAAAATGAATAGGACTGCTGAACTTACTGCACATCAGAGCTTTTTTATGTCACAGAATAAAATTTGGCAGTTAAAACCAAAATCTTAGCAAAGAAAATAATTTTTTTAAAAAGTGTTTTAGCATGCAAATATATTTTATAGGTGACAGAAAAAGAGTGACAGAAAAGGCCTGTAGAATGGGTTAGAGAGGCCAAGTGAAGTTTCTGGCACTGAATGCTCTCCTCAATGGCCCACTTCATAAGATCTATCAAAGATCTATTAAGCATCTATCAAACATCTTTTTTGTTTAAGTCTTCAGTTAAATATTCTTTAAGTGACAACATGGAAGTACATTTCAAATCACAATTAATTCTTGCTCACTCACAATATAAAGGAAAATGGACAGTCTAAACCCCCACCTTTGTAAAGACGTTTTCCTCCTTAAATGCCTGTGAGTGCATTGTACCTCTCAGTGGCTCACACACCAGAGCAGTGCAGGGAGAGCTCCCTCTTGCAGTCCACTGTGCCCACTCTCATGTTGCTGCCTCCTCTCTGTACTGGTGAAACATCATCCTGGCACACGGCAAATGCAAATTTAAATATAAAGCATGTCAAATTTCCATAAATACCCTTGAAAAAGAGATGTGAGTAATGGCAGGCAACATATGTAAGGAGTTAAGTATTTTCAGAAAGAGACTAAAACTGTTTAATGCTTTTTTTTCCCATGACAGAGCAGGCCAGCTCTGATGATTTAGAAGGCACCAGAGTGTTCCCAGCATTCAGTCCCAGGGAGGGAACAGCGAGTCATAACTTTAACTTTTGCATTTGAAAATGTGGAGGTAATTCTTATCACCCTCTACATTTGAAGCATTCTGGTGCCTTTGATACTTCTAATCAGTATCTCCCACACTAAACCATTTACAGAGAGCAACTCCTGAAGCTGATTTACAAGCCTGGTGCCCTGTCTCACACTACAAAAGGCACACACGGTAGAAAGTATCTGTTTGCACCTCTCACTCCTCATGTATTCCAAAGATGGGTAGCAGAGAAGGTGGAGAATATAACTGAAGTGTGTTTACCATCACCAAGGAACTGGAATCTGGGATTTAGGTTTTTTTTCTCTGTCACAGGTAAAAAAAACCTCCTAATGAAGTCCAAACTGAGGTCAGACGTTGTGTTCCTGTTCCCATCTCCCTTTCCTTGGGGGCTGAATAATTCATCAGCAAACACTCACCTGTGAAAGTCACAGGTAAATCTCATACTGGAGGGTTTTTCTACATGAACTCTGCTTCTGCACTGGGGGAGGGAAGCAGGAAGCCAAGAGACAGGAAATGTGTATGGAAAGAAGTGAGGCATGGATGCTCTGAAGGATTAACTTTTCAAGATATGGCAAGGGATTACTGTAGCCCTGGCCTCACGTGCAGACAGACAAGAGACAGATATCTGTGCTGAAAGTCAGACACTCTGCAGGAAGGAAAGTTAAACCCCAGCACAGAATACCTTACAAGGCTCGTGTGTGCCCTCCATAGCACGGCTACACTATGAACAGGGCTGTTCTGCAGGGTGGGTAGGCTGTGATTGGAATAGGAACAGAACTCCCACCAGGAGTTACACAGGCAAGAAAGAGCAAGGATGGAGCCAGTGTATTTGTCCTCATGCCAACCAAACCCCCACTATTCCCTTTGCCCTGTTGGGCTGTGGGTAGGCTCAAGCTATTCAACCGTGAGAGCCTCAGAGCAGCTCCGGTGAAGTCAAGCAGTGAAGATCCATTTTTCATTCAGCCTTTGCAGAAAATGTTAGAGAACATTTTAAAATTCAAATTGCATGTGAAAACCTGATTTGGCACAGTTCAACGTGAAAATTAGTTTTGAATGAAGCTACCACCTGCCTTCCTGAGGAGATAATACATCCCAAAAAGGAAGTGTTTGCAGGCATCACTGACCCTCTAAGGCAAGCATCAGATCTGCCTGAAGAAGTGCTTAGTGTAGTCAAGGCTGACAGAACTTAGACGGATAAAATAAGAAGGGTTGTGGTTATGTTTTTCCCTGTTCTTAGGATTTCTTATGTGCTAAAATCTGACATCACAAAATTTCATGCCAGTTTTACTCTCCCTGCAGTGGTGGTGGTTCTCCTTTTTGTGTGTTGGGGGGTGGGAGAGTTGGGGTTTTGCTGCTGTGAGATTTAGGAAAGATATTGGAGATGGACTGTTTGTTAACTTTATAGACTAAGGAGTTGCTTTCGAGTTCAAGGGCAGAATTGAAAAATCTCAGCAGCACTTGACTGGAAAATGAAGACAGAGTTCACTCAGGGAATGGAGAACGGAACTGACATCTTGACAGGTTATGAGAGCTGATACTTAAGAGGTTGATAGAGGGCTAGAGAAACAAGTGTCATAGTTTGATGTGGTCAAGGAAGGAGCTAGAGACCTCCTGAAGGAAATACAAAATACCGGGAAAACAAAATGGAAATTTTCCCGGCTGGGCAAGAGCTGTGTTTGTGTCTGGAGCTCCAGAGAGGGTGCTCATTGCTTGAAGTATCTTGAAAGTTGTAGCTCAGGTTTTGGACTCTGACTAACTGGCTGCTGCACATGTTGGGCATATAAATCTGCTGAAATTACATCACAGCTCTAAAGTGCAAACCATTTTCAAAAAAGAAGCCTCCTTGTCTGTTGTGGCTGCTGCTAGCCTAGGAAAATAGCTCACAGTAGCTAATATCTCCTAAAAAATGTGGTTTTCAGCACCACTACAGTCAAATGTTTTCATGTGTAAGACTGATGTATTTGTTTTAGCAAAACTTACCAAGACCTGAAACACATCGCATTGCAGTTAATTACTGCAAGGTCCCTTTTTTGGCCCGAAAAATACAGCCTCAGCCCCTCTAAAAATATTGCAGTACAAATAATTTCCCTTCCCTGTCACTTTGACTTTCTCACCTTTTCAGGTACATCCTCCTTTCAGTTCTCCTTCTACAACCTATTGCAGGTAAGATACTTGCCTTCATTTTTTCAGGCTTAGCAGGTGCCCACCATGTTGTGAATCATCTGTCAGTATTTAGTGCTGCAAAGTTTCCATCAGCTGCTAATTGCCCTGTAACACAACGATTACTTTTGATTTTTCAGCAGAAGACCTTGTTATCTTTTAGAATTATTGACTCATCTAAGATGACAGGTCTTCTGGAGGTCACCTAGTCCAGCCTACTGCTCAAAGCATTCAGAGCTGGACCACATTGCTCACCTGGCTGCATCTAAGAGCTTCCACAAGGATGGATATTGCAATAACCTTCCTGTGCAACCCACTCCAGGGATTACCTGCTATTACTTTGAATCCTTTTTTTCTTATGTACAGTCAGAATATTCTTTCCTGCAGCTTCTGGCTGCCTCCTCTCATCCTCTCACGGTGATTCTCTGAGAAACATCCACCTCTCTTCCCTGTGACTCAGGTCAGACACTTGAGGCCAGAACTGCCACAGCCTTCTTTGGGCTCAGCGCATGCACCTCACTTTCCTGAACACACCGTGCTGCTTTCCTGACCCCCTCTTGGCCTTCTCCCAGGCTTGCTCCAATTTCTCAGTGTCTCTGTCCCCCTGGAGGCCCCAGGCTGGACATGTTCCTCCGGGTGCAGCCACGAAGAGGGGGTTTATATGTCTTTTAATCTGCTGCTCGTGGTTCTGCTATTGCAGCCCCACACTCAGCTCAGTTCTGCTGCCACAAGGGCGCACTGCAGACTCGCTCTCCACTCCGTCTGTCCATCACAAAACCTGGGTGTGCCCACCTAACCGGCCATGCTGCACTGGGGGCTCCTTCCCCAGCCCCTCTCCCTGCCATCTCTCTCAGGCCCACCAGGTTCCTGGCCAACCTGGTCTCCAGCTTTCCAAGGTCCCTCCAGAGGGCAGCTGTACCCTCCAGCACACCGCTGGAAAAGCAAGCCCCTGGTTTCACACTCATACCTGTGTGCGTCCCAAGGGCTGTCCACCCACTGCCCAGGTTCTCAAGGGCTCTCCTCCCCACTGCCCAGGTTCCCAAGCGCTCTCCTCTCCATTGCCCAGGTCACCAGAGAGTGTGTTTGGTGTTCCTTGCCCAAGGGACTGCGCTTGACCAGCTGTCACAGGCTGCCGGTGGCTGCCCAATGCTTGGAGCTTGGTGCCCCAGGCAGTCCTACAGCCACTTTGTAGCCACCCACGCTGTCTCTGCTGCCCACATTTCCCTGCTGGGATCCTGGGAGAGCCAGCATTGGAAACTTTACCAAAGCCATCCTCAGGGCACCTGGCTCTGCTTGGCTGCACGGACAGGCCCCTGGTGGCAGAGAGGTTGTGCTCGGGCCACTCGGACATTTTTTTGCCTTTTGTAAACCTGTGTCGGCCAGTCCCAATGACCTGCTTGTTTTCATGTGCCCAGATCCTCATTCTTGACATTTTGGAAGACAGGCACAAAGTTATCCTTTTCCCAGTGCTAGGAAACCTCCCTCAGCTGCAGCTGTCAAAGGCAACAGTCTTGGTTTGGCCTCTTCTACTTCTGGTGCTCAGCAGACATCCAGCATCCAGCACAGTACTCTAGCAATACACATAAATACAAATAGGAAACAAAACCAAATAGAAGCATTTCTAAAGCAATGTTACTTTAATAATAAAGTATTGTAATATCTAAGAATTCTAGACACTCAAAAAAAATAGCTTTGCTTGAAATGCTAGTCATTCCAATAAATACTTTAGAATGCTAAAGTTGGTACTTGAAACAAGAATGTTAAGAAAAACAAATTGTTAAAAGAATCTACTAGCCATAGTAAGAAAATCGTCATGACCACTGTGACCTGAAGGTGACAGCTATGAAGATTTAATGTCCAACCAAGCATGAATAAATAGTGAAGCACCTCACTTACTCAAGGTGAAATGTTCAAAAGATATACAGTCATGCTCACCAGGTTATTGCCAAATCCATAAAGACAGTGAAACTCCTGCAGAGTTTAAAACAACCATGTTCTCTCTCCTTTTTTTTTCACACTAATGTGACAAATTCTTTTGCAAAACTTTTCTGAGCATAAAAAATATAGTTCAAGATCACATTGTAAGGAAGTAAAATAAGGTAATTTAATGGAAAAGTCTCTTTCTTAAAGGAATTGTCTATTAGTTTATCAGTACACAGACCCAGTGTAACATTATCACAGGAGTTCAAATGCTGATATCGACTGGGCAATGTGCGTGCCAGCTCCTGTCTTCTTCCTTCTTATATCTGACCAAAACTAGGGAAGATTTCCTTATCATTTTGACCTGCAGAAATGACAGGTGCACATACTAGTATCCCAGTATGTGGTGGTCATAGAAGATCCTGTTGCTATTATTTTTGTTTTTAACAAAGCGGTCTATACAAATCTTCAACCTGTACAGACTAGTGGACCACATCTCTGATAGCCCTTTATGAAAATCTTTTGCAATACAGGGGCCATGATCCAGTCACACACAAGAGCAGAAAGTTCCTGCTGATGTGTGATCTGGTCTGGATCCTTCTTTTTCTGCTGCAGAAAAATGGCACTGCCAGGTGATAATCCTCGACCAACACAGTGTCCTTGTACCTTTTGACTTCTCTTACAGGAACAACCTGCAGCTCAGAGTGCAGTGAACAGACCTAGAACAATAGACATACAAGAAGATGTGATCCTGTTACTTTAACCTTATTACCTTAGTGGTTTGCACATTTGATATCTTTATTCAACATGCTAACTGCATTGCAAATATTGTATTTCAGTACTCTTTCTCTGTTACAACAAATGCATGAATTTACTAGCCAGCTGTCTGTAATGATGTAACACCTCAGGAGAAAACATCCTAACACTACAAAAAAGCAGCTGATAGCCCTTGTGTGAATATGATACAAATTTTCTTTCTCATGTAGAGTTCATTTTTAAAATGAGAGATCCCAGCAGGCACAATGAGAGGGTTTGCCATTTATCCTGTAATTATCATCTCAAATGCCCAGTCCTGTATATCACCGACAAAACTTTGGTTGCAAGCAGTTACAGTACACAAAACATAAGTTAGCACAGCCAAGAGTACAAAGAATGTTGAATATGAATCTGAACATGACTCTTCCTTGGCTCACAATCAGGGCCTTTTATCTCCTTGTATTTCATAGATTAATTCCTTTCATTGCTGACAAGACACTTTTTTTCATTCTTTCACCCTTAGTGACCCAAATATTTCTCTGTTGTAAGATGCTCTTTGAAACAATCAGCTGTCCAAGAAATCTACACAGCCCTGGCTGATGCCCTCCTTAGTACAGGTTTTCTGTATTTTATATAGGAACACTTTCAATTGCAGAAACTTGCAATTGCTCAAAACTTCTCATTGTCAAGAGTGGGTTATAAAAAGCAGGTAAAATAGTGGCTCAATACATAGACAACTCTTGTTTTCTGAGGAACCAGTTAAAATACATAGTTCTGTAAACCTAGCTCATGTTGGACAGAAGCAGGCTTCTCATGCATTTAACTTCTCTGAAGGTCACTGAGCAACTAAATCTAACTTCCTGCAAAATCAGACACAAATAGATGCATATGGCAGAGTGTCTGTACTTCACATTGTAATTCTCACAATCCACGAGTTTAATACTAAGGTAACTGCTTTCCCAGAGGATGCTAAAAGCACGGACTCCCTTACCTGCCCCTTGGTAGGTGACACAATGCAGCTGACAGCTCCACGGAATGGTGGTGACGGCGGAATTACCCTTGCAGAAAATGGTCTCTAATATGCTACTATGAGGTATATGTTGGTCTGTAAAATCTCTGTTATAAAGTTTCTGAAGTTATTTTCCTTGGCCTTTGTGGATTTGTAATGGCCCTGGTTAGCTTTGTATTAACCCTAATAGCCTTACAGTTGAGTCTTTTTACTCTTATACTCTTTACTTTGCACTTTGTATTAACAAAGAAAAGACTTTTAAAGAATAAATCAAGCTTTTCAGCAGCAGGAAATAAAAAAAAATAAATCATTTCAAAGCTTCCCCAAACACCTGCCTTTAAAAGCTTGCTGCTGCATCAAGTAGCTGCTTACTTTGCCCATGTTTTGAAGCAAGTCCTGGCTCTAAAGTGGCCTGCTCCCAGTCTCAGGTATGCCCAGGCTGGTTTTAAAGTTAATCCTTAATCTCCATTAGCAACAGCATAACCATGGTGCAGCATTTTGGTGGTGCTACAATCAAACCATAATCACGCACCTGTCTCTGCTGCGTCTTCCTCCAAATCTCTGATGTAATGAATGTTTACAGTCTTGCTGCAAAAAAGCCCCAGTAAATGCTATTAAAGGCTGCAGGGAGAAAAAGGCATCAAAACACAGGGAAGTAAATACAGGTTCTGCAATTATACTTTATTGCGACTCCAATGCTTTGTCTGCTCCTGAAGACTCCTTTAGCTAAATTTGTTTCAGACTTTTTCCTCTACCAATTAATAAACACAATAAGCATTTATAATTTTCTTATTATTTTATTGAAAAGGTACATTTAAAAAAATACACAGACATTTTACTATTATGGATTGCTGATAAAGATGCTCTAAAAGTTAATTCTCTTCCTTTTTTTCCTTTCTTCCACCTCTTGTCCCCATTATCACATAATGACTTCAGTCTGAGTACTGTGTATTGATTCACCTTTATAAAAGGGTTGGGGAGGTAAGAAGATAGGTGGGACATTACTGTAATATATTCAGTAAACAGAGAATATGATCAATTATAAATATTTTATGTTCTGTACATTATTGCATTAGGGAGCCACAATGTTATGCAGCATCATTACAAAGGAGACTAGTTAGAAATGAAGAATAAAGGATATTTACGTACAAATATATGCATCCATTGTCTTTTTGAACAATGCATGTGACCTGTGGCAATGTGCAATTGAAAAGCTTTTTTTTTCTCTTTAAACATTGCTTAGCAACACCAGTGAGGAAACAACAAAAATAAGTTAAATGAAAGTAGCAAACAAGTAGTAATCTTAACTCTATGTTATATGGCTTTCTATTTTTGATTTCTCTAAATCAAGTGTGACACAAAAGAAATAATTAAAAGCTTCAGCGCTGCATTGCTTTCGAACATTTGCACAGAAACTAAAAATGTTAAGATCAGACATGTGATACATCTGTAGTACTACACAAGATACACCAGTACTGGGGCCTAGGACAGCACACAATCCCTGTCAACAAGAACACACGGAAAAAATGGATGCAATTCTTTTTTGAGATGTTATCCACGACCTAGCATTTGATTCATCTACCTTTTTTCCATATTAAGTTGTAACCCATTTGTTTTCAGAGAAGTATTTACATAGGTGTGAGTGAGGAAGACCCTAGTTTTCAAGTCTGTCAGGAAAATATTTTATGTTTCTTGATTCCAAGGTGCATCGTACACATTAAAAAAAAATAAAATAAAATAAAATAGATGCATGAATCTTTAATGGTATACTTCTTATGAGCAATTTAATTTTTAAGCAAATCAAGCTATTTTGATTAAAAAAATAGAAACTGAGACAGAGAGTTTTCTAGACTTCAAAATGCAGTGCCATCAATGATGGATTTTATGATGTGGTTGGATGAGGTCTCCTGCTGGATGGCATTGCAAAAGAGAAACACATTTTAAAATCTCAACCCCTTTGCTGATTTCCTTTTACCCTTTGTACTGGCCATAGTTTTCTCTTTTTTACCTCAATAAATTAGTATGGTGCAAAGAGTATGGAGGCAGGCGTTGCCCGGATGGGCCCGTGGGCTGGCCTGAGGAGAGCTGGTGGTATTGCTGGTGCCTGGAACAGGGAGGCAGAGGGCCGGGGAGGAAGGGACAGAGCTGATGATACAGCTGCAGCTGCAGCAAGGGGAGAGGAGAGGAAAGCAGGTGCCAGTGGCTTAATCATATCCTTCTGGAATGCAAGTTTTGCCTAGAATAAAACACACAGAAAAAAGCAATGAAAGTACAGTTCTCCCCATGCTGACTTTTACATGAGGAAAAAGTGAACCCTGACACAGGGCATGCTGTGGCTTCTTGCAGAAGCCTCATGTTAGCTGCTTAGAAATGCTACCTACATTGTCCTCTTACTCCCAAGGCAATTAAAGCAAGCAAATCCTGTACTTAAAGATACATAAATCTCATGAGTCGAGACTGTCGCACTGATGTTTAGAAGGAAGCATAATTTGCAAGTGAACAACTTTATGTAAATAACTGTGCATGAAATATTTTAAACCCCCATGATTAAGACTTCAATATCAAAATTCAGATTTTCCACTTGGAAAAATAAATTATAGAAAAGTTGAGTGGTCAAGATGGGAAGATGGCATTAGTCCACTCAGCTTTTCACCTGCCAGTGCAGAGTGCTCTAATCAAAGCAGAAATATTTTTTAAGATCAATACCATAAAGAATTTTTCCTGAAATAATTATTACTCAGTTTATAATCTGCAATCATTGCTGGTGCTTGTGGTGAAACAGCTTCCCAGAAATATATCTACCACAGTCTCACTGAAAACAGTTTGCACCATAATCACACTTTTGCGGGGACAAAGATACTCATGTCCTTCCTTTACAACTGGTGACCTCTTCTTACGCAATACATTATCAACTGATGCATTACACAAGTGTAGAAATTAGAGTGTGCAAAATCTATCAAATGGGGAGACTAAGGGAAAGCCTGCAGCATTTTGATTTGCCTCTACACAATTACAAAGACATATTAATATTTCAGCTTTAAGAAGCTTTTCACATGCTTCCTCTTGCACACACACATTTGCATCTCTCTCTTCCCAACCTATAAATTGGTTTTGTGCCATAGGTGGTAAGCACTTTTTCTCTACGGAGTAAAGTACAGGCTGAGTCATGAGCAAATAAACATCCAAACTGTGCTGTGCTAAAGCCAGCCTGAACCCTGGCTGCAGCTGACCAGCAGAGCCAGCTTGTGGGATTCCTGGAAACGCAGGTGGGTGTGAAAGGGATTGGCTAGGGGCACAGAGACAGAAGAGGTATTTTGATAGCCAGTGACAGACACAGCCTGGATATAGATAGGCAATCAATTCTCTTAAACACCTGATGACCCTTTTACATCAACTAATACATCCACACAGCACTCTGTTTTGCTGTATGCAGAGAAGGAGCATTAAATTTTTTATATCAACATCCTATATTCTTTTCCCTGACTGCATCCATCACAACTGAGAGTTATCTCAGGTGTCCATAAAGACCAAGTATATCCATTGCTCCCTTCAAGAAGTGCACTAGTCTGGCAAAGCTAATACCTTTCCACAGGGCACACGGTTCATTCCCCATTCCACTGATTATTCCCTTCTTCCTGGCAGTAAATAACATTCGCAGTGCTGTCTGCATGCCTTTGACTGGGCAGACAGAATACATAACTATCTTCAAATCTGATCCCCGTGCAGACTCAGCCTGCGGGGGAAGAGAGGCTGTGGAAGCATCAGGTCTGTCACGTTCCTGTCTCTGTGCAGTGGGAGTCCCCAAGGTTGCAAATTCACACACACAGTGAGGAGACATAAAAATACTTACTGCTAAAATACTTGGGTTGCGCTGCAGTTTGTTGTAAGGACTATATTTAGGTTTCATAGGCTTTCCTGCAACTCTGTCCTTATGCCTTCGGCTGGAAATGTGCTGAAATAAATATCCTCACATTTAATTAGCTGTTTAAACATTTCTCGGTTTTGAGTTTGAAATTGATTTATCAGCAGGATATGCCTAAGCTCCTGTTTGTAAGATAAAGTAGGTTCTTTAGAGAGAGCAAAGATGAGTTTTGCTAAATTAAACATAACAATTTGAAGCACATCAAACAGAGAATCAAAGACTAATCAAATACAGCATATTTTGTGATCCGAGACAGGCTCTGCAAACTATCGATATTTTTTTTAGTATCTCCTTTTTCCACTTGAGGAACTTCAAACCAGGCAGAGCTGTAAGCACTAGGTCATAGGGATATTCAGAAGTAGAAGGTAAATTTCCATCCTGCTGATGCTGTTCAGTTGCATAAATAATTCAATATTAGCTGAAGGAAGAACCATTACCCAGGGATATGTCTACACCATGGAATTTAATATTATCTTAGAGCTAACTAAAATAACAGGGAATGAGAGGACACATCCACACAGCACAGCACCATCAAGTTAGAGATTCCCATTTGGGTATCAGAAACACTACATTTGTCTGGGCACATCTCTGAACCCAGGGCTCATTGACTCAGAGCAGAGCTCATAGAGCTACACTGTTAATGACAACATTGTTCTACACAATTCAGATGTATCTGTAGTATTACCCTCCTGTTGACTGTCCCAAACCAATAGATTTGAGTCACATTTTCCTCCTCACATAGCATTAAACAGTATTCCAGCAGACTGAAACAGCACCGAATGAGGAATCCAGGGAACCTCAACCCAGAATTTCTTACATGTGGGAGACCAAAGTTCAAATCTCTCTCTTGAACCACAGCAAACTTTTACATAAGATCTGCTATGTTATTCATTGATACTGACATCTCTGCTTTACAACTGTCAAGCCGGTTTTTCCCAGCTGAAACAATTCGGTGAACTTGACCTGTGATTGATGATTTAGAAATAGTTGTGGGATGACAGATGAGAAACACTAAGTTCACTTAGCATTCACCAAAACATCTTCACACAGCCCTACACCCCACCTATAATATTGCAATGAAGGTAAAACCAACAAAGGAGCAAGCTACCTGTTTAAGTTGAATTTCTGAATTAACATGGACATCACAGATTTCACAATGAAACGTCTTGTTCTGCAGTCCTGAGCCTTTACTGCCATTCTGCACCTTCAGTCGGGATCCAGGCCTAGGGTAAGACTTGATGGGACCAGCACCGTTCCGAGCCTCGACCATGGTCTTGTGCTTGGAGCCTAATGGGCAAGGAGGTGCAGGTGAGCTCATGATCAGCAACATAAAAACATGTCCATCAGCCTTGGGACTTTGTAACACATTTATCTTCAAGACAGAATGGTTAAAGTCATCACAGATTGGAACTAATGATCACTCTGGTTTTGGTCAGTGTAGTTTCTGTTTCTTGGATCTAAAGGCAAGCCAGAAGGGTTTGTGCAAAGAGGGAACAGGACACCAGACCACTGCCTCGCTTTTTGGGGGCAGCGTGTGACTGCATGGCCAAAGTGCTTGTTGCTTATTCTGCCAAAATCCACATAAGCTGGTGAATCACTGAAAAGGGTATTAGCCAAGAGTGGGACAGAAACTACAGTAATAGCTCAAAACCTGCCTAGGAACAGTAATACTTCAATAAATATCCTCTTATTTGGAAGAAATGGCTGCTTTGTCCATCTCAAGAATGGATTACAGCTGCAAAGCCAGTTTCAATGGCTTGTTAACAAGCTTTACATCACCAAGCACACTATCAACAGACACAGCAGACATAGCATGTTATGGACTGCTACTTGTGGCCAATTAAAGGGAGCATATCTAATCTTCAGTAATCAAAAGATTCTAGGACATCTATGAAATCTAACAGGCACATCCTAAAATTATAAAGAATATGAAATAACAATAATTACTCTACGTTGTACCAGCAAAATAACAGATACCAGTGATAGTGAAACAAAACACAAAAGAGAGGAAGAACTAACATTTTAGAAACCTTAGTGTTACAGAAAACATGATGATCATACTATGATCCTCACTGTGGAGGTATGATGGAATCTAATTAGGTAACAGGAACTATAGGGATTTTTTCAACTAAAAACTTAAAGAATACATGAAAAACAGTTAAAAAAAACTAGAGTGCTTTAATAGAATAGCAAACACCACACATGAAACTGTCATTAACAAAACTGGTTTTGTAACTTGACATTGTAAGTTTTAACTAAAACTTTCTTCAGCGAAGTGTGGCTACCAGCTTGTTACATTGAATTTTAGGAATTTTAACACACAGCTGACTTGTACTGTATAGATACCCACCTGTATTGTGGGCTTCTAGCTGTGAAAGGGAATTCACAGCCACTTTGCATAATGAACAGTAAAGTAGTTTTTTGGCTTTTTCCTCTTCTGACTCAGTAACTGTGTTAGCAGCTCCGTTCGTGCTCTTGGTGGATGAGGCAGGTGTTAAAGGTGTCACTGCTGTCGCTCCAGGTTTGGGAAGAAAAGGACCCACTTCTGTATTGGACTGTTGACTTGCACTACTGGGTTTTGCTTTCACTTTATCTTCTAAAAGAAGCAAAATACATATGTCATAATATGCCACACCCAAAAAGAAATATAAAAAAATCATACAGTAAAAGTATTGTGGGTTTAGTGAACCTAAAACAACTGTGGCCTAATCAATCTCATTTTATGAAACAGAGCAGCACCCTTGAAATCTTATTAAAATCCTACCATGAAATGTGTGTATTTGACAAAAGAGGTGATTTTCCTGTTTTTAAGGTTACCAGTGAATACCAATGACTTCAAAAAAATTCATGCCAGCTGTTGTTGCTGTCATGCTGCAGGTATGACCAGTTCAAAGGGGCCCAAGCGAGCCCAAAGGCAGCCAGGCTTAAGGACTGAAGAGCACTCAGAAACATGCCAGGCTTTGCACTGGGGATTACACAACTATTTCCCAAAAGCAATATATTTGCCTTTTGATGGGCTCAAGTTTCTCAAAGTCACTGGGAGGACACTGAAAGGCTCCAGCACCATTTTGACATATGATATCCCTCATTTCAGCTACAGGAGTAGATTATGGTAACTACATGACACACATGAACACAGCTGCTAATATTTTTAGGTTTTTCCAAGAACAATTCCCCATATATCTGTAGATCAGATGGCTTCCATGTCCCTTCAATGCGTTCCTGCATCATTTCACAAGCATGAGTCAATCATCTGTGCTCCTATGAGACAGGCAGGTATTACTTCATTTTGCAGATGGCAATCACAAAGCAAGAGATTAAATGTCCCAACTGTGCCTAAAGAGGATCTTTGTGCCAGAGCCAGTATTGAAATGCTCCCTGCTTACGTGCTGCCTACAAGAGCTAACTGCATTTTAAGCTCTTCAACTGCAGGCCTTGTGACCACAAGCCATACTAGTTTCCAGCAGTAAAACAAGCTCCACCTAAAAATATGGGTGGAGCCCATATAAAAAATATGGAATAGGAGGGGGACAATGCAGTGGTTCTATGAGCAACCCTGACAAAATGGACATGAAAAATGATTGAGTTGTCACTCTGTACAACAGGAATCAAATTTTATCATCTAAGCAAGTACATCATCCACATAAGAGCAACCTCTTAAAAACTACTTATACCTCATTTGAAACCCCAGCATAGTTTTAAATAGAGTTAAGCTGACTTGAAAAACTAGGTTCCATTTTAAACATTTATTTTTAAACCTGGACCCTTGCACTTTATGTTTCCAGCTACCAGACTCTGTCTTAACATGACTCTGTGTCTCAGGCCCATGCTGCGCTACCAAAAATTCTGAAAACAGGATTGTACCCACTCAAACACTTGAGAGCGTGTATGATCTATGAACAGCCATCCTGAAACTGAAGCCCACAGTTGCTGGCGTATTTCCCAGAAGAGCATTGCAGTACATCAATTTTAGATTGTTATAAATGAGGAGATATAAAGTTCTAATAAAAGAACTATTATTTTTTAAAATAGCAATAAAAATACTTTGAAATTACACAGTATGAACAGTACTAGACATTGAAAATGGTCAAGTACAAAGACTACTATTAGGACCAAATTAATGTTAAAACCAGATTTTGAAGGTATTTTGATTGATAAAGTATGACAAAAGAAACTGATGCTAAATTCTACTTCATAGGCTATTCAGTTTTAAAGTCTCTATAGTAATAAGTCACATCTGCAAAAATCTAGAATGCTTTATATGACCTATGAGTCTTCATAAAATACAGTTTTAATAAATAGCATTTGCTAGCATTCTAAATTAAAGAGTTTTCAACATTGGAAATTCTCAGAGGTGCTAACATCTACAAATGAAACACACTGAACATCTGCCATTTGTGAATTCACATTACAGAAAAATAGACTTCTTGTTGTTGTTGTTCTATGCAATATTATGCCAGACTCCAAAAGGCATAACACCAGGATATATGTGAACCTGAGTGGAATAAAGAAAGATTCCTCAGTATTTTGCATTTCAGGCCTTAAAAGAAAAGTACACCTGCAGAACTGCAAGCTGTATGCTAACACATACCGATTACACTTCTAGTTTGGGTTTGGGGTTTTTTAATGTTGTTTCCCATGTACTTTTTTTAACGTAAGCATAAAAACTTGGTGCTTTGAAACACCTCCTGGAGGTAGAACTCATGTCCTGCAGTGAGCGAGAGGGGGTGTTGGAGGACAGCAGGAACAGCAGCTGATGGCCATGGGGTGGACCCCCGGTCTGAGGGGAACTCAGCAAACACACACTCACGCTCCTGCCTGCAGCCCCTGCCCATGCTGTTCTCACTGAGCACATTTTTATTCCTTTCTTTGGCCATCAAGTGTGTGCAGAGTGAGATCCCAAGACACAGAAGAAGATCCATTTTACACAGGCCACCAATTACCATCACAGAGTGATGGTTTTCCAGTGCTGAATTTAACAGATGATTGAAAAACTGCAGATTTCAGTTCCCACTGCTCCTCACCTAGCTAGCCACCAGCTGATGTAGTCTGCAGATTTATATATTCCCTAGATTTACAGCGTTTTCACTAATTAAAATACAAAGCAATTCTAGAGTATACAAAATGTAAAAAACTAAAAAACTAACAAGAAACTTCCAGAAAACTAGAGATTTCTGGAATCCAGCTGGGCTCAATTCTGCCAGTATCGCAGCTTTTGGAAAGAACCTCAGTTCACATAATAATTCCATCATTTGGAAAGCTTCCTGACACAAATAAGCTCTTCATCGATGGGGATGTATAAGGAGAGACATACGCCCCTCTATGAATTAATGTTTCCTTCCACCATTCTAAATGTTTAATGCAGAACATCTTCAAAGATCATAATTGTAAGGTTATTATACAGTTTAACTCCCACAGAAAGTACACAGAGCTAAGTGCGTATTTGTCACTGCAGTAGGGCCAGAACTGGGTTTTCCTGGCTTCTAAAATCAGAAAATTGCACTTCTCCAAATGGGCTTTTGATAACAGCTTATTTTTTTCAATCCAAAGAATTCAAAACACCATTACTTACAGTTTTATGTTTGAGACAGAAATGCCAAGTATTCAATTGTGCAAAGCACAGGAAATGCAAATTGCATGTATATACAAAGCACAAAGAAGATTATTCCTTTTTTTTTCTTTTTTTTGTACTTATAGCACAGAGCTAACGAATAGTATCTACATGCAGAAATCAAAAACTGGAACTGGTAATGGCTGCATGCATGCATATATCCATATTTCCAAACTCTAATCACCTTATAAAATACATATGGATGGTGAGATGCAGCTCCAGGATTATAGTCCTCTTGCTATATCTGAAGGCAAGTACTTTTGAGAATAGGCTCAAATTTGCTCTGATCTTCACCCAGACCAAGACAGGCAGGCAGAGGCCAAATGAGTGCAGACGTGAGCCCATCCTGCCCTGGACCACTGATGCACCTGCTTCTGCTGCACAGCTCAGCAGAGCACAGCTGGAAGCATGAGACCACAGCAGTGCCGACCTCCTCCCCGAAGGCAGTCGCTGGGATTCAGTCTGCATCAGGTCAGGTTGAAATGCTCACATCAAAATTCACGTGCAAGAAGTTCATTTAAAATCTAATTGGTACTGTTGCACTGTATCTGACTAGGTTCCTTTTCCATGTAAAAAAGTTATATTTATTCTGTGTTAAATTCCTGTCTTTAAATTAGGTCTTCCTTTCCTTCAAGATTCCAGAAAAGTAAACTGATGATTCAGGCTCTTACTGAAGCCTGAATTTATTTTGAAGTAGAGCCCAGGGAAAAAAAACTAAAGTAAGCTAATTATGTATTGCTTTGGGCTCAGTAATATCATGTTTTTGTCACCCATTACATTGTTTGAATTCTGCTTTGAAGTTGTTTTCACATATTTCTGCTTGTTTGACTCCTGCTTGTGTCAGCGCCATGTTAAAATTCAATCTGATCAGTACTGCCTCGTTTTGACTATCCATACCAAGGTCAGGACGCTGCAGGATAACACCTGACAGGTTCAAATCCACAAGTTCCCAATGGAAGATCACCTGAAGTGACTTCCCGACCTTTGCAAGTCATGTGACTCTCCCTACAGTTGCTACTGCACAATCGATAGGACCTGACTCTTAATGCTGAAATCCTAGTCCAGCTAACTGAGGAGGTTTGCATCCTAGCTCAAAAAGGGGCAAAAATCTCACTGTAAAACTTCTTCCCTCTGACACTCAATCTGCATCCCCTCTATTCAGTTCTTTTCTTTCCTGGCAAGCAATTGAATACGAGCATTTTGCGCCAGCTTGTAGTCCAGTGATCAATGCAAGCCATGCAGAAAACAAATACATTTTTTAATCTTGCAAATCATTTCATTAAGCAGTTTGGCTTGTAAGGCACTTTTAAGAGAACTCACTTAGTTTACTTTGTGATTTGCATGAGATGTTTACACTTTTATAGTATAATATATATTTGCATGTTATAAATACCTATTTTTCAGTGATGTCTTACTATACTAAAATGTGCCTTATAGGCATTGATTTCTATAGCTAGGAAATAGATTTTTAATTTTTGAGTGAGTCCGATGATTCAGTGCATATTAGGAAGAAATTCTAATTTGGACTTCATCACGAAATCATACATGCTATTTTCAACAAAAGAGTTACTTAAAATTCAGATCCCTAATTCAGAATTTACATTCCCGATAAAAATAAAAACAATGAGAATCCTAAACCTCATTAATAAATGTAGAAATTCAATGGAACAAGCTTCTATGTATCAATAATACTCATTACTACTAACACCCCACAACATGCCTATCTGCAGTTTTTCTCACTGATGATACACAAAACAACATTGCAATAAACTTCTGTTCCACAACAGTTTGTTCAAATAGCATTGAAATTAAAAGTGTATCCAAGGTACAGATGATATGTGATACACTTGCAAGTACCCTTTCCAATATATTCTAAAACCTTCCAGATACAAAGTTCTGCTACGATCCTAATAACCTTACAAAACCGTCATGTAAATTTTCTGACAGTACATAATAAAGAGATAAACTTGTTCTTACTGTGACAGTAACAGAAGAAATAATATTTCAATTACTGAAATATATATTGTGTGTGTCTGCATGTGATAAAAAGTATAGCTTTGCACCTGCTTGCTTCTCTTCTCCACCAGAATCTTGGACTATTGCCCACGATGTGTGCTGAAAGCTGAGCACGCAGACAGTGAAGGATGTCGGGACAGAGAACAGCTGCCCAGCTCAGCACTGGCTGTGATGGGGGAGGCTCCCTCCCCACCAGGAAGGGGCCATGCCATGCTTATCACCACCCAGCCCCAGGCTGCAGCTTCACACCTTTCCTTGTGCCGGGTCCTTGGCTGCATGCCCCAGTGTCAGGCACAGAACAGCAGCCGTACACACAGCACAGCAGAAGGGCAGCACACACACTGCGAAGTGGCCAGCCCTGCTCTACAACCCTACACTGAGGCTCTCTGGAGAGAGCAGCTCATTTCCCATCCTAGAGACAGAAAACTGGTTTGATATTTCTTTTACCTGCTCACACACCAGAATACATTGCCAAGTTAGACGAGAGCATAATGGACAAATTATTTTTGGCAGTAAGATATTTACTCTCCTTTGCAGAGGTAAGGAAATAGTAAATACTTGGGATTCTTCTTGAAAAACATGAAGGAAAGAGCCGTGTAATTTTCAATGTGAATTCCAGCCCAAACCAGCCACATAATTGTGTTGCCACGTTAGGGAAACACAGCGACAAAATAATTTACTGTGTAACTCAATCATTGCACAGTTATCAAGGCTATCCGACTAGTGAGCAGAAATGATGCACAGTTAGGTGCAGAGCCTTTGGTTCAGTCAGCCTTGTTTATGGTGATATATTACAGTGCCACATCACTTCTAAAAGAGCAACTTTTTAAAAACACAAACAACTTGATGATTCTGAACACTTTCAATTAACTTCTGACTATGTCACTTCCTATGGTAACTAAACTGAATGTGATTTCTGAAAGGAGATGTTCATGTTTTATTTATGGGATACTGAAAGTGCAGTGCAAAGATTGTCTCATGATAGCCTTGAGTTCACGTAAGTTGTGTTACAAGGAACTGTTATTAGTTGATTTTGAAGAGTAAGAGAGATTTTGAAGTAAAGCAAACTTATCTCGGAAACTGGTAAAGCTGAACTGATTAAAACAAATTTTCATGTTCTCCCTACAATTTCAACAGCTCCAAATACGCCTGTGAATATTGGGCTGCATTAAACAACCTTTGAGGCACACAGTGGTTACAGAACGGGACAAGGAAATCAGTGAGATTGCCAGTCTATTGCATACATGCTATTTCCCTGATCAGTTGGGTAGCAAAGGTAAAATCTGATTGCTTGGCACATCTGACGTAAATCCAAAAAGTGAGACATTTCTCACTGCATTTTTCCCCC
The DNA here is from genome assembly GCA_035222235.1 of Margarornis squamiger. Classification (NCBI taxonomy): domain Eukaryota; kingdom Metazoa; phylum Chordata; class Aves; order Passeriformes; family Furnariidae; genus Margarornis; species Margarornis squamiger. The sequence continues at coordinate 23,525,102 of JAWWTY010000160.1, forward strand.
CTACGCCTCTTTATAAAATATACTCACTGAGAATGCTCAATACTCAAATCTACCTTTTGACCTCTCTGTTCTAAGCTTCCCGCACAGAGAACAAGGTGGTCCCCAGACCAAGTGATGTTCAGTTTCAGAGCAGAGATGACAGCTGCAGACAGACAGGTATGAAACCACAAAGAGACAGAATAACCGGTCGCTAACACAGGCACTGCTGTGGCAGTCGAGCTTCTCACAAGCTTTTTTTCTGTTCCTCAGTCCATCACAGTGAAAGAGAAATTCTCAGAGGTGAGACAGACAGAAATAAGTTTGGCAGCTGATTGCAGAGAACTCTTCACAAACAGGCCCAGAAAATCAGGAAGCCCTTTTGGAAGCTGGTTTCCATGGCTGATGGGTGGTAGGTGCAAGACAGCATTTTGAAATTTATTACAAATGACATACAAAGGTATGGAGAGCTCTGAAAGTGAAGGACATGAATTTGGAGAGAAAAATCAGTAGCTTTACCTGTACCAGAGAAATAGAACAAAATTTGCAGCATTCAAAACAAAAACATTAAAAGTAGAGAGATCACAGTCAAAGAGGTCACAAGCCTAGTTGAATGTAATTAAGGGGGACATTAAGAAATCAAACCAAAATAAAATCTAGGGGGGGAAAACTTATTAAGTCACATTATGCTTGTAGGACTGCCTAACCAAACCTTAGGATCTACCCCAGCACACAGGTCTGGGGATAGAGAACACCCACAAGTCATTATACTGGAAACAATACCTGCTGTACAAGTCTTTGCCCTGAAATAAGATATGGAGGGAGAAGATAATCAATGGGTGAATTAATATGATGACAACAAGGACCTCCTTCAATGTATTAGCAGAAAAGCTACTGAATAGAAAGTGATACAACAGTTCCAGTAAGAAAAGCAAGTTTCCAAACATTGTTCTCCACAGAAAGTCTTATCTTGTTCTGGTTCACGCTGCTTTAGAGTAATAAAGCACGTGCACAATTACTTATTCTTCTTAAGAAGAAGAAGATGAACACTGTAAGTAATATATGCCATAAGGACAATAGCAGGAGAGCAATTAAGTCATTAATGGTCACAACTTTTACAGCATTTGTAAGTACTTTGTCCTGCATCTCAGCATCACTCAAAAAACCCCCAACAAAACAAACAACAAAGAGCACTAGTTATTTTTTGGTACTCATTAAGACAGAGTTAGCTAACTTTGACAAGGTATTTCAAAATCTTTTTTATCTTCACATTTGCTGAATAATGAGACCCTAATGGCTGTCAGACAAAATACCTTCTTTCTCACCAGTTGTGCAGTCCACTGAGAAATGAGGCTGAAAAACCCGTAGGGCTCTGTTCTAGAAAAATTCCACTGCAAACCTACATGCAAATCAGACAGCACAGTGTATCTATTAACCCTTTGGTTACCTTTAGTTTTTGTAAAATGTTTTTTCTTGTAATTCAGGCCTGCATGAAAACAGATAAGTTTTACACAATGAAATAAATCTGTTTTACACATTCTAAAGAGAACCAATTTTGTCTCTATACAAAGATGAGAAACAAATGGAAGCTATAAATATAAAGCTTTTAATCTCAAACACAAATGTGCCCTGAAATAAGCTACAACATAGCTCAGGATACTGAAGCTGTATCAGGAAATGTCTGGATGGCTGTGCAATATTAGGTGAACTCAGTAGCTAGACTGGCTGATTGATTAACTGCATCACTACCCTCCAGCAGGCTGAGCCAAAGTTATCTTTTTTCACTTCAGAAGTATTGCTGGTATAGCTGTGGTACAGCAGTGATGCTGACAATTTCATAGATATTTTATTTCTGATTGGGCATACCAAAGACTCTTACAAAGGAAGCTGTGGTTTTTTCAGAGTGAAAAAAGAACATTTGCAACTAAAGATGCAATGTTACCAAGGTTTGCAGTTTTGAATGGGTTAAATTTTTATAAAAAGTGGACCAATGAGAATTAGAAAATATTCAAAGTACACATAGTTCTGCAAGTGTGAAACCTTTCTCTGCAAAATCTATTTCTGTACCTATTTGTACACTTTCCTGAACTGAGAACACCTGCTGCTCCAGTTACCGGGGTGTCTGAGATGGTCCCTGCTGTATTGCCTATGATTTTTAATCAATTCCTTGCACAGTAGGAGATTCTTAGGGGATTGGTTTAGGTTGGCTGGCTGGTGTTTTAGATCTGTTTTACAGACCAAGATCAAGAAAAATCTGTATGCACTTACTAGGTGGGGGGAAATAAAGAAAATAAAAAAAAAAAAAAGAAAAAAAAGAAAAAATTTTGACACATACATAAAAAGTATATAGCAAAATGACTGTGCAAAATTTGCTATGTATGGACAAAGGGCATTCACATTTCAAAAACCTCTTATTTAATATTTCAGTACAATGCAATTTCTCTGTGCAAAAGCAAGAGGATTAAGAAGGGTTGATTCTGCACTGTTAGCCAAAATGCAGAAGTGTATGTAGGATGTCTGGAGAAAACAAACTAACTTCTAAAACTCACTTAAGGTAACTTGTGTTGTGTCTCCATGTCACCCGCTTGTCTTCAATCATTTTTTACAGAATGCAGGTTATATCAGACATCCCTTTTCCTCATTCGAAACGACATCTATTACAAGTCCCAGCTTCTCTGCTCCCCTCCTCAGTGTTTAGACTTACTAGAGTGAACAGGTAACTATGGTGAATGCAGCATGTTACCTCTGGAGAAAATCAGCTTGTCTACAAACACCAATACAGAGCAATTTCCTAGTGCACAGTGCCAATATCCACTTTCTCAGCGACACACTGACAGCTTGGGAAAACTCTCACTAGAAGCAGGTTCATAAAGCTCATCAAGATCATTTGCTGATCTACAGTGCTGGCAATTGAAAACAAGGTGGATCTAAAACACAGCTAGGAAGTGTGAATGCTGATGTAAAGAGTATCCATAAAGTGAGACCATCCAAAAGCTTAGTCTTCCTGAGTCCTGTCGCTGTACAGTTAGGCAAATTTACTTTCATCTTTTCTGAGCTATGCCCATCTGTTTTGGCTAAAATGAAAAAGTTTGCAAGTTGGAAAATTATAATACAGTGTGGGCAAAGTTTGAAATACAGTGTAAGAGCTGCTGTTACAAAATGTGACTCTCCTGTGGGTGAAAGTAAATGTTTTTTCTAGTTATAAACTTATCTTTTTCTGACACCAGACATCTATTATTTTGAAAATATTTTATACTCCCATTCCACACTCTGCTACATTTTTATTTTTTTTTTAGAGGTCCTGGAATGCAAACTTTCTATAGTACTGCACTGCCATTTAAACTTTTTAATAATGCAGGAATGCTTAGAAAAATAACTTTCAGAGATTACAACAAACATACTGTATTCTTCCCAGACATCCTTCACCTCTACTTAGTCTCAGTTCATCCTCTCAGCTATAAAAATAACATTGGCTCGTCCATTTATGAATCTGAAATACATTACTAGAAACACATTTCAGTTGCTGTTTGTGCAAAACAAAAATCTTAAAACTCTACCCACAGATGCTGAAGTGCCCTGGAACTCAATACAAAATTTATGGGTCCCTAAATAAGAGTCAAGGAGAACTGACAAACTGTAGGTAGGTACATTCTCATGGGCCTGTGTCTGAACTACTTACTCGGTACTTGCCCAGGCAGAACTGCCATTGAAGTCAGCTGTGAAATGACATCTATAATTGTGCCTTCTCACCCACTTCTGTAGCAGCACTGCCTGAGGACTGTGAATATTCAGTCATGCTCTCAAGATTTGACAAACAAATTGCATATCAAATATAACTTGTCTAACAAACACCAAAATATTTTCACTCTCCTTGGAAACAAGTAATAAGGAAATAATGATTAGCCTAATGTTTATATAAATGATTTTTATTCTATAAGAAATGTAGTGTATTTCTCCCTTCACTGCTGGAAGGGATAAAGTAGAGAATCAGAAGTAAAGTCAAGCCCAGGAAGGGATGGGGAGGAAGGTGTTTTTTGTTTTTTAGATTTGGTTTTACTTATTATTCTACTCTGATTTGATGGGTATTAAATTCAATTAACTTCCCCAAGTCAAGTTTGTTTTGTCTGTGACAATAATGAGTGGTCTCTCCCTGTCCTTATCTCAACTCATGGGTCTTTTGTTATATTTTCTCTCCCCTGCCCTGTTGGGAAGGGGAATGACAGAACAGCTTTGGGTTACCTCAGTTCCAGCCAAGGTCAACCCACCACAACATTCTCCTTAAAAAAGATTAAAAAATAGAATATATATCCTTTTTAGGGGCAAAATCAAAGCACCCTGTAGCAACAGCATTGGGCCTGACCTATTCTTTTACATGTGGACACTAAATTCACTCCAAGGCTCTGAGAAAAGGAGAAAAATTTTTGCAGCCTTTAATTTTGACACAACTGGACACAGAAAAAAACTTTATTCAACTACCAACTGTGTGAGTAATCACCCGAATCCTGTTATTTATTCTCTGATAACAGTGAAAAATACATGTCTGGCCTCAGAAGAATGGACTTATTTAGCAGTACGTTGCTTCAATGGGTTTTGTAAAAGTATTAAGTACAGCTACAGCTATTTCTCCCAGGGTTGTTAAAAAAACAAAACCAATAAAATCAGCAGGTTTTCCATTCTAGTCAATTTAAAGGGCTAATTTCAGTCTACATAAATAAAGAGCATTTCCATTGTTTTGGCTTTCTAAGCTTTTAAAAACAAAACTAGGGTTTGGTTCACAAAGTAATTTTTACTTATGCAAATAATTGTCATTTATCATCAAAATAATAAATATCTACAGGTGATAAAAGGGCATGTTTTCTTTCTCTCTTTTGTAATTTTTACAGAATTTCATTACACAACCCTCACTTTTTAGGATACTTCCAGGTCATCTTCCGTCCTAATAGAAAGCTGCAAAGAAGTGAAGTGATATTGGTATCTCACAGTCTCAACTCTTTTTGCTAGATGCTTCTTTTTTATCCTATTTTCCCCCCTTCTTCATTTCCTTACTAGAAGACTCAAGAACCTTTATGTTGTAAAGACAATAATGAATAAAGAATGATGTGATACATAATAGTTCTAATAGTGCCACCTCTCTGGTATTATGCCCTCTATGGAAACAAACATACATACATTTCCTAGTCATTTTTGTTGTTTTCATGTTCATCTCACTATCATTCCATTATCATAATCATCCTATTAAAAAAATCCCCTTTGGCTATTCAATAGGTATATCATTAACAGAACAAACAAGAAAAATAGATGCCTGATTTCACAATATAAAAGAGGTGTTGAAAGATTCAATGTATATAAATTGATTCTTTATATGACCACATGCATTTAGCTAAAAAGGCCCAGTAGCTGCGAACATCCCTGGCCCTGCTCCCACTTGTACAGCAGCATTAGTAGAGTCAATTTTGCTTGGGCAAACACCTATCTTTACCTCTCCCCAAAGAAAGAAAAACTTTGTATAATTTTAAGGATGGTAATAAAAAAAGGGTATGAGATTCAAGTTCTAAAAACTTGAATAAGTAATAATAATAGAGGTATACAGGACACATGAATGCACAGGCATCCAAAAGAGTCTTATTTCATCATACAATATACTTTTATCCAAAGCTTATGCTTATTTTACTGAAGGGAAAAAAAAAAAAAAAAAAGGTTTACCATTCCTTCAAAACAAAATCCTGCTTGCATATATTTCTGATTGATATAATAACTGAAGAGAGAAAAGATTGACCTTTTCCAATTTGAACAGGAATTGCAACAGCTCATCAATGTAATTGTGTCAGCTGCAGAGCTCATTCTTCAGTTAATGGCACCTATAATCAGTTTTCAGTAGAGATGCAGAATTTGAAACATGCTAGTTAGCATTATTATAGACACACCAAGGATTTCCAGGAGCTCCCAGAGTTTATCAACACCAAAATGTGGAGTATGACTGCTCTTCCATCCAGGTTGTAAGACACACATGGAAAGATGAGGCTTGAATATCCACTCTTGAAAAGCATCGACAGTAAGACTGACAGGGAAGAAAGTGTTTAAAGATCCAACCTATTATAATGATTTTCTGTTAATAGACTTTGACTTGCTAATTGTTCTTTCCACTAGCCTTTCATCTTAAGAGTATAAACCAAACAGCAACTTCCTGAAACAGCAGCTGAAATTACCAGAAAATGCCCAGAAGCTATTTACTAATCAAATGCAGGCATTACACGTGCCATGGATGTAAATACACGTAGGTACTTGCAACAGTGTATCTGTGATGAATTTATGACCCTTTATTAACCATATTTTATATTATCAACTACAAAAATACTGTGGTGAATCAGCATATCCTATACCATGCCTTTATCTCTATTTTGGGGGCAGAGTTTTGACAGCCAGCAATATAGAGCGATCTTCATATGGCTGTGAAACACTGAATGAAAGGAGAACAAAACTTACCATCCTCAGAGCACGTAATGAAAAATGCCCTTGAATTGACTCTCCTTGGTGGCTGAATCAGATTGAATTTACTACTTAGTTGACCTGCAAACTAATACCTTTATCTAAGAGAAATATGCCTGTGCTTAGCAGGCACTATCCGAATGCACATAAACACAGATGCACAGTTATTTTATAGAGTGTAACTTCAGCAGAATTCTTTATGTAAGCATAAATGTGAAGAATTCATCAGTAGCTTTTGATGAAGGCTAGACATAAGCACAAGCATCTTTGAAGGGCATAAGGCAGAACCACTAAGCAGGGCACATTGGTACTGGGAGACAGCAAGCCAAACACCACCTTGTGATGTTCCTCTCCTGGAGCCTCTCCCTGTCCCTGCCCCACCCTCAGAATTCAGCTTTGTCACAAAACATTTTGAGGTCTGAAGGACTTCAGTACATTACAAAGAATTAAAAGATTGAAGAATAGTTGCCTTAGAAACACCTTAAACATTGAGGTTCCTATAATGGTATCTGTGTAACAAATAACCTAGAATTTCCCAGAACAGATAATTCCACAGGGTAGCTGTGGAGGCTGTGTCTCTGGCTCCCAGCTATTTCTGAAGGATTATCTAAAAACCAGTTTATTAGAGCTATGTAAACAAGACATTCCTCTAAAACCAGTGGAAAACAAGGTGATAAATGGACAAAAATGTTAAGGTGAAAAGGGGATTTTTTTAAGAGATCTGGTATCATTTTTAGGATTACTCCAAATAGAGAGATGTATATGGAAAATTTTAGAATTTAAGCATTGGCAGAAAGCTTTTTAAAATAAGCAATGAAAGCAAGATGACTAAGGGTGTGTCGTGATGGTGAACTTGTGAAATACAAACTGAGCCCTTCCCTGGGACATTACACCTCATTGGTAGTTGATGAATAAACAGAACTGGCAATGGGGACGCCAGAAAAATCCAACCCATCGTAAACTTCCTGAGTACATGTGATTCAACATGTTGCATACTACTTTAGGAATAAAAAGAAAAAAACACTCATTTTTGCTGTTAAAAACATCCACAGAAAGCCCTTGATGAACTGAAACTCACAGGCAAAGACCTCAAGGTCAACTTTTCTAATTCTGCTAAAGCTTGAAGTTGCCAGTCCTGTTTAATGGGCCAAGTAATTACCACATGTCTACAAGACATCAAGTGGCATTTATTAGGTCTATCAACATCTCTGTGTTATTTTCAAAACACAGCTCACTCAGTGTCAGACCCTGTACTACACTCCAGTGTGTTCCTCAGAACAACCTCCAGTTAGCTTTAGTTATGCAGCTGTAATGACTGGAATGACTCTTACTGCACTCACTTAGTATCAAGAAGCCAGCTAAAAACTTTCCAGACCCATCCCTTTCCTGCCATCCTTGCCATCCTTAACAGATGAGCATAGGACTGCTTATGTGCTGGAATATAATCACCATGACCCTGTGCACTGCTTGTTATGCTGCTTTGGGACAGTGCTACAGAGCAAAGCATGGGGGGGTCAAGATTTGAAACAGGTTCTAGCATTTGGACTAGTTAGGGATGTAATGTTGCCTGTTCCTGTACCAGCTGAACAAAAGGGGGGTTTCCCAGAGCATCCAAAGGGTCTGTCTGTACCGACCCTTGCAGCAGAGCCTTCTGCTCTTACATGAACAAGGACTGAACTTGAAATGCCCACACCCATCATTTCACAAACAGGCACAAGGCAGATAGAATATGCAGTGAACGGATCAAAGACAGAAAAAAACACAAACCCCACAACCTTTTATGATCTGAAATATAGTTTTGACTCTTGAGTAGTTTAAAACAATTACACTTACTTTCCGATTTTCATATCAAAGCAAAATGCAAAGAAGGTGATACCACATCATATGTCTGCTTTGTTTTGAACTATTTATTTTGATTTGGAAGTATGATCAAAGACTTTCTCTTTGCTTGATAAGTAAACAGTGATATTTCAATCAAGTTATTATCATATGAATTCCTCAAGGACCCATCACTGTAAGCATCTGGACTATTCTAACCTGGGACCACAGATACCATCTTCTATTGCATTCTAGAGCTATATTGAAACCACACCTTAAATATTCCAAACTATGCTATGTTATATATCATTACCCCTGCCCTTTTCTAAAGCAATTCCACAAATATATATATACATACACTTTTGCACAGCCATCCTGAAAACCCTGAGTTTCCACGAGGAGGGAAGGGAATCTTAGCCAATGTACTGACTTTGCAAGGCTAAGCTTTGGTAGCGGGAGGGCTACAGGGGTGGCTTCTGGGAGAAGCTGCTAGAAACGTCCCTTATCTTTGACAGAGCTCAACCCATAAACCTTAGGTTATACTTCCTCTCCCCTGCCCAGCTGAGGGGAGTGATAGATTGGCTTTGGTGGGCACTTGGCATCCAGCCTGCCAAGATCCAGGCGCCACCATCATCCAGGATCAACCTGCCACTGACCCACAGGAAAGAGCAGCTCCCAGTGCTCTTAACACAGCTGTTCTGTAACCACATCTCCAAGCAGCTACAAAAAAGGCTTGCAGTGTCACAGTAGTGATATTCTAGCATATGAAACTGGTTTATAGCCATTACCAGACTTTTCCCGTGTGGTTTGAGAAACTGTGTGAGAGATATATTATTAAAGGGTCCCTGCTACGGCAACCTCCAATCTGCAAATACCCATCAGGACAAGCAGAGATAACCCAACAAGAGATAGGGTAACAACAACCTTGTCACGCAATCTGTAATGTTTTTTTTCTCTCTGCAGAGTGAGAAGGATAGGATGGTCGTATTTACAATCATCAATAAACAAGTATTTTCTAAACTGCAAAGAGTTGTGAGCTTAGAAAACAAGATCACATAGTAGCCTAACCACGTTAGAATGCAAAACTTGTGCAATTTAACCCATCAATATCAATACCTGAGGCTGCAGACACTTGTACCATCCCTGTATTATGGCTTTACCATTACATGTTTCCTGATGATAAATTTACAAATGCCATTTCTGAGTCATACTGTATTATTAATGTTAACAGGGAAGATCACTCTCTCACAATGTGGGCAATTGTCATGTTCAGACCGAGTCCTGCAGTCACCCCTTTCCATTTGGCTGTGGTCACTTTTGTCTGTAGGAAACCACGTTCTTCTGGAAACATCCCAAAAGACCTTAGAGATGAATATAACTTTCATATCTCTACCAGCAGCCACATTTCTCAAGCTGAAAAGAACAGCTGTGGAGAGACCACTGCATCAAAAATTTTGAAAAATAAGGACTGGATGAATTTGGGTTTTGCCTTTGATAGATTCCTCACACAAACTCAGCTAGCAGCGAAATTATTTTTCCTGTTAGTACTATAGTTGTGACTTCTGACAAATAACTGTTTCAGAACTCATGCTATGTCTGACCCACAGAATACATGGCTCTGTAGCAAACTTAACCTGACAAATTAGTTCGATATATAACAACTATTCTGTCTGGAGACCCCCAAATCATTTATCATTATGTCACTCAAAAAGGCAGCATATTAAAAAGGGTGCTAATTGTGCCTTTATTAGCAGAAATACATAAGAGAACAGTAATTGCAGTTTATCAGTTTGCTATAATACTCCCTACCCATTCTGCACTAATACCCATGGAAGAACAGGAGAAAACAACAGAACACAAGAACTTAAAACTGTCTTCTCTGTTTAGCTTCTCTTCTCTTCCATACACAAGAAAAGGACACCAGAAATTATTTACTGTTTGATGACCATGTCTCAGGAACTCTACAAAGTACAATGACTAAACAAAAGCTCCACAAGTATTGAAATTTTATTCCCTTCCTTTATTTCATTTAGCTTATGTACTTCTAATGCAGTTTTTTCAGACTTATACCACACATACATACATTCAAATCCTCCATCCTGAGGGCAGAGTCCCTGGCCAGTCAGCAGACCAAGCAAAACAGAGCTCAAATGGCAGCATCTTTCAGGATGTTTGGGAGGACATCAGATAAGTTAAGGCTTCTCTTCTACTTAAGTGCCAATTTACACCAAACTTATAAGACCTTCATTAAAATCTCTTAATCTCTTTTTTTGACACTATACAATATAGTCAAAGTTGGGAAGACAGAGGCATAGAATAACAAAGATAAGGACAGGTGATGTGGCCATAAGTCTAATTTCCTCTAGAAATCATGCTAAAAAGGCCAAGACTACAAATACACACATGAACTGAAACTCTTAGTATTAAAATCTTTTAAGGAAAATGAAAATATTCCTAAACAGTTAATATATAGTAATAATCCATTTCTCAGAGAATGAAAGCTGTGGAAAAATATTCATAAAAAAATTTGTATCAGTTAATTTGCTCCAAGGCAAAAAAAAATTAAAAAAACCCCACTAATTCCCAGTAGCAACACAGTGATTGCTCTAGTTGCAATAAGCATTGTGTTAAGGAGCTAAACATATGTTAAAGAACAGATGAACAATAGCTCCTGTAAGGGAAAGTGTAGTTGAACAAAACTGTGGTTTGTTTCAAGTTCATAGCCACTGGTAAAACCCCCAATCCTCAAGCTGTTCCCCACCTCTGTGACCAGCTTTCCCTACATATACAGAGAATTTGCTGCTCCAGGTTCAGGCTTTTGTCCTCCCAAGCATCCCCTCTGTAATCTCCTGTACAGCAGTAACAGGCTCTGAGGAGCCTCCTCTCCACAGAGACTCCCACTGTTCTAATGGGAAGAACGTGTTTAACTAAATTGCCACTGGGAGTCATTTTTAATGTAGAAACACTCACGGTGGTATAATCCAACAGACACAGATGTTAATCTGTCTAATTTGTACAGAGCAATTAATACTATAAAACAATACACTGTCAAAACAGAGCAATTTAAAAAAAAATAAAAATCAAGAGCAGGTTTCCCTTCTGATTGGTAAGATTTTTTTATCAAAAACTGAATGCATATTTTTAGATACATTGCACAGAAAAAAATAATTCAATTCAGAACTCATAGTCTGGCAAGGAAACACAAGACAGCTCTAGACTTATGGAAGAGATGATGGAGCTTCTAAGAGATGATGAAACTTTTGTTATTTGGACCTCAACCTTTTGCATAGGAGAGGGAGGGCATTATACAACTATGTTATCACAGATGCAGTCTTAACATGTTAAATCCTTTAAAGTTTTAACTGGTATCTTACTTAAGCAGTTGTCTGAGTTCTCACTATGTATACCTGGAGCAGTAAGTTACTTTAACCACAGCTATTTGTGATAGATTGGAGAGTAAAATACGTATAAAATATTTTCTATTCAACAGTCTACCTTATATTTAGATCAATGGCAGCTTGCTACTGTTTCATAGTAGCATGGCTTATTTATCTAAAGATGCTACTTGGATTCATGTTATCTTTCTTAAACATAAAATATGATTTGGTAGGTAAATCAGTGCAAAATTTGGGACCCATTGTCATTGCTATGGACCCAAAGAACATTTTGATGCTGCTGTGAACAGAGAAGGATGACAAATGGTCACCGATACTTTTTTTGAATTGGTTTCATCGCAGTTTTTTTAGTGTGCCTGTCAAGAAACTGTGTCATTCAAATCACAGCACCTGAGTCAAGATCAGCTCTGGTGAAGAGGATAATAAATGGCTATCAAGGCAGAAGCAAATTTATCAGCATCAAAATCTATTGGACTGACAGGTGGTAACCCACAGTAGGTGCCCTCACCTGGATAACACATAACAGTATTTCTGACTGTCAGCAAGTTCGCAAAATTCTGCTGTTTCATTCAGTAATACAACACTGACAGAGCAGAAGAGACTCAAGCAATTCCACTGCTATTAGTGTTGCTGATCTGCCTCAGATTAGTAATTGGGGCGAGAGGAGGGAGGGAAGAAAAAGCAAAAAGAAGTGATATTGAAGCACTAATGAGCTGTGGAAGTCAGGAAATACCCAGGCCACAAGACTTCACATTTCTGTAGATGTGTTTCCCTGTTTCAGCAATATTATCCTCTTCAGAAAGGAAGAATTTCTTACAAAGGTGTCTTGTGCTTCAGATAAATATATACATCTCAGACTTAACCCTCCACCCAATCCGTCCATTATTATTGTCATATGAACAACATCCATACAGTAAAAGAGTGAATTTGGCAAGTTTTTGAAAAATAGACTTTAGCATTCAGGGGCACCAGATGTTTCATGGATGTGAAAAAGCACGTTGATAATATCAAAACAAATAAAATCTATACAAGAAAGCATAGTATATACTTCAGAAAAGACAAATCATGGATCACCATCATGCAACCAAATTCTCCCATACAAACACAGAAGAAGGAGAAAGTAAAGAATGCATAGAACAAGAAGTTTTCATTGACCTGATTTGTCAGAGATGTTGGCTGTGACTGGCGTGGTGGAGCAGCTTGTGCTAGCCTTTGCGCCGTCCTTGGAAGAACCAACTTTGGGTTTATTTTTCGTTGCCTCTAGTGCTTTGACCTTCTTGGCATGTTTACTTCCTTTGTAGTGGGCCTCGGCCTGGCTCTACAAAGGAGAACAAATCAGGCTGACTTTTTTCTGTACTTGTATATAATACAATGAATGACAAGGCAGAAAAGTGACACTTTCAATAGTAGGCACCATTATAATTCACCTAAAAAAATTAATATCTTTATAGCTAACAGTTTTCGTGGATGCAAGTTCTCATATATTCGAATGACAGCACTTTAATGAATGTTGCATGTTTTCAGCAACTTGGAAAAAGAGGCTTTGAGATTACATAAAGCTCTTTCACCCCTAATGTAATTCTCTGCTTCCATGGTGCTTAAAGATTTAAAGCACTATACAAATGTAAACACATCCACTTGAGAAAGATGCTACTCAATTTTCATGTACTGTTCCTTAGACTTTATTGCTTGTAGCTAGAAAGATGTACTGTGCTATGACATGATTAAATAATCCATTTTTCCTTCTGTTTGATCTAGTACAAATGTCATAAAGTATTTTCGTCTTTACACTAACGGCAATTGAAAATTGAAAAATGATGGCTTTGCTATTAGATCAAGAAAGAAGGGTTAAATTGAAAAAAGTATCATAGGTATAAACTTCAGCAGAATCAAGTACAACACAGAAAACTAAATACTTATTAGTCTTGATTGCTTTATAAATTGCCTTGGATATTTGTTTAAAGACTAAGCAAATTGGAACCTTGAGGACGGAGAGGAGCTTTGTTTAATTATTATTATTTATTTTGAAATGCTTTATATATAATACACTTTTCTTAACCTGGCCAAGCAGAACAGAAGACATATGTATTGAGGTGTAATGTTTACTTCACCACTGTCTTAAAACTATCTTCAGAAACTTGGTCAGTGTTTTTGAGGATGCACAGCTAAACCTAGACACACAAATGCCCATTTTTTTCAGTAATTTTGGGTTCCCTTTATTGTTCCTGACTCTATATAATCAGTTGCCTTGACAAACCAGGCCACTTTGTTAGGAGCAAAACTAAGGAATCACATGCTTAACACAAACTGTAAAGCTTGTGAATTTCAGCTAATGAATTTAAATGTTTTTCTTGACTTCTTAATAAATTAATTTACAAAATAATGGGTAAAAAACAAACCTATCAAAACCAGTCTATTTTCATAACATTGTACTGTTCACAATAGTTTTGCATTATTAATATTTCCAAACATAGTTTAAAAAAAACCTATTTCAGACATACCACTAGGTGCCTCTATTGAAGGTTACATATTAACTAAAAAAGTTAATATTGTTATTTACTTCAAATTAAAACACTCAGAGAAAGCATGCTTCATGTAACCACATCTTGGCACCTGGCATATAAAAACATCAGTGCAAGTAAACTTTTACTATGTTCATGCAAAACCACATTCATTCTCTCCCTTCAACTGATTAGAATCATTTTATTTAGTTCACTGTGTTAAATGAAGCGAGCCATGAAACAAGTTGCATGCTTTTTATAAAGAGCAACTATAACATCTAAGATGCTTGAATTCCATAAAAAGTGCTGCCATAATGAGGGAAATTGCTTTAAGATCAGCAGAGATAGGCATTACAATACAGTCACCTTGGGACAGCATGTAATAACAGCTTTATCATATGGGAGAGTGCGAGTGAAGAGTGAAGAGTAGAAACAGCTGGACCGGTCAAGAGAATAGAGAGCGTGTTGGAGTCCTCACACAAGTTATAGGCCCCATTAAAACTGATGGAGAACAGTTGCTAAAATAAAGGAGTGAAATTCTTATACAGCAAAGCTTCTTATTGTGATTATACACCCCATGAAATGCAATGCTTTCCACCTCAAAAGGACTGTATGCGACGTTGTGGCTGCATCTTTCCTTCTATTTCAGTTAGCAAGCATTCAGTAAGAAAGGCTGCTAGATTAGTTTTACATTGAATTCCTCTGAAATTGAGATATTAAAAAAACCCAAACTTTATTATAAAAACAGTAAAGAGTTTGCTCATCAATTGCTATTAAACTATATCTTGATTTTAAAACCTTTGAAATATTAACACGCATACAACACACAATGTAAGGATTATAAAAAAACAACTAACCAGCTATACTAGTACTACGTGCACTACTTAAAGGGACACTTGTCAACTTCTGAGTTGGACCTCTTCAGTTCTGTGGGCAAGGAGCACAGTCCTGTTTGTGCCCTGTTATGTCAGTGGGCCTTATGCAGGCACAGCAATCTCGTCCTGTCTCTCTGCACCTTTGCTCGGTTTTGTCCATTTCTCTTAAGCTTTGCTGTTGCTACATAATGCACTGGAAGGAGTGTTTTCCATTACCAAAATTAAATAAACTATTCACTCATTACAGTGTACAAAAAGTGAAGCTAAAAATTGAGGTGTATACGTACCCTTTCCACTCTAATACTTTTAAATTTAAATAATACCGAGTATAAGATTTTGCTCTCAAGCATCCTCAAGTTGATGATGTCCCTTTAAATATTTGAACTCTAAGCACTGCACATACGTGTGCTGTCGATAGGATCATATGCTGCCTGAGGCCAAAGCTATAACATGAGACATAAATGCACTCAAGAGAAAGGCTTAGTAAGTCAATTCCTTGATAATAAGCCTTTCTGCTGATATTTGCAATAATAATGCCTGCAATATCAGTAATAACCTACTACAGTCTTTGATTCCCTTCATTCAATCCTCATATAGTGTACATGAGACCTGTTGAGAACAAACAAGCCCAGGCAGAATTAAAATTAAGATTTCCATAAACATAAGCAAAGCTTCATGGAAACATGGTGAATGGACTCACTTTTGAATTAAGTTTAGTAATTATTACAATCTCTCAAATTCATACTTATACGGTATAAGGCCAAAAAGTATTGCTATAACCAACTAAGTAGGGTTTTCCAGTACTGTTCAAACTACCCCATATTTCTTCAAGGGCAAAAATCCCCAATTGTCCAATTTTGATTTGAAAGTAGCCTGGGATGCAAAATCTACCTTTGGAAAATGGTTTCACTGCTTCACTTTGTCAGATAAGTACATATTATTTATTTCCACAATGAATTTGTCTACTTTCAGTTCCAGGGGCTGGATTTTGTTAAACCGTTGATTTTTAGGCTCTTTCAACTCATCTCTGTTCTGTGAGTAGAAACACAGATACTCTTTTCAAGTATGAAGCTGGAGAACCATTCCTCGAGGTACTGAAGCAGTTTCCTAGCCACATAAGCACTGTTTTCTAGTCCTTTCAGATACACCTGAAATTCAGAGTTTGTTTTTTATCCACTGTGGGACAAACCATTTGGTTCAGCTGCCTTTTGGTAACTGAAATGCAGTGTCACTACATGACATAAGCCTTTAGAGTTTTCTAGAGTCACAGGAAGCAAAAGAAAAAAGGGCAGCTGAGGGAATCTGAAATTGGAATGCAAGTTCTGCTTACTACTGGTACCAATTATTCTGATTATTAATTTCCTAATCATAACTAACCCTAATTTTATAAAATATACAAGTACCACATTAAAGGCAAACATATTTAACCCTGAGATTCACTCAGTGACCCTGAGATCAGCTCCATTGGTCAGAGCCTGGTGCTGATAACACCAAGGTTGTGGGTTCAATCCCTCTGTGAGCCACTCATGTAAGAGCTGGGCTTTGATGATCCTTGTGGGTCCTTTCCAACTCAGAATATTCCATGATACTTGTTCTAAACCCCACTTAAAACTTACTTACAACACAAATACAGCAATAGAGTGCAGTTTATGAGCTCTGTAGAATACAAAGCTCTTTGAAATAAGCCGTGACATATAAAACTTTCATTTTCAGTGAAGGCAAGAAGTTGAGGATTTATTTCCATTTGCTCTGATAATTCAGAGGAAGTTCTGTACACACAGGATTCAAAAGTCAGGTCTGTAAAAGGTAATTTACCAGTTTTAATATAAACCCCCAACAATTAAGAGTAAACATATTAGGGATGCAGTATTTGAAATGGATACTGAATATACTTTTTGATCATCACTAAGTACAACTAATTAATGCAAATACTGTATCAGCAAAACAATATTTCAGAAAATAAAAAAGTTAGGAAAAGCCAAAATGCATATCTGTAACCTTGAAAAATCTCTCTGTACTCATGTACTATAACGATTTTAATTGTGCAATACTTTGTTCCAGTGTATACAGCTGTATTTACTGTAGGGATTAACACTTTCTACAATAAAATAGTTCAGCTGTGCCACAATACAATATTATTTAAATATTTAGTTTTTATTTAAAAATAAAGTTAAATTTATTGCATAAATAGTCA
>JAWWTY010000160.1:23552261-23593427 GCA_035222235.1 Margarornis squamiger
ACATGTCTTTGTAAATGGCATTATCAGAAAATTTTCTGGAGAGTTGATTTACATTTTATCGGCTTTTGCCACTAAATACTTATTTCATTGCCATATTAATGGGCATATAAAGGGGTACCATATTAAATAATATAAAGGGGTACCAAATTAAGACAATTACAATAGTAAAAATACTTCATCAAAAATAAACTACTGTATTATTAAATGATGCATTGTTATTACAATGAATGTGATAAACTCTAAGAAAAACCTAAAATAAATATCCTTGTTTCCTGTTTCCCCTGTTTCAAGAATATAGTCATAATCCAAAGCCTAAAATACAACAAAAAATTCTGGTTTTGACTCGTACCATTTATTGCATTGCCCTGCATAATATATTACAATTATATATGTAGATTAAAAGTTTCATGAGCATCCATTTTATAATAGATACGACAGTCAATATATATCATACATGTTAAAAGATTGCTGTATTAATAGGGAATAGTTGGTTGGAGTTTTTCTTAAATGGAAGATATGTTTTACTTTTCAACCTGCTAGTAACTACTTTTCAACACTTAGTAATTACTAATTGTTAGATCAGTTAATCTAGAAGAAAAGAGTAATGTTTAAAAGTACCTCAACCATTTGAAGTGTCTGAGATCGGTGAAAAGAAACAGCAAAAATACCCACTAGTGACTGCAGTCCCGTTTAAAAAAATAAAAAGGGAAGAAGAAGCAACAATCAATGATTCCTCTGTGTGTTCCAGATAACAATCCACAGTGCTAAGCAAGGCAGTTCAAAACCATACAATGCAGACTATGCACGAAGTCCCAGTATCAAATAGATGTAGCAGAACAAGGACAAATCTACACAAATAATACAGCTCACACTGCCTCCACAAAGTACCACTTGGGATCCCCAGGGGAACGGTTAATGATCCTTCCCAAACTGGAGCCCTGTGTGCAGTCTGGTCATGATTAGAATTCAAGAAGTGCAACATTAACAATTAATAGGCTTTAAATATATCAGAAACTGGAGTGGATTACAGCATGCTGGAAAAAATAAAAGAGTATCTCTCTGTTAGAAGATTAATGCTGCAGGGTAAACTGATCTCCATCACTAAAACAAAATTATCCGCTTCATTGCAGGGAGGGAGGGAGGGAAGGGAGTAGCAAAGAGGGAGAGAGCTATTTGTTGAGGTACGTATTAGGAAATGATGCAGCATACTTTGCCCAGTGGGGAGCACCAGTATTTAAGAACTAGTTCTATAAAACAGAATAATAACAGAAGGAAACAGCTAAGCTACCACAAATACAAATAAAAATCTGCACTGACCTGTTTATGCTACAGGGGGAATTAATAAAGCAATTCACAGTGCTCTGGTAGCCATAACTAAGTTTAACAACCTTTTAGTCTTGTTCTTCTATTTTGATTGATTCAATAAAAAGTTACATTTAAAAATGTCTTTCCAATGAAGTAGAAGTGACTATGTGTTTTTGGGTTTTTTTTTGCAATGAGTCTCCTTAAAACCACCCAGGCTACTGAAGTGAGCAAGGACTGAGAGAATTCAGACAGGTTTCAGCAGTTGTCTACTATGACTTTTTCTGTAGCCTGGAGAACAGACAGCTGAGAGAGGATCTTACAATGCATACAAATACCTCGAGCGTGAGTGTCAAGAAGATGGGGCCAGGCTCCTTTCAGTGGTGCTCAGGTCACGAGGCAATGAGCACAAATTGAAACACAGGACATTTCATCTGAATGCAATTAAAATCTTCCATACTTTTGGGGTGACAGGGCACTTGATTAAGCTGCCCGGAGAGACTGTGATGTTTCCTTCTCTGAAGATACTCAAGACTTGCCTGAACATGATCCTCTGCAACCTGCTCTAGGTGAACGAGCCTTAGGGAGGGGATGGACTAGATGATCTCCAGAGGTCCTTTCCAACCACAACCAGCCTGTGATTGTGTGACTTTCCAATTTCAGAACATGCAAACATGAGAAATACTCTACAACTAAGACCTGTGACAATAACTTTCAAAGCATTTAAAAAAGGTGAATGTCGCAAAAGAACAGAAGCACAAAGAGACACTGTATTTCCTGCTGGGTTTTTTCATATTTTCCCACCTAAAATTTTCCAGAGCCAGTTATCTCTGCATTGCTCAGTCACTCTCTGTATGGAAATCATTCCATTCCTTTCCACATCCTTGTTGCCCATCTTATTTCTGCCAAAATGTAACAAATTCAACCGAATATATTGAAGACATGGACAGGAACCATACAATACTCAGGATAGATTAGTATTGAACTCTGAGCTGGTGTTTTCAGGGAATCACTACTACAAACCTGAGATCTCACTCCCAAGTCTTGATGGCCAATTCTTAGCACATTCCTTTCTACACAGTGTCTTGTGAAATTTTCCTGGCTTGTGCCTCACTTTACAATTATCTAGACATAACTTTACCAACTGTTATTCTCTGGAGCATCAGTCTCATCGGGGTCTTTCACATTTGTGGTCTTTCTTAGTCCTCACTACCTTTTGCCTTTATCAAACTTCCTCAGCCCACTTACCTCTTAAGTATCTCCTTGGCATGCAAGGATCCTCTTACACCAACTTAGTTTTCTTAACAATTTTTGCCAATGGGTTTTACAAAAACTCTTTTGGTAATTTGAGCTATGTAGATTAAAACATCCTCATTTACAAGTTTTTTCACCCCTACAAAGATGTTTGTAAGGAAAGAATAAAAAGGAATTATGTTGACAATTTTCAGGCAGTTTACAGTATGAGGTGTCTTCTTATATTAGTCAGTATCTATTAATTTGCCTGGTAAAAACAAACAAACAAACAAAACATTCCCTATGGAATGGGTTTAAAAAACCTGCATCACATTTGCCACCTAAGATCTCAGGTACAAAGGCATTTTTAGATGAGCTGTTACACAATATCATCAGTGATCCAAGAATTTCACCCTTGAATTCTCTTATAATTCTTGCTACCAGAGGCTCTCCCTGCCCTGCTGTATGCCATGATATCACAGGATCTTCTGGTGCCTTCTGGGAAATGAACCAGACTACAAACAGACATGAAATAAGCATCAGAAGGAGAGGGGGAAAAGAAAAACAAAAAAAGCAAGTGCTTCAGAACTCTTTTGGTGAAACTGAAGTTCTGGCTACTTTAAAAGATCTCTATACAGAGCAGACAGTACAAGCACCAATTTGTGACCCTCAGAAATAAATAGCATTGATCCTGTGAAGAGTTAAGTTCTGCCTTTTCCTAACAGCAGCATAACCTGAAATCTGAGTAAGGTTTAAAATTGTGACTGGCAATGTATGCCCTCAGTTTGGTTACCTCTCATCATGATGTAACTCTTTGGTCAAATATAGACTCGTCTGTTAGGCAAGCTTTTGTAAACAGAATATGGATAAGCGGGTATAAGAGATTTAACTGAGTATCACTTAACCAGCAGGCATCAAAAAGCTTCTGAAAAACACCAAGGGTGAGTGGCCCTACAGCATACTGTGTTGGTTTATTCTGATAAAGGGAAGTTTTAAACTGTTTGTGGAACAAGCTGATAATATAATTCAGTATTTCCCTCCAGAGAAAAACGGGGGCATATATAAATTGCAAATACAACACCTAAATTAAGTTCTGGGATTTTTTTTTTTTAAACCATTGAACTCCACCTGTATTTCAGTTCCAGTTGTTATGAAAGCCAAGCATGCTGCCACTGTGGAGAATGACCATACATGGAAGCTTATCAGCCAGGTGAGGGAGGGGATTGTCCCACTCTGCTCTGGGGCAGCCTCACCTTGAATATTGTGTGCAGTTTTGGGCACCACAATATAAGACGTTAAGCTCTTAGAGACCACTCAAAGGAGGGCAATGAAGCAGTGAAGGGCCTTGAGAGGAAGCCATGTGAGGAGCAGCTGAGGGCACTTGTTCTGCTCAGCCTGGAGAAGAGGAGACTGAGGATGGACCTCACTGCAGTTACAACTTCCTTGTGAGAGGAAGAGGAGGGACAAGCACTAATCTCTTCTCTGTGGTGACCTGAACCTAAGGAAATGGCCTGAATTTGCATCAGGGGAGGTTTAGGTTGGATATTAGAGAAAGCTTTTTCACCCAGAAGGTGGTTGAATGATGGAACAGGCTCCCAGGGAAGTGGTCATAGCACCAAGCCTGACACAGTTCAAGAAGCATTTGGACAATACTCTTGGGCACTCTTGGGGATGGCCCTGTGCAGGGCTAAGGGTTGGATTTGATGGTCCTTGTGGGTCCCTTCCACCTTGGCATATTCTGTGATTCTGTGATCTCCTTGCTTATTTTGCATCATCAGGAACACTTGAGTCAGCTCTACTGATGGAACTCTACCTGAAAAGATGTACCAAGGTGAGTGTCAGTATCTTTTCCAAGGTAACATGTGACAAGACAAGAGGAAACAGCCTCAAGTTATACTCATGGGAGTCTTCAATTGGCTATAAGGAGAAATTTATTACTGAAAGGGTTATCAAGCATTGGAACAGGCTACCCAGGGAAGTCTCCATCCCTGGCAGTATGTAAGAGACATGCACATGTGGCACTGAGGGACATGGTTTAATGGTGCACTTGTCGTGCTGCATGAACAGTTGAACTCAATGACCTTAACGGTCTTTTTCCAATATTAAATAATTCTATGATGTGAACAACTTTCTTCTCGTGTGGGAAGAAATATTCAATATTCTCCATGTTTCAATTCTCCTCAAGTAACACAGAGTGTGCCCAGAGAGATGTATTTCTGTACAGGGACCCTGCAGTTCTTTAAACACAACCACCCCATCTCTGTCCCTATGCTCTTCACAACATTTTGGGGTTTGGAAAAAAACAGGCAGATGTAAATGGCCAGCAATCAAACCAGGCATGGGCTTCTGTCAGATTCCCAGCAACTGATTTGAAGACTTGTGCAAATGTTTCATTAGAATAAAAAGAATAATTACTTTACAACATTACTGGGCTTTTACCACAATCCTGTGGTCTGAGGTTGCTTTAATCACATTTTTCATTGTTTAACAGGCTCGCTTAATGTACTTGCAGAAAGTACATTTGCATAGAGCATGAAATCTGGATCTCACTGAAATCAAGGCCAACCATGCTCAGGTTGCAATGAGTCCATGATTTTTTTTTTTCCTTTTTAGAATTCTGAGTATAATATGTCTTTCCCCAACCACAGAAAGACATAAGCAACCACTAAGAAAGAATTCAGACCACAGGGACTAGTATCTCTCTTCCCTTATGCATGGTTCCCAAAACACAATAACAGCATTGTACTCTGAAGCCGAACCTCTCTGAATGCAACCTCTCACTGTGTTGGTTTCTCCCTCTCTGATCAATTTGGCAGCAAGCTCCAACTTCCCTGAGGAAAACAGGCTGTGATAGCTGTGACCTCCACACACTGCTACCAGTCAGTGAAATCAGCCTGGAGGCATTTTAAAACAAACCAAAAATCTTGCTGTAATTCACTTGCTAATATGTCAGACACTACAGTTATCCATGCTGAAATAACAGTGAGTACTTAAAAATAAAATGGAAAGAGACACTTCTAATTCACTTTTAATACCACACAACTAAAAGGACACCCAGAGTTGGGAACAACCTTTTGTCTCTTAAAAGAAGTGAAACACTAATAAATGCAGCTTCCTCATTTCCCTTTTAAGATTAAGGTTCAGCTAATCTTTTTTGAATTTCACATTATTTCTGTTAACAGAGTTGCAGGGCTGGTGCCCTGGACTTGGGAGGCCAATTTTCCATCTCCAGCCACTAGCAGTTAGATTGCCCTCCCTATATTTTTATGTCCAGTCCTACGGCATAATGCAGTCAGTTGGTGTGCTACCCTCATGTAAGTTCCTCTTTTAAAATAAAATTTGCATGGGAAAATGAAGAAGGGGCTGATTCTCTTTGCGTGCCTGTAGTC
Source organism: Margarornis squamiger (assembly GCA_035222235.1). Taxonomy (NCBI): domain Eukaryota; kingdom Metazoa; phylum Chordata; class Aves; order Passeriformes; family Furnariidae; genus Margarornis; species Margarornis squamiger. The sequence continues at coordinate 23,558,186 of JAWWTY010000160.1, forward strand.
ACAATCACACAGACTACTGAAAGTGATGTCTGCAGCCATTTACAGATTTGGCTTAGGCCAGAGGGAACCATTACATCTCATTTCCTGAAAAATTTATGACATAATTTCATTCACTGAAATGCTTCATCCCTTCCTATTACAAAGCCCAATAATTTTCGGTCATCCAGAGCCTAAACTTTAGGAAAAAACCCACCACAACAGCTTGATTTAAAAGTTTTGAAATAAGCTAATTTACATCACTGTGGAAGCAACGCTTACAGAGTCTATTACAAGCCACTCCATCTAGTTATGCTTCTCTGCTCAAGGTCAGCCTAACCTCCAATACCTCCTGAACAGGGCAGGCACTCACACACTGTAATCATATCAGCTCTTAACCTTTTCTTTGATAAAACAAGCTCCTTAAGCCTTTCACTATAAAAACCTTGATTCATTTTGTAACTTTTCTCTGACTCTTTTCAGATTTTCAATATGCCATTGAATCACAGGTACTAAAAGTTAGAACAACATGCTTAAATATACATTCTCTTTACCTGCTTAATTAGATCCTTTCTCTTTTAACAAGAAATGCATTCATCATCTTGCCTTAGCATTGATTTGGGAAGCACAGCCCTAAATCTTTATGGACATGCTCCCTCATCCATTCGGTGTGCCTGCACAAGCAATTGAACCATCACACGTCCTTCTCTATCGCAGAATGTTTTCTGATCCAGCCCAGGAGAGGGCTGAAACAGCACCACACTGGGTATCTTATGTTGAAGCAGAAACTGCTTCAGGAGGGTTTGCACTTAGGAAGTCTAATTTCCAAAACACTGTTGGACCGAGCTCAGGAGGCCAGTGATGAATTCCAGCCTTCTCAGCAGACTTTTCTTTATCCTACAACAGTCCAAAATCAATATAAACAAAATGAGCAACTGAAACAGAATCAGGGACTTTCTAATCTTTTGCTTTTCTGTCCTCCTCTGTCTTCACACGACTCCAGTTTAAATCAAGTAACTCTGAAATTAAAAGTAAAAGTCAAAATCTGGTGAATAACTCTGAACTCTTCCTACCTCTCTCTTCTCTCCATATATTGTGCTATGATTAAGCATAGAGATTGACAGATAACTGAGAAATCGCCTTTTAATTATTGGTTATTATTATTTTTTCAGTGCTGGGAATATTTCCTCTGTCCTTCCTTCCTTTCATCCTTGTATGTATTTACTGCATACTAAAAACAGTTTCTGGGTTAGAAAACCATAATCCTGCTGTTAACTGTTTTAGAAATTTTGGTGTAAAAGATTATGAAAATTTAGTAATTGATTCCTATAGAAATACTTGACCCAAAGAAAGAAAGAATTGATGTGACACCACAGGAAAAAAAAAATAAAATTCTGAATCTGATCTCTGCTTCTTCTCAGGCTTATTCTCAAGTGAGGATATAAATACATTAAAGGATTGAGTTTGCTAAGAGAACACCAAGAACACATATAATCTTTATGGTGAAAATTGTCAAATTTTCTGCTCCAAATAAGATTGGAGACTTTTGAGGGCAAAATAAAGAAACAAAAAGCTGCTGAGACTGTTTTTGGATTAAAGAGAATTTGCCACCAAACAAATGGAGAATAGGTAAAAAAGCAAGTATCTGAGGCTCAGTGCTTTTTCTTATACTAAACTGAACCAGCTTTAGTATTTGGCAGCTTCTTTTTAATCCACCCTGATTACTCCTCTACCATATTGCAATACTCTGTATCTGTAAAATTAACTTTTAGGACCATGACAGACCAAACCTGACAAAAATATCAAAGTTCAAACCCAATGGTTAAGCTAATACTTAAGGAAACACAATTTACTTTTCCCTACTGTCTATGGTGGCTCACAATCCTTAACTTGTCATTTCACCTGAGGCTTACATTATTCATTTGTAAAATGGAGATAAAAATATTTGCAACCTCACAAAAAAGCTGACAGGTCTAAATAGTATGTTATAACTCTTCAAAATCATCTAATAGAAGGTGCTGCATAACTGCTATTTATTATTAAAGCTGCTGTTATTCAGAGCACTCAGCTGTGTTCGGCTAAACGAAAAACCACTATCATCTTGCCTCCAGATCCAGCAAAAATATAAAAACATTCTACAGTCTGAGACTTGCTGAAAAGCAAACCAATAATGTACTCTGAGAGGAAAACTATTCTTGTTACAGTGCCTATTACCAACTGACATTGTGATAATAGAAATAGGTAAAATATTATGAAAAATTACCTTTCAGCAGAATCCTGCCAAAAGATTCAAGGCTAGGAGCTTGTAGTCAAAAAAGGAGCTTAGCACATGGGATAAACAAGATTCCTCATTGATTTTTGCTTTCATCTCTGAGATGGTCCCTAGATATGACTCTTTTCAAGAGTCTAAGTTTTGAGTTTTTTTGCTCCCAGCCTGCTCCAGAACACCAAAACACAAAGATGAATGGTATCCCATTAGGTAGACTTGCATTTTCTCTACAGCTCTGAACTGTGCAAAGAGAGGATACTGACAAATTCAGGGCTTTTGAATAATTCTGTGACGAGGAAAGAATAAAGACACAAGAAACCTAGTCTTGTGAAATGAATTAATAGCATTCCTTTTCATATACTGAAAAGAAATATCTAAACAGAGGATAAATTTTAAGTGTGTATATATAGATTTGAATATAAATGTAGAGATGGCTGAATGTGAGAAGCAAATCAGAACCAAGAACTGCATAAATATTTTGACAGCTGTCTACTGCTTTTCACAGTATGTAAGAAATAAAGCCTTCTTCACTTCAAAATTGATAATGATGCTTTTGATTTGGGGTTGGTTGGGTTTTTTGGTTGTTGGACTTTTTTTTTGTTTTGGTTTGGTTTTGTTATTGGTTTTTTATCAACACCACATACTATACAAATAAACTTCAAAATGCCTTTGTTTAAAAAGCACTGTATTTAGATATGGCTCTTTAAAAAATTCTTCTAATTTGGGGTTTTTTTATGTTTGGAGGGAATTTCTTCTTTAAATCTAAGTAAATGAGACATAAAGAAAAAAAAAAGGTAGAAACCTGTGTTCTTTAAAAAATACATGAGGAAGAAATGTGATATTTTTTCCCTAATGTTAACCTGGGGAAACAGCTGAAATTTGTGGTGAAACCAGATAGACTAAATATAGAGAAGACTGGTCTGAAAGGCACAGTTCTTCAAATCAGCCTTGCTCTGCTACTTGAAATGAGCTGCTTGGTGCTTCAAACCTGTGTATTGTTGGTTTTCAGGTATGCAAAAGAAAGACAAGTTTCATGCTGTGATTTTAAACTGCCACACAGGACCTTTAGATTGCCATAAAACTGAGTGTAACTAGATAAAAAGACCACAAGGTATGCCCACATTCAGAAGGAATGAGTATGACAAGAATTAAATTTTAGGTACTTTTTTATAATTGTTTTATTTATAATTATTGCAGCAATTCTCAGTTTCTCACAGAACAATGTGACAAAGCTCTAAGGGAGGGCAGGAAAGCCGGACATGTACAGCCAGGATGCTGCAAAAGCAGCCACTTCTGCACTCATTAGACACAGGGAGGAATACTTTCCTCTAAAGCTGCTCCAGAATTTTGCTTAGGACAAGGCTTATAATCAGAAATTAGCAAAATCTTTGTAAGTAGAGTTGTGTAACACATTTCTTGTCTTAAACTACAATTCTGTGACTGCTTGCTTTGAGGGGAGTTGTTTTCATCATAGTCTATTTGCAAAACATCCTTCAGTTGCCTAATGCCTAAAATATTTATGGTTAACAACCCTCTCCCTATAAACAGCTTCCTTGTGTCAGGAACACACTACTAATTTGAGAAGAAAGCAGTTCAATGAAGATAGAGGCTTCTGAGCTTTCCTGTGCTGACTAGTAAAAGAAATAAATACTGCTGGAAGTGTTGGAAAGACTAACTCCAAGCTTTCTGTACAGACAGAGATAAAACACATAGCCAAGGAACAGATTTTCTGGAGGACTAAGCAAATGGTAGGATTTGTACACAGAAACTGGATTTCTTTAAAGAATTAGGCTGATGACCTCATTACTTTTACACACAATAATGGATGTACTGCAACAATTTAGGAACTGTTTTTCAATATCCACACTGTGGATGCCAGAGCTGCCTTCTGTTCCTCCCCACTGCATGTCAGTGCACTTACTCCTGAGACAGGTTTCCTATCTGCCTGCTGATCTGGCAGCTGAGAGAAGGAAGTTCATCCATCCAATTCCTCTTTGAGAAAATACAAAAGTAACAGGAAACTTTCAAAAGTAATTAATGTTTGAAGAGATTCTCTCTTAAAGCCTGAGCATATTATTTTAATAAACGCTTTTCCTCATAATATGCATGAAAGACTAGAAACAAGGCAGAAAAGTGCTTCTTCAGACTCACCAGTTTAACAGAGTTGCTCTTTGAGAGATTCCCGACAGGAACCTGCATCTTTCTGTTAAAACACCAGAAACCTTAAAGCTGTCAAAGATCAATTGACAACTCCCTGCTTGTGGCAGCTTTTTTTTCCATATCTAACTCACAGTATCTTACCAGGTGTTTTCTTCAAGCTCAATGGTTTTTGAAAGGTTCAGGAAAAGACTCAAGTATCTTGTGGGAAAATTAGGCCACATTGAATAAACATTTTTCAGGGCTTCACAGGCTGAGAAGAAGTTTTCCAAAAACTTCTACCAGAGTTGAAAGAGTTCTCTGCTGTTTTGCATCAAAGCCATAGAAAGAGAAAGAGGGATCATCTGTAAGTACCTGGGAAAATACCAATTACTTTCTTTTATTCCCTTAATAAAATGTAACAGGCTGACTCCTCATGGTGTCATTTGGATGGTTCTGGATACAACTTGGAAAACATGAACTATTATATCCATAATAAATAAAAGTGAAATAGGAATGTTTTCAAGTGTTTGAAACAGGAATAAAAGGCAAACCCAAAGTGCCTTTTGTACCTGCATGGTTATAAAAAAGGTTATAAAATGTTTGTAAGAAGAAAACAACTTACCATTTCCTGATTAAAAAAAAACAAAAACAAAACAAAAAAAACCACACCAACAAAAATCCCCAAGTAAAACATCCAGCTACCCTGCAAAACACCTCTCCTAAGTCAACTGCTTAAATTTCTTTTCTGTGCTGTCAATGAGTGTAAAAGATGGCTCTTACAAAATTTCACCTGCTCTCTGGAGTCAGATGGAGAAGAGCAGAATGGGTCACTTCAGTCCAGCACTTCATAAAAGGGAAAAGGGGAAATCAGAGCACAGGGACAAGCTACTTAGATAAAGAGGACCAGAGATAACGGGTTGGCAACACTCTGCTGGCTGCATTTGTAATCTGCTCCTGCCATATACAATCCAGCACTCCAGAGCGTACTTTGGCACTGTAGCAGGGTGTTAAGTGCCTGAATTCAGACCCTGCTAAGGAAAGAGAAAGCTCCCAAGCCACAGTGTCCTGCCAAAGGCAGAGAGGCACTTGGCAGAGGGGTGAGTGAAGCCAGCGATGAGTGCCCTGTGCTCTTATCTGCTGAACTTGGCTTCTGCCTTGACTGATTACTCGGCCCTTCAAATGAGAACAAGATAGGGAGCAAATGAAAATGTGGGTCATAATTGAAAATGCAAAAGAGGGAAGAGCAAATTAGTCCCTCCCAGTAGTTGTCTTGGGGGTAGACCAGGGATACTTAGTCCAGGCAGGGCTAATGGTGGAGAAGAGTCAGAAATTTCTGACTAAGTTACTAGTCAGCTCCTCTTCCCTTCCTGTAGCCTGTTCCAGCTGGCTCACCATCACTGGCAGATGTAAAATATTTCTGGTCCACTTTGCAAGGGGATTGAGAGAACTCTAGGATAAAGAATCAGCAAAAATCGAGGAGAAATGGATACTGAAGCACTAACTAGGCCACATTAACCCACATGTCCTCTAAAACATGAAGGTATGAACCGGCATTTAGAAACCAATCATGATTTAGTTTGATGGAAAATGTTTCACTAATGTGAAAGCTACAAGAGATGCTCTAGTCTTTGATTACCCCTGAGGCCATAACAAACTCGGAAGGAAGCATATGAATTGCTGATTATTTTCTATGATGATAGCATCTGAGAAGTTGCTGATAATGCTTTTGTGCAGACTGACGGGTCCCCTGCTTTACCATTTCAACCAAATATGAGTCAAGTAGTGCTGCTCTCATTTCAGAACAAGGTAGAATATGGTGGAGTTTTGAGATTTCTTTTTTGGGGGAGTTTAAAACCTTCATAGGGAGATGCAGACAGTGATCGTGAAGTTTGCCTTGTAAGATAAATCCTGGCTTTCCACCACTTTAGCACATGTATCATGATGACCTCCCGTGATGTGATCACAAAACAACCTTTCTTCATTCAGTACACAAGATGGATGATGGGACAGAAAGAATCAGGGAAGTGTAGAGAGGGAATGGTGAAGAAGGTAAAGCCAAATGGCAGAAGCCAGCAAGTGCAAAATTTTAAGCATAATCAATACATAAGGTGTTACCTGTTAAGGAATCCTTAGAGTCATTTTAGCATGCTGAAAAAGAACTCTGCTTAAAAAATCCTTTTTGGTACATATCCATTCCAAACTGCAGGTACCCAGTTGGGAAGTTCCTATAATGATGTCTCCCCTCATTTTATAAACAAGGACATTTTAAGTAATAGCAGCTAATAATTTGAATCAAGCTCTCTGTTTCAGACAGAGGGGTGTAAGTAACTGAGCAAGAGCATTTAGAACTTGATTTCAGGACGAACATGATGTCCCATTTGGATCCACTGCTGCAGTGTGTCTGAGAGAGGGCTTGTCCTTCTATGCAGCAGCTGGGGTTCAGGGTCTGACAGTCTAATCATGCCTTGTCCTGTGCTGACAAGATTATTTGCTGCTACCATGAAAAGACCAGGAAGCACAGCACCTCTTTGCTTCATTCTGCCCATAGAAGGTCCCTTACTAGCTAATCTGTTGAAGCTTTATTCCCCTTACTGAGAAAAAAACCCATGGAGTTAGTGCAATCATTTATCAATTAATTTTTCCTACATAATGAACAAGTACTAAAGAAAAAAGGCAAATTTAATTGGGGCACAAATTGACAATTACTATACCTACATCCACAGCATATATAGAACTACTAATGTTTTTAAGAGAAATAGAAGGGAGACAGTTGTAACTGTATCACACAATTCCATCAAGAAAATAAGATATAATTGGGGTAGGCATTTCTTTTAGAAAACCAGGGTCTGCTCAGTGCTTCAACTGAAAGTACCCCAATGTGGAGAGAAGCTAGTGATAAGAACACCTTCACAAACAAAATGGGAACAATAATGTTATATCTGGAGCATCACAGATGTTTTCAGAATTGAAAACTGTCAAAGTTAAGAAAGGGTTTACCCCCGATTTTAAATACATTTCCATAAATAAGAGAAGTTATTTTCGTAAAAAACTTCGGGGGGGTGTTCCTTTAAAGATGTTTGTAGTTAATACATTTTACCTTGTTTTTTCTACCCCAGTAGTTACATTATTAATCTCCCATGCATAAACTTCTTTTTTCAGGCAACTGATACTAACTTAGAACCCATCTCTTGGTGAGGTTTAAAAAATTGTTTCTGTATCTGACTGTCATTGAAAATGAAAAGGGGGATCCAAAGAAGTTTTTTTCTTCAGACCCTGTTTCTTTTTGCCATCTTCAGTGAACACACACAAGCAAGGACAGCACCCTGGCAGGGCCCCCTCAGTCCTCCTGAAGGCAAAGAGATGAAGGGCTGCACACTGGAAATTTCATTGTCTGCACTCCTTGACAAGTCCTCCTGTGAATGAAGTGCATTGATTTCCTAACTGATCCATAAGGCAAATGATGGCTTTTTTGGCTCTTCCAATACTCACTTCCTGCACAAGATAAAAGATTGCAGCGCTTTGGATGATGCATATGTTATGAGTCAAATGAATTTAGCTTCTATAACTCAAAATTTCCTTCTGGAAAAATGGTTTTTAAACACTTTTACATACTTCTTCCACCACTTTAGAGTGAAAAAGAAAAGAGTTATTATATATACACAAACCTAGAAATATACATTTGCAAAGGTTGTGCTAAATTAGAAAGAAAGGAAGCACATGACAGCTGGCATTCATGTGCCTGTCAGTAGATAATCATGAATGATTTAGTTTTCCAATGAGCTTTGAAGTCCATTGTGAAAGACTCTTAGGGAAAATCAATACCTGCAAGATAAATGGCAAAGTCTGTGAATTAGAAATAGAGAAGTACTGAACCACTGTTCCTCAAAATAGAGAGTTTAAACATACAGAGCCTGTGGTGTATAGCAGCATAATTTTATATAATTATCAAGAATTTCAAGGGAGGAAGTAGACACTGAGCTGACAATATTTGCCGATTACCCCAGGTCTGTCTCTTTTTTTTTTTTTTTAAATAAAACCCATAGAAGTTTGGAGAGAAATGACAAGAGTGAAGGAAAAACACTCCAAGAATCAGGCAAATTAAATGTAACCCAGATAAATATAAGCTAGGCAAAACTAGTGTAAATATCCAAATTAATCTGTCTCTAGAGGCTATTGTGACTCAGAAATTCAGTAGTACTCTCAGTACACAAATGATGTTGGTTGACTCTAAAACTACAGCATCTCTAAAGGAAAGTTTCTCTGAGTCTTAATGAACAGTTCTGTGAAAAAGACCTGTGCGACTGAAAAGCAGACAAATTAGTAACAAATAAAATTCCTGTGTTTATTAGAAAGAGGATGGAAAATTAATATGAATTGCATCATGTCCAGAAGATGTAAATGACACGCTACTTTCTTAACAGTGTTGGGTTTTGGGCCTGTGCTTTAAACACACCTGGATTGTTTTTAATCTTCTAACTCTTTATACACATGCACATTTCCACATCTCCGTCATAAACTCTCAGTTTTCACATACAAGTTTTGCAATCAATTAATAATATCTGCTACTGTTTATAGTATGTGTTGGGCTGCTGACATGTGAAAGAAGCTGGCTGATACATCACCTCATAACCAGCCCACATCACCACTGCTGTAGCACAAGGCCTGTCAGCAAGATGTATTTGCAAGTCATGAAGAAAAAAAAAAAATGCTCTTGCTGTTTTAATTTCAGACAGCAGGTTAGTCTGTGAAAGGAAACACTTGGCAGTGGTTCAGCTGATCACTGTCTGGTGGTGATGACACTGCTTCCCTTTCCACCCCCCTGCAAGCAGAGTGGCAGCGTGATGCTCTGCAGTTCAGGTGACGGTCACATAGGAACAGACTGCACTCGCTGACTTGGCAGAAATGACTCAGAGCAGTTTCCCTCCTGTTGTCATTAGCTTGAACATTTAAGCTTATAATAAAGTGTGATGGCTAAAAAGCATTTTGATAATGCTCAGTGCCATTTTATGAGCTGTTAAAAAAGCGAGAACTACAGAAGAGAGAATTTTGTTACGGCTGCTCCGACAAACAAGTATTTCTTTTATGTTGTTTTTTTTTTTTTTCCTTTTTTAAAAACCAAGATGCTTTACCATAAAGCAAAAATAACAGGTTCACACTTTTCGTGTTCATTGGCTGTGCAATTTTACACTTTACAGTTGCAATTATAGACATTTAATAACAACCTGCAGTTGCTGTACTGGCTCCATCAGCTTGATTCACGTCAGTGGAGGATCTAGATCTTACCTGTCATACCTGTCTTGCCATTAGCTTATGTTTTTTCCTTTTTTACAGCATGTCAAAATACACATGACCAGAAAAATGCCCAAAATTATTCTATCATGCCTCAAATCTCCATCAGGGAATTGTTTTTTTCAATGTCCAAACACCACCTCAACAGACCAGGTTAAAAAACAACCAGCCCCATTCACAGTGCAAAGGCTGGATACCACTCCAGGCCTTTTGTACAAGGGGAAAGCAACCAGCATGGCACAGACAAAAAGGGTTCTCCAGAACTGTTTTAAGGGAGCTTCAACAGTGGATATTGGAACCAGATTGGAAAGCATACACCGAAACCAAATGTGGAAACACCTTTACTTACTGTGTTAAAATTTGGGAAGAATCCAACAGCAGAGCTGCTGTCCACAGGGAAGGGCATAAAGGGTTTGATATCCAGGGAAGGCTGCATCATCAAGGTAGGTGTGCGCACAAGGGTGGGAAGTGTAGTAGTGCCTGCCAAGAGCAAACAAAACCAGGAATTCATAGTATTCTGCTTCCCACAACACACACAGTATAGCTGACAAACTGCCAAGAAAAAATAATACATGGAGGTGATAAAGAGGCTCTGTACGAGTTAATATCATTAAAAGAAACCTATTTACACACAGTACAGATGAGGCAGAGCACTCCTCTATGGCCATGGATACTCAGAGGCTGAAGAGGAGACATATGGTATATAAATCACACTGGCAGGTAAAATAAATCCTTTCTACAGCTGAAAAGTTCTTCTGTGCCAAAAAGGCCAGGATGGGCGTCCATGAAAGTCAGATGCTTTTACAATTCATGGTTGCCTATTAGATCAGCTAGCACAAACAACACATGTAAGCTGAAATCCTGGGGTTTGTTTCCAAATAGTAAGCTGCATGTTATTATTTTTCCTCTTCTGACTATCAGGTGCCGCACAAACACCATTTCAACTAACATGTAAAAATGCCTTTTTTACAGTGCAAGACAAATATTAGAAAACAGCCAACAATTAAATAATCAGCTAGCATATAAACAAACACAACCCCTTACATGCAATGAAAACTAGCATTTTCTAAATTGGAGCCCAGATATTTCTCTAAAAACAAAAGCTTTCCAGAAATCTATATGCTGAAATGCTTTCTATATACACTTAAGAATCACCGCCCAGCAAGATTCTGAAGGAATGGGAAGGCACAGATGTCCAAATATTCATTTTTAACGAGCTATCTGCCCTATTCATACAATAAATGTACCTAGTACACACCTAGTAGCTTCCAGCTATGCCTGTAGGAGTACTTTTTTCCCTGAAATCATACAAAATGATTTCAAATAGAATTTCTCTCACTGAAATAAAAATACCTAAAAAAACCCCAAAACTCAGTTTCTCTTTCCTGGGTTGAATAAATAATTCAACACCAATTGGAACAGGCAGTGGAACATGAGTGTCCCGCACCTCTAAAGGAGGGTGAGTCACTTTCTGCCTCTGCTACCTCTGTCACAATTTCTTCATAATTACCTCCTTCTCCCACTCGCTGGTGGCCAGGAGCTGGGAGCATAACAGGCCTCTCAGGAGTTTCCCTGGTTTCAAGCAGAGCTTACACAATACCTGAGCTTTTTCTCATAGAAGCCTACTGAGCTTTTTTAACCCAGTCAGGAAGGGGGGGATGGGGCAGAGGGAGAAGGGAAGAGAGAGGGAAAAGGAGTGGGTTAGAAAAGTAAACAAACAATTTTCCTTCTCTTCTCCCATCAAATAAAATCATTTGAATCTACTTGAAAAATGCCAGGCAATCCATATGGGCTGCCTGAGTACCAGTCTTCCATTAATGGATCTCCCTGTGTGCCTCTCAAGGACACACAAAACTGAAGGCAGAATAGATATTTTTTGCCCTTTTCTTTTCACTGTTCTGCCTCCATAGGCACCCATCTTATGGTATCCAAGAGGAAAGCTAAGTTCAGAAGCTAGATGGGGCTGCATGGATTTTTTGGATGACCAAACACTTATAGCTAGCCCTGAGCTCAAATTTTATAGATGCTGGAGAGACTGTCATTTTGATCACAGCTGCAGCACAGTAAATATTACATTATGGTTTAGCAGATAAATAGAAGGCTGTAGTCTATTGTTTGTTTCTTCTATAGGAAAAGCATGATGATTACACAAAGATGGGTCATTGACAGCAATGGAGAGAGAACTGTTTCACACCATCCCAAATGAGCTGCACAACTTGAAAGGAAAAATACACTTGAGAAACTTTCCTGGAATATTTTCTCCCTTCTTCTATCCCAGTGCTTTCATAAATGTCAGGTTTGTTTTTGCATAAGCTCATGAAGCTCATTGACAGTTGTGCCTAATTAACTGTAAGTCAAAGCTTATTCAAGTGGAGTCACAAACATCAAAAACCTAAAGGCTACCATGCCTATAGTTTCTTATTCATATCCATAATAGAAAAGATGTATCAGTAGGAAAGCAGTGTGTCAGAGTATTTATCCAAAAAAAGTATCCTCAACTGCAAAACTGGTGATTATTTCTACTAGCTGGTTCTGAAACAGCAGATTTACATAATTTGGATTTCAGAGTTGCATTCAAACAGGAGCTATGTTGTATGCAATTACCTAAAGCGCCATCATCAATCTAACTTCTGCAAGTTTCTCTTTGAAGTTCCTATGCAATTAAAGATCTGTGAGGTTAAATAAGATCTGCTTGCTCTTTACATATATCTACTTCAATGAAGCTATGGTTACATATTTTAACTCAATTTTACAGGAAAAGAAAAAAAGAACAAAATAGACTTAAATTGTGATACATTTAAAGTTAGAATCAAGTTAGGTTTCTGATGTTGTCTTTATTCAATGTATAAAAAGCATTTGGCATAAAATCTTTAAATTTAAAAACCAAATATCATCCTCCTGAAACAATGCAACCTTCTTTGTACTCTTTGGTTGAGTAAAATCCTTTCACATGGAAAAGACATTTGAAATCTCTCTGTAGTTTTGCACTCCATGGAGTTTCTGCTGCCAGAGTAATTTATGATCAGGAAACTAGGACACATTCAGAGTCCATACAGAACAAAAAACATACACACCTACCAGACTGATTGGTGAAGGCATTAATCATAAGAAATTTGTTCCCTTCCATTTAACAGTTTACTACTTCAACAATTGCCAATCAAATATCAATGACCTTGTTGGACTGAAATCTGACTTTCAGACTCACCCTTGAAAGCCTCTGAGAGAATGATCAGATAAAGGTGACCTCAACTACATGTAGAAGCATTCCATGACATAATCAACAAATCAAATGCAATAGGACAGTTTTGCACTGGCATTGCTCCCAAAGGTCAAATGCATTCTCACCACCATTCCACTAAATCTGTATGCAGGCCTGAGCTACAGCAATGCTGGCGTAAGAAAGATGTTGCTGACAATCTTCATTATCTTCACAAATTTAACAGATGTTTACTGTTTCATTAGCATTTTAATGATAAAGACAACTTATCATGTCAAACACATTCTTTTTAACTACTTGTAAATCTCTGGAATAAATATAAGTGAAATTGCAAATTAATTTGCTTATTTCAGCTTCATAACTATTAAACAGTATTTTATCTCCTTAACTTCAATTGTGACTCCCACAGCAAGAGTTATCCATGTACTGGAAATGCAAGCCACAGACAGGCTTTGCCAAAAAGCACTGATCCTCACTGGTGCCTTTCATCCTTGTCTATGAAGAGGGAAAACAGGTTTTCATCTCATCAGGTGATCCAAAATGTTTCATTTTATTAAAAGCTTTTCTTCCTCCTACACATATTTGCCTGAAAAGCAAGTCCCCATGTAACAGGTGCTGCTCCTCTTTAGCCATGTGCATATGGTTTCACATACACTGCAATGCACTGGGACACTGATGATTTTACACAAGTTCTGAAAGGTGGTAATCTTTACCCAAATTTAATCTGTCTCTAACAAACAAGGCATGTAATTAATAGATTTAGCAGTGAAAGTGATAATTTCAGGGAGCAATTAGAAAGTCTCCCATCTGTCACTCCTGTGGCAAGACATGCCCCCAGGGCCAGTTAAGATAAGCTTTAGGTGCCAGAAAGAGGGGTCTTGAAGAATCTTTACCAACCACCCCCACAGCTTTTTTGCAGCCTCACCGAAAAAACTAGCAAGACTGCAGCATTGGCAGAGACAATGACAAATTACTTTGGCCAGGGTTAACAGTCACTGCTCCTCTTTTTCAACTAAGAGTGGTGACAAGTTCAGTCAAATCTAAGCACAAAGTTTCTCCCTTTGTACCTCTTGAGAACTATTTGTGACAGTACTACTTCTTTCTCCCCAAGTGCTTTTCTTTGTCACTGAGAAACAGAAAAAAGGTGTAGCGCCTGCTCATTAACTCCTCTGATTTGCGTCAGTATTAGACCATTACACAAAAATCCCCAATTCCATCACAAAACTTATTCATCTAAAACACATTTTGTGAACTATTTCTGCTTACTTAAATAAATGTATTACATTCCAGACTTGAAAGCGTGCTCTTTCAAAGTCTTCGTTAAAGGCAACTATAGAGAAATCTGAAGCCATACTCAAATCTCTCCCTTTTATCTATTACCTAAAAGATGTTATTATAATGTTTAAATCCTCCCATCCAAAGAAGAAATCCACACTCAGAACCAGAGCAGTGGAAGAGTAACTGGAGCACTATCAGGACTATTTATCAAGAATAAAAGTACTTGATTGACAAAATGCTGTGAACTGGACAATCTATATCCACCTCAGATTGCACATGGTTGCATTTGTTTTAACTTGTACCATGGACAGTATTTGGGAAAATGTCAAAGGGACATTGTTTGAGCTATTCACACCCACCACTCTTTACGTGCATTACACTGACAGTTTCCAGTTCATGGGCAGGTTGTGTTGCCTTTTTCCATCTCTGAATTATCTGACCATTTTCAGGGATGAGGGACCTTTACTTTCTATGGCAACATTGAGGAGTCTGATTTGGCCACACAACAGTAGCAATGTAACTGAGGTTATGGATCACTTCTGGGCTTTCTCCCCCCTTGACCTTTTAGAACTGTTTTGTTGTTTTTTTCAGACACTGCTTGAGCCAACACGGGGCCTTTGGGGCTGGATGACAAATTGCCCCTTTTTTTGCACATATTTGCTGAATTAGTTATGGACTGCAACCAGAGTGTGCACGGCCACCCTGCCTTTAGACCTCACACTGTCATCTCTGCTGGCAGCATTTTCCTTCCAAGCTCCAGAAGGCGGAAGCAGCTCCCTGGAAGGATTCTGAGACAATTCTGCATGTGTTTGTCTATGAGCTTTTTCTGGTACCCTACAGTTTCTGTACAGTTTATCAGTATGTCAGTGGAAGCTTTGAATGTTGTCAGAAATATTTACTTCAGCATGTGGCTCAAAAATCCAGTTTTATATACAGGTTAGAGCCAGAGGCAGTACTTAGGGCTTTCAGACTGAATAAAAACCTCTTCAACTCTATTGACTATGAGTTGCAAAAAAAACCCCAAAAAGACCCACCACCACTAAAAAAACCCCAAGACAACCTTCCTACACTTACTTATATTCAGCTTTATGGGAAGATAGGCACAACAAAATTATGTTTATAAAAAAACCTCCACCTAACTACACCAGAAAAAATAAAAAAGGGCTTTTCTCCCCTTTTATCTCATGCTCCAGATCTATCTGCTTCCACCACATTTTTTTTCCCCATATGTGACAGGTAAAAACCAATCACTTGCACGTCACTACATTCTGTTGTTGCATTCGACACTAGCTCCTGATATATTTCACAATGATTAATATTAGTCTTTTTTCCCTTTCAGTTTCATCAGAATTTAGTAATTTTCTAATTTAATTTGTTTACTTAGAGCTATACATGGGTATTAGAGGGTGTCATGTTTCTGTTTATGCCTAAGATAAACCATCAAAAACAAGTTAAGTGCAAGTAAAATAATTCAGAGTTTCTGAACAGCAGGTGTTGATATCAAAATGCCTAAGGAAAAATCTACTCTCCAAGTATCCCATTAATAATACCCATGGAGGTGAATATTAACACATTCACCCCTCTGAAATAAAAAAAAAGTTAATAAATACAGCATTTTAGCAGATTTTTTTTTCACATTTCACTCAGCAGAACAAACATTTCTTACTTATTATATGGTGGTATGATAAATGAGACTTATGGCACCCACAGGGATTCCAGCCTGTCAAGTAAAGTCAGGGAAAGATAAGACCATTACACCAACGAATTTTCCCAAATGGCAAATTAGCACAACCCTAAGAGATAACCCACTATCCAGGCAACTTATTTTTAAAAATAACTTGAAGCAGAAGCCCAGCATATATGAAACATGGCACAGCCCTTGTCTCATACGGTAGACAATAGGAAAAAAATGCTAACACATTCTCTGCCCCCTGGGCTCCACACCAACTAACACACTAAGGGGTGAGGATGCAGCTCCTTTGGCAGTTGACATGGTCACCATCAGAGCTACTGATATATATCTTATAAAACTTGGACAGTGCACTCATAAAGATTACTAAGCAATCAATGGAACAGTCAGACCTTCCATTGTCTTATTAATGAATTTAAAAAGCACAAACCATACACACCCATCCATGTTTGGTGAATAAAATCCTCAAGAGATGTGCTGCTTTGTTTTTTTCAGAAGCCACAAGGAAAGGCAGCAAGAACTGGTGTAGAAATAACAGCCACTCAACAGCACGAAGGAAAAACCCCTCTGTGGAACACTCTTAAGGCAAGTGATAAGAAAGCAGTGGTCCAGGTCCAGCCTTCCCTAGCAACCAAATATTTTGCTCTCTTTTCAGAGGGTTTTTGTTTTTGTTTTTGTTTTTGTTTTTTTTTTTCAGTAGATGTTTCAACAAGCCTAGAGGCATTTGATGCAACTTCAAGGCAATGTACAGATTATCTGTGTATTGTACAGTTTAAGATCTTCTCACTCAAGAATAACTTATCCAAAAAACATGTCAGATTATAAAACTAATTCTCTCCCTACAAATTAAAACATGATTTCTAGTATGCTTGAGCATGAACTCTAGTATTTCTGTTATTATCCATATAGAAACGAATGTTCTAAGAAGGTGTACTAAAAGAATTCCATATTCTCCTTTTGTATAAAATCAGATACCATGAAATGAGGTATTTCTATGTTTCAAATACATGTAGGATTCCACCAAATAGGTCAACATCAAAAATAAATTGAAATCTGGTGCTGCTGAAATGAATGGAAGCTCTGGCATTTAATCAATCCAAAAAGTCAATGATCACTTACCTAATACTGATCATTATATTTGCACTCATGAAAAAGTAGTATAGCTATAAATTTCATGTATTTCACATAAGAATTCTAAAAATAAAAACATAAACCTACGTGTAATGACAAGTAAGCATATCTTGATTAGATCAGATTTTTCCTCATTAAAATATTAGGTGCTGATTTGGAATTAGTTTAACTTCCATTAATTGTTAATATTCCTCTGCCTAGCTAATTGTTTTCCACCTCCAATGCCTTATGACTGAAGGATGCTCACTTAAAAAATAAAAATGTAGACTATATAGACTATAGATCATAAATATTAAGCATATATTTGATATGTATATATTCAACTGATATTGAAACACCTCTGTTATTATATTAATATTTTAGTATTAATATTCAAAAGAACTGTGTCAATATTTATTGCCTCAATATCCAGGTTTAGTGTATCAAAATCACGTACAGGGACAAATAATAATGTTAGCCAGGGTCAAAGGGAGCGTGAGTATGATGAGGGTAGAGACACAACAGTAGGAAACTGGAATTTCAGTATTTTAGAGACAAATACATTAGAAAATTAATCAAGAAAAATCTCATTCTGCTTTCAGTTGTACTGCCTTTCTAACAGTTTGCAATAACAACAGCAATCCCCCATAGGTTTGGTATAGAAGATACCAGAACAGATGGAGTGGCAAGAGAAGTCCAATAATTAGAAGTGGAAGGGATTTTTTTTTAAATGACTGTGCTGCAATTGCCTGACCATAACATTCAGAGAGCGCTGTCCTTCCTGGGTTGCAGGACATGTGGCTCACACTCCTGTGCTCCTTCTCCTCTATCTGCCTCTCTGTGTTCTTGCGGCTGACAAAGTTCTTGCACACCTGCACAACCAACAGCCAAGGTCTTACAGTTATTCTGCTACCACTTCCACATATTTTTTTTCATTATTTGTATTCCCAAGTCAAGTGAATGCCAGAAGTACTATACTAGCATCAAAGCATGTTTGTTAGCACTGGCTCCTTGTCAAGTCTGAGCAATTAAATAAATTACGGAACATCCTTTACTATATTTAGAAGAAACGTGCTGGCTGCAGTACAACTGCAATTTGCTATTATCTATAGATAGTATGGAAGTATTTGTCATTAGTTTCTTAAAAGAGATAATTCTCTAGACTTCTAAAGCAACCAAGACTATTTGTTTGACTGTAAGTAGTGTCGTGTTACAGCTTAACACCATCGAGCTCAGCAAGTTGGATCTTACTCTAATAAAAAAATAACAACTATTAATAACCCTAACCCTGCCTGCATTAAGGTCAGTTGGAGTTTTGTAGTTTACTCCTATTTTTTTTTCTCAGAATCTCCTGACTGGCTCAAGCTTCTCCCTCTGCTCTCCACAGACGGAGTGAATAGCTCTGCCCCCTGCTCTGTTCTTATCTGCTTCTAGGAAACAGTGCTGTGGAGTTGTTTTCACTTTGAAGTTTTCCAAGTATGATAGAAAAAACAGCTGCATCTTTTTCAGCTCTCTATTCTCTTGCCATCTGGACTAATGGAGATCTTTCTGAAATCCCTAGGATCTGTTCTCTTGATTTATTTAAACCAGCCTGCTCCCCACCTTGCCTTTTCCACTCTACGAACACAAAAGCACAGTGAGAGAAGGCGTTTGCTTTTCTGCTCTCACCCTTAACTGAAAACATATCACCTAATTCCTACTGAAGTCATAATCTCATCCAGAGCATGCTGCAACTTCTTTAAGAGACTCCATTTTTCTCCTCAGTGCACATTTTTTGGTGCTGGGCATTAAGCCTGTGAGCCCAGGATGAAGCACTCATCATTCCCTATCGGTGCAGGATTCTCACTTAACACAAGTTCTCTTACAAACTGAAGCTTCCCTGATAAAAGAACACAAGCAAAAAAAGCCCAATTTACATTGAAAGTTTCACAGTTTCAGGGGGATTTAGTTGCAGTTAGCTTTTCAGAATGTCTGTCATCACTTCAACTCTCATATAACCCAATGTTTCTCAAAATCCAACTCTTATTCTGAATTGTGTCACCCCGAGATCATCATCTAATGCTCAGTGAGCCTCAGAAAAGACTTTGTTTCAGGAGGTACTGAGCTGCTACCAACTGAAAGCAAACAAGTCTGTCACTGGTTTGATGGTGTCAACTGCTGGTTGATAATTTTGTTGGTAGCCAGCCAAAACCATTATGCCTTAACTTTTGAATTTGGGTGATTTATGTCTGCAGTTGTCTTCTTGCTCCTTATTCCACTTCAGTAGGCCAACCCACTAGCTCAGCTATCCTACACACTAAGGTAACAGAGGTCTAGACACATATGCACCTTCACAGATGTGGCTAATCACTTAACCACATTAGACAATTTCCAATGCTCTTAAAAGTCATCATAGCTAAGAGAATTTCATGCCTCATTTGCTTTTCCCATGCAATGCACAATCTCCTCTAGAAAATACAGTTACCAAGTTTTGGTATGTTCTTTTATTGTTATCGCTCCCTAAATATCCTTCAGATAAAAGATTGCAATAACAAGTAATTTAGGTTGTTCAAAGAGGTTTCTTGAAAATATCAGGAAAGGAAATCCAGATCTCAGCTGAATAAAATCCATTTTCCTTCCAATGACAATTTTCAAATTTTCAGAAATTTCGAGAGAAGTTTGAACATTCAATCCACCTCTTTTCTATCCAAAAAGTCACAATACCAGTCACAATCTTCCCCTTACTTGCTACCTTTTCCATAGCTAGGTACATGTTTTTAGAAGAATCTTTCTGTTCAGAAATAAGAAACTATGAGACAGGGAAGAAAGGTAAATTTAAAAACCTTCATAATATAGTCCATGTAGCCTACATTCCACATTGAGTTTAACTGCTCTGCTGTGACATAGGGTATGCAGCATGCAGGCACCTGTCCAAAAGAGATCAAACATGTAAAGGTTTGCTCTACCTTGTGCCCCTAACTAAAGCAACAGGAACATCTTCATCCTGGAGGATTTCAACTTTCTCCTAATCAGATGCCATACTGCATCTCCTCTTCAGAGACCACACTCTCTGAATAGTCACAGCAAGGGAGAAGTCAGAGCTCTGTTTCTCAATCTTTACAAGTTACCAGTGCACTCTGTTACAACTGTACCTGGAAACACAAAGAGTGCAGAGACCTCACCCCATGCAAGAAATTAGGAGCCAGACTCAGCACTTCTTCAACTACAAAAATACAAATAAAGGTACTTTAACCTGCCTGTGAAAAGAGCACAAGAGTTCCATTTCTGAACAAAGTTCTTTAGGCCTTTTACAAATGGAAGACAGATACTACAAGTTCACCAGTGCTCTACAGTATTCAGAAGGTGTAGAAGTTTTTGCTCTGACTATACAATCATAAATCATTTTGATCAAAAGCATAATGAAACAAACCACGTAGTTTCATAAAGGCTCCCCACTATTAATCAGTGGCACAATGCTTACCTTAGTCCCTAAGGTTATAATCCACCTCCTCTGCATGACTTAAACATAAACACAGCTTAAGACCCAGAGGTAAATAACCCTTTCATTTCAATATGGTACTTTTGTGACTTTGGGTGCTCTGAGACAGCAGGTAACCAGCAAGCCTGAATAAATCTGGACTGTTGTAATTGTGTGCTTAGCTTTAATTATCTTTGAGAAGAGTACACCACGCGTCTGAAATGGGCCCCTGCTTCTTGGGGCTGTCCTGTGCAGGGGCAGGAGTTGGACTTTGATGATCCTTGTGGATTCCTTCATACTCAGAATAATCTGTGATTCTGAGATGCTAGGAGTGTTTGCAAATTCACCCCAGAGGGAGGGCAGCCTGCTATTGACATCATCAGATCAAATATAACCTAAAACACTGATAAAATTCTATTTGTGGCATTTTCCCTGCTATTACTCCTAGAGTTAAACTTAAAGGGGTTACTAGCTAGCTGGCTGCTGTAGAGCTGCATTTTAAGTAACTCTGAGAAAGAAAAAGAAGGGGAAAAAAAAGGGATAGAAATGGTGTCTGGTTGAATTTTTTGAAGAGTTCATAAAAGGGGACCTCAGAGCACAGGGTTACAGACAGCATGGGGTCATGACATTCAGAAGATCAAAGTACATGAATCCTGGATCTCCTGAATTAAGGTGCACTGCTTTAGTTATTCTCAAAGTCAGCATTGATGAATAAGTAAGAACTGGAAAACTTATAAAACTATAATATATGCTATCAGCCCTCTATTACCCAGGAAGAACAAAGACAATAGATTTCAAATTAAAAGCTCTGTTAGCACAGATAGCCACATTTGTGATTTTCTTGAACATTAATTAAACACTTGCATCTGGCTAGAAGCCTTATTCTACTTTTGGGTGCAGCAGTGCACCAGCCCTGCCAAGGGATGGTACATAAAAAACTTTTGATGCTGTTATGTTTTCAAAGAATGGATGACATGAACTTTAGGAACTGTACCGAGGCAAAAATAAAAGAAAGCAGTACGTAATAGAATGTTTCTGTTAAACTGAATTGAGATTGGAAGAATAATAATCTTTTTAACAAAACATTTAAACTGACTTTTAACAGGATTTCAGCTGGTATAAGCCTTTTTAAAAAAGTCACCTCTAGTTTCCCAGAGACTAATTAATATCACTTTATTATGATTTATTTAATAAACTAAATGTAATTAATCACTTTACTGCAAATAAAGACAAATAAACAGAAGGCACAAGTCGATGTAAAAAACACGTGGAAGCATTTTGAAGACACCAGCCATGCAGCCTGCATCTACTTTCCATTGCAACACCCCACACCAGGAGCAGGCTGGGCAGCCCCGCCGCCCCCAGCGCTCCCCTTGGGGCAGCACAGGCAGTCAGACCAGCTGTAAACAAACCAGGCAGTCAGACCAGCTGTAAACAAACCGGCACAAGCCAACAGAAGACAAAGTTGCCTTCAACCAGACCAGATCAAGCTGATGTCATGGTTGTGAAACAGGGACTATCAAGACAGAAGCAGCTGAAAAGAAAAATCTTGTGAGCACTGATGCTTCTTATTCTCCTCCAGACTCACCTGAGCCAGCCCAGACCTTTCACACAGTGTAGCAGACAGATTTCATGCCTGCCACACTGTGTTTCTGGTTATTTCTCTCAGGACACTATCTGTTCAAGTGGATAACACGGCAGTGTTAACTTGAGTTCACCTTATGAACAGAGCAATTCTGTCCTGCATTCACAGAACAGTGACTCCTGCTTGTGCTGCACTGCACTCAGCTCCCGTTCTCCTTTCTATACTTCATTTGTCCTGTTCTTCAAAGGGAAGATCATCTATTTGTTCTTAAAGTCAGTCTGTTCATTCTTCTCTTTTAAAATTACTGTGACCCATCAGCTCTCTCATTGCTCTGGAACCTCTTCACAAGTGGCAACAGATCTGATATTTTCATCCATTCAAGTATCCTTGCATCACATTTGTCAGCCAGTGCTCTGAAGATTCTACTTCACAGAGACACTCTGACCTGTTCTTACAGGCTTTTGTTATTTATGTCGATGACTGCCACATTAACACAATTGATCTTTCTAACAAAAAGTAATGCAAAAATGGCACCACGCAACCCAAACTCCTTGGCTTCCTCGGACTTTCAGAAAATAACAATCCACTTTTGTATTTGGTACTCTCTAAGTATTGTGAGTGGACTTACAGAAAGATTTCTGAAAGTTTGATGCTTATTTCAGTCTCATTTTATTTTCTTTTTTTTTTCTATAGATTCACGTTACTCTTTTTTCATCATTCTTAGCAATTTAAACTACTTTCCATTTCCTACCTATACATACAGTTCTTATGCTTAAGTCCATAAGGATTTTATAGTTTAGTCAAATTATCCTTGCCACACTTTCTACCTTGCCTCTGCCATGGGAAAGTTGGCTGTTGTACTGTTATTAGGATTTCTTTAGAAGAATTTTCAAACTCTTACAGTATGCTTAATTAAAAAATATATCCTGATAAGTGTATCTTACAGAAAAAACCCCCACTCAATCCTCTTCTCAAAATTACTTTCATTACTGGTTGTTTGGTGCACTATCATGCAGCAACATTTTGTTGCATGACTTAAAAATCAGACAAGATGGCTATTCTGTCACTTTTTCTAATAAAAAGTAACACCCCATCACTTCTAATAAATACACTTTGTACTATCTTAAAAATAAATTTAGGATTTCACTCTAATTTTAAAAGCAATAATCAATGCTTAATATTCAGTATTCTGAATGCTAGTTTAAAGACAAATCTAAGCAGCATTCATGCTCCAGCTTGCCTCCTGGAATAGGGGGATGTATTTCCCTCAACCTTTCACTTTCTAAATCCCTGGTTATATACCATGATAAATAACTGAGCCTATAATTCTGAGTAATGAGAAAGAAGCACTTTCTTTCTCCTCTGTTCTGAACCGTGATTTACAAATGTGCTTAAATTCCCAATCACTGGGCTTTAAGTTCATGTTTAAACAATTCATTTTCTCAAGAGTACCACACACATTTAACCTTACTTCACACTTAGCAATAGGCAAGACTGAAGTAAGAGAGGCTTTTCTACTAAAAGGCAATGCCAATTTTACAGAAAGAATATGGTTTGAAATGTGACTTTGTATATCTAAATTATTCAAAACTTAACAATTAGTTGAAACTATGTAATTCAAAGGAACGGTGTTTTTGTTTTGTGAGGTGGGAAGAACTGGCAAAATGGATTAAGGAAGAAAAATACTGGTATTGCAAAGGCATGGCTTCCTCCTTCCCCTAGTGATATTTCTAGTAGCTATAATGCCACTCACTGCAACAGGGAGAGCAAAAACCCTGAAATGCAATCCAGATTATTGGGGAGAGAATTACTTGTGTAAGATTTTGAAGTCACAGTTGAAAGCATTTGATGAATATACTTTTAGACATAAAGAAATCTTAAAAAGACTCTAGCTCTGTTTTTCCCATTTAATTGCATATATTTGTGAAACCAAGGGAAGCAAGACTGCTTTTATAAACTTAAAACCTGGAGGTACGATGTGTGATGTACAAAACTTCGGCAAATGATTCAAATGGGGATCTATTACCCCGGTGCAAATCTGTCATGATTCTGTCTAAGTCCACAGAATCACTAGGATTAGCAGCAGTACAAGTGTGAAATTTGGCAATTAACTTCAGCAGGAGGAGCTCTGCGTAGAAGCAGCAGCTGCCAGGTCAGATACTATAGCTAACCTTTCCCAATGCAAAGCAAGGGTAAGATGAGGTATCCAGGGATTTGTTCTCAGTTTGATATTACACCAACAGAAACTGCTACATGCTCTTTGTTGACTAATAGTTCTCAAACTGCTGCCCAGAGAAACACAGTGAGGACATGAAATGTACAAACACCGAATGGGAAGAGGCAAACAATTATGACATTACACAGAGAGCAGCCTTTGTAGCAGGAGGAACCCAGCAAGTCACACAGAATGACTTGTAGCGCAGGGAGAACACCACAGCTTACCTGCTCCTCTATTACCACACACACTGGACTACACATTGCAGCTCTCCCTCCGCTTCTGTGCAGATCCTGCATTATAACATCTCGCATAACTATCTGCTACAGTGCCATGCTAAATTTGGCAAGAGAGAGCTGCAAAGATAGGCATGAAAGACTGGCTCCTTAGTAAAGTCAAGGCTCATGTGGAAACACCAAACGTAAGTTTCATGTTAAGCATGTGTTCCAGAGTGGGTTTAAAATATGCCACATATTTCTTCAATAGATACAGCCTTTCAGAGTGAAACCACACCCCAGAATACACTCACTGCTGTGTAACCTAAGGATTCTTACCACAAGTCCCTAATTCAGGAGCTGAAGTTCCTTAAGGAGCTGATTAAGTAGGCAGCTCTGAACTTGCATTTTGCAGTTGCAGTTCAATCACCAACAGAACGAGCCCACATTTTTTGACAGTCACCTTTAAAAGACAGCATAAATGATCTTCCTCCACCTCCACTGGCAGTACCTACACCCCTGGAATTTCTGTGTCCTTTTTCCAGAATTTTCCGCACAGTGCTATGGAAGTATTTTTTATAAGACTCTGGGTGAAACTTCCCCATTGCTATAGTATATGCCTGTCAGCACAGGAGAAGATCAGACACTCAACTTACCATTAACTTGCTTTTATGCACTTTGATCAGGGAAATGCATGATGATCTTAGCTGGTTCCAGAGGAAAAGATTCTTAGGTGTTTGAAAAAGTGTAGTCAGAGCAGAGGAATTACAAGAATAAGTTCATTTGCCAGTAGTAGGATGTTTAGATTGATGAGAAAAATGTAAATTATTCTAAATCTAAGTCAAAAATGTGTCATGTTAAAGTTTTGGGTTTGTTTTCTTTTGTTTGTGTGTTTGTTTTTAATTTAAGGTCCATTTCACAATACGTTTTGCACAGACAGTTTTTAATCTTACAACTTTCTGCCAGAAGACAGAAATTCAGTCTTGTACAACTCCTGTTTCCCAGGACATGAAATTGAAACATCTTCTATTAAACACTTCTGACAGTTACAATAAAAAAATAAAAAATATGAGTCATGTAAAGTGAAATTTAACCCTTGGACGTATGTTCTATTATAAAAGAACACAAATGTATATCACATATTATAAGTGCTTTATGGAACACACATTTGAATTGGGTACCATGACTGATATATCAATTAAAAAAAAATAAATATATATATATAGGTATGTCTTTAGACAACACTGGAGCCAGAATAGAAAACAGCCACAAACATTTTCTTTCCCAGATTTAACAGCCTTACTAGCAAGAAGGGACTCCAAAAGAGCAATCATTCAACATGAAAAAAACCAGAGGAAATGCTCCTCCAATACAAACTGAGGAGGAGAAAGCCTGTGGCACGAGGTCTCACCTGCAGCACAGTATTTAATTCTTGGTATCCGAGATGAAGGATAGGAAAAAATAACTTAAAATGGGAATAAGAAGAAATCATAAAAGCAACTGGATTCCAGTGTGGCAAGCATTAGAAAACTTCAGCTAACTTTGAGATTGTAGATTTCTGTGCCTACATGAACCATGGTTTGGACAAGATGAGCATTGCCCAGTATTTCTACTTCTGTATATGAATATTCAAAGAAAACAGTAAGCAAAATCTGTAAATTAGTCTAAAACCACCTGGTCTTTATATGGTGGGCAACTTATAGATTGATAAATCCCTTCATGGGGCAGTGGTGCAGAGTTAAAAAGACTTAGAAAAAAAAACTACAGAAAATAAAAATATCTGGATATTTTGTCTGAAAAAAATCTTTAGTGCCCTTGATCATGCAGTGAGAAATATGAAAAAAAAGTATGAATAGTAAAAATGCTTGATGTCTTTCCAAATAGTATTTGAGTTGCAAGAGTGAGGGATTGACCTGCCAGAGTAGCAACTAAGGTGAAGGATGAAAAAGCCCATTTAATAGCAGCTTAATAACCTGGCCACAGCATGAGGGACAAAGCTCAAAGAATCGATGTATCCTTCATATGAAGGAAGGACTTATCAGTCCCTCTCTGATAAACCTTTTTGTGTTGAACAGTAGGTACCTTTTAAGGGGAAAGGGATTTACAAATTGAAAAGAGGCTGAGGCAGAGCAAGGTCTGGGCAGCCTAGAAAATACAAGAAGTTAAATACGGACACCCTTGGAACAATACAGGAAAGACACAGAGGCAAGAGGGGGTCCAGGTATTTAAAAGACTTCTGAGGTAAAGAATTCTGAAAGGTTTGGAGAATAGAGAGAAATAAAAGGATAAAAGTGAGAAAAACAGGTCTGAACAGTTTGGGAAAGCTTTGTGACACCGAGATTATTCTGAGTGATATTTAATGTTCATGGTGGCAGCTTTTTTCAGCTGAGCCAAACTATGGAAATAATCTTCCAAGAGAATTCAAGATTCTCAACCACATATGCTTCTGTATCAAGACTGAATAAAATGGTGCTGTATGTACAAGAGAAGCAATTCCACACTGACGAGGAGGATTAGGCGACCAGCAATGGGTACCGTGCTTTGCAATAAGGTATTTACAGTCAGCATCGAACTTTGATTTTGTGAAGTACAAGCATGGTCTTGCTTGATTTCAAGGAGGCTGTGTCTTTCAGAAGGTGTTTTATCATGAGTTTTGGTCAAGAGATCAATAAAACAAAATTTATCAGAAGTAAATAAAACCACAACCATATGCAACAAGGTAACATCAATGATGCCCCCAGTGCTGTGTATTTTATCATGCCCATTCTATGACACAGAAGTGGATCCTTCCTCCATCAATGTCAAAAGCTTTGACATTATAACATAGAAATAGATGGACATAGCTGAGTAATTCTTTTTATAGAGTAGTAAAAGGCTTCAGTTTAAGAAACAAGAACACTTATTTCTGTTTGAAATTTGCATTTTTGATTTCTGATAGTACTTGCAGTCTTTTGCATTCGAAGTGCATAAAACAATATAAACACTAACAGAATTACTCTGGAATTATGTACCTAGTCCTGCAGAGAAGTAAAGCAGAAAAATTTTTTTATGCTTCTGTCAAATCTGGTTGTTGACAATTGACCAGTTTAGTAGTTCTCAATACAGCAGGAGTTGCAAATTCTGGGAAGAGAAGGTTGCTAAGATTCCCTCTCACTCTGTAAGTGGAATTTTCCACTTTATATAAATACTATTTTTGTCAAAGCAATTTGTAGAGTCATGCTACCACTGCACATGAAATGGAAAGTTCCACAGCTGTAATGAACTGGGAACTTTTGTTCAGGATACACTTTTATTTTCATATTAAGGACAAACATGCATTATAGTCAAAAGCAGTGTTGCTTATCTTCCCACTAAATACAAGACTTACAATTTTACTCCTAAATATCAGTTGCATCTGATTTTTAATGCTAATTTTCCATAATGCATTCCTAGCAAAGTTCATGATAAAACACCCTGAGCACAGCTGATAGTTGCCGTGTCCCTTACACCTACTGTAAGTATTCGCTTGCATGCAAAGCACTGTGAGCTGCATCAACACAAAGAAGAAAGAGCTTTCATTTGGGAACATTAGGATTTGTACAAGTTGCAACAAAGCAAGATATCTATCAAAGGATCTATATTTACTTTTTCTAGAGTGATGGCAACTTTCAGCCATTATTACTGGATACATCAAAGCATTTTGATTAAAAGCTGATCACTGAATCATGGAAAGTAAGGACAGACAATCTTGAATCATCCAATCCATCTACATGAAATAAAACAAGAATTCTACCTTAAATCTACAATGTCAGTCAATCACCACATTATTTGAAAATGGCTTTACTATAAATAGCACTCAGAACAGAGGGAAAAGAAGCAAAGGTAAGTGAAAAGCTGGCAGGAGAAGAAAGAAAAAAGATTGCTCCTGGCTCCATGGAATTCTGTTATTTTCTGTACGTGTGTGTATTTCAAAAAAAAACAAAACATCACATCTTTGAACAGATCTATTGACTAGAAACTACAAAAATTCCTAATACATCTCATAGTTAAAAGAAGGGTAGGGAAGTTTACGTGATATTTGCTGAGTAAATAGCACAAGTGTCAAGATCTCCAGATAGTCTGGAACTTTAATTATTTGAGACAAAATATAGAGGAAAAGAATTAGACAGATCATTGTTGTTAATTATATAGACTAATTGATGGAGTTACAACAAATACTTAGGCATTTCAAAGTTCATCCTTCAATAGCAACTAGATGTTGAAAGAACTATTCTGTACAATACTGGTGAGAACAATATAGACACATGGCCCACATTTCCCTGAAGGTCTGGAATCCCACTGCTTCAAGGTTTGCTTATGCTGGAAAATTTACAGATACAAAAGTATAAATATGTACTTGGCTTGCAAAGAAAATTGTCACCGGTGCTAAACCACAGCAAAAACAGTCTTGTGTGCAACTTTCAATTTTCAGAAGAGTTTATCGGTCTGGACTTAGGGGCAATAATAGCTTTGTTTGTAGGTTGAACAACTTAGGGAATCAGTGAGATTTAACACATACGACATGTCAGAGGGAAATGCTCCCCAAAAGATTCAAGCAAAGGGAAGAGGACGGGAATGGGATATCAAATTTCACTGATTGAGCAGATTTGATTTCACAGAATTGAACCTGAGGATACTGACTTAAGCAGGCACTGCTCAGTTTGAGGCCAGCCTGGAGTTAGCTGGTGGCCTTCAGTGACACAGAGTCACATTTGGCAGCATTACATATATAACTGCCCTTCTCAGGAGAGCAAACAGGTACAGAGAAGCCTCTGGTACTTGCGAATGCAACTGTGCAAAAGGGAGCCTGTCAGTCTCAAGAGCTGCTAACACTCTTTTTTCATGTCTCTCATGGAAAGAAAAAGGGTTCATTTTATTAAGTGACCTGGCAACTGTAGTCCCACACTTCCAGCAACCCACACCAATTAATCTCATCAAGAACCCTTGTCCAAGTTTATTTCAGTCTCATATAGATTCCCACTATTCTCTCTTTTACTGCTTTACACATAGCTGAATATATCTGACAAACGAATGAGTAGGTTAAAAGTAAATCTGACAGAAATCCTGACATTTGTGAATTTCTCTGCAATGCCTTTCAGCTGACAGTCAGGCACGTACAGTTTTCTTAGCTGGTATCACACCAATGTGCTGACAGCAGAATTGGTAAGAGTATGTAAGATGACTAACTTTTCCCCTCTGACTGGTATCTCTCCACAGCACCACGTGCCTACTGTCATTGAGAACTCTCATAGCACAGCAGCAGCCCCTGCCTTGAGGGTCTCCATCCCACCCACAGTGACCTGCTGTCCCAAGAGCCTGCTCCTGTAAATTATTCCACATTTCATCACTGCAGCTTAACACAAAATAAGTTCAAGCACTCATCTGCAAAAGATCCCTTGCAGAGAGCCACATTTGTGCTGACTACAAAGGCAACTTCCTGAAGTAGTCCATATTTTGAAAGGTACATGTTTGTATGAGCTTTAAAAAATGCAGGAAAAAATATCCAAGACAAAAGAATTTCATTATTTCATTCAAACTAATACTGAACTTTTCACAGAACAGTTATGAAGCTGTTAACACTGAGTAATAGCTTGTAAGAGTGTTCTCCTTTGAAAGGCTCCGATGTTAACCACAGCAGTGGCTTCATCACTCCCTTAAGCAGATCTGGTCTCAAACTGTACAGCAGAAGAAGCTCTAAGAAAACAAATGAATAAATGCTATAAGATCTCAGCTTAAGTTTTGTCACACAGCAAGTTGACATATGAAAGGTTGAGAATGATGCAGGTTAGAATTTTGGTTTCATTAAGAGCTTTAGAAAACTCTAATTAACTGTGAGCTTCAGTAACTCTCATTTTATTTGTATGCATGCTTTGGGTCTATCTATAGACTTTGAAAATCAGAAGACTGCTCAGAAAGCTTTTATATCTGAGACAAATTAAAATAAATATGGAAATCTAACTTTCATCAAGAGCTGGACATGTTTCATAGTGCAAGCAGCTAAATTATTAGAATAAAACAAATAAAATACACTAATGTTGTCTTCATTAAAGAAGGACACAAACAGGTATAACTGAATCCACGAGTAACCAAAGATCACAAGAGTATCTGTCCAGTTCTCTGAAGTCTAAAACAGACATCAGATGTATCCTGTGCTGTTGCCAGTGAATGAAGCTGTTCTGTTTGCCTGCATTAAAAGAGGGTTTGTGTGATGCTGTCAAGTCAGACTCTGAAGAACAACTGGCTGCACTTTCCATTCTCCACCTTTCTCACAGAGGAGAAAAGCCTTCTTTGAAAACAGGCAGTCCAAGCAATCAGGAACCCCATATTCAATAAATACAGTGACACTTCTACAAAATATGGAGCCCTAACATGGTACATTAACTGGGAAAATGACACTCAAATATAGCTAATTTAAGATTCCAAAAGATGTCTTTGTACACGCTGCACTGACAGCATGCATACACACATATTAAAAGGCAGAATTCCCACAGTACATCCAGCACCAACAGTTCATATAGATTTGTCAAATATCAGACACTAATTACTTAAAATAATAGTTTTATTTTCATTAAATCATCTGTCACTACTTTTAAGAATGGATTTCCTCATTTAGCATGTCTCAACTACATAAAACCTACCATAATTCCTATCCTCTCTGCTTTAACATCAATCATCCTTTTTTGAAATTTTTCTCTCGTTAGTTTCCAGTACTAGTCTTGGCAGCATTCAGTCTGATTTTCTCATGACTTTTCCCCCATGAATTATTTTCCATTTTACACATCAATAAAATATCAAATCCGTTGACCACTATGAGATTAAGATCTAAAATTGATGATAATCCATCCCAAACTGCTTTTTATTTCATTATTTTAAGAAAAGCACTGCCCCTTCTTTGTTAACATAATTCCTCTTTCAGATCAACACCAAAGCTAGATGAGAAGTTCAACTTTTATCCCTTTTAGGAACTGATCCCATTTTTCTACAGTGACTCTTGTTCTCTGTTCCATTAAGGAACTGAGAAGAAAGCTTGAGCTCCTCTCCAGATGGCAAGTCTTGTACATACAAGGCACTCCTCACTTTTCACACAATTCATTCCACTAGAGAAGGTAAACCACAATTTCCTGTTGAATTTTAAAGCAGTACCTCATGTATAACTTTAAAAAGCTGCCAATTGTATCAATCTTACTTTTTATGGTATATTTTCTGCTTCAGAATGTCCCATGCCGTTACACTACAGCCATAGGTGCAGTATCTATTACTGGCTCGAAGTGACATTGCACTGGCATCCATTTTGTTGCTATCAACAATCACTTGAACATTACAGATATTTTGGCTCACAACATCACCCACTGCTTTGTTGTTACGCTTAAAGTTGCCATGGAGACAAAAGAACAGCTGAATAGCAATTTTAATGCTTGAGAAATGGTTATTCTTTAGTAGTAGGAAGCTACTTGCTGGTATGGAATCTAAGGGTTTAATGTAAGTTATTTTATGTAGTAAGTTTTGAATCAAATCCTTACAAAAAAAAAAAAAAAAGACAAAAGAGTTGTGTTTCCTCCTGCCCACTCTAGTCCTGCTGGCAATGAACAGAGGCAGAGGAGACTGTCTTCCTTCTGTGGGAACAAGAGGTAAGCACAACAAAAAGTGACTCCTGCCCCATGTCCTGAATACAACTGCTGAACCAAGCTGCTTACCTTATTTTCTCTTCATATTTGCAAAAAAACTCAAAATGGGAAGGAATAAGGAAATTCCATGCTTCATCTTCCTCACCAAGTAAAGTGCTTCACCACCTCACATGAAGTGCTGCTCCAGTCATAGGAACACAACACAACCTAGGGAAAAAAATCGAGGATCCTCTCCTTGAAATTTTTCCTCTTGCTGCACAGACCTGCTTTCTCTCTAGATAACCCTTCCTACACAGACTGAGCAGAAGCTCAGACCAACAGCTGAATCCCACGGCTCTCTGCTCATAATCCATTAACTCACATTACAGTGTAACTTGCAACTGATGGGAACTGAGAGTGCTCTGCCCTGAGATACTTGGCACCTTTCAGATTCCTGTCCTAGATATTTAAATCATCCTTCATCTTCCCGCAGCTCCTGCTCCTGACTGGACTGAATGCATGGGAGAAAACATAATACTTACTTTGATATCTTAAATCCTGCTGTTGGTGAGTTAGAGAATTTCTAAAGATGATTACAAATAGCAGATTATCCTTGGTTTGGTACAAACAAAATGCAGCGAAGCAGAGTCTTGTTCTGCAAAGCCAACCAGTAGACAAAGCATGCAGCTGTCAGGGACAGCTGAAGGAATATTTTCCTTTGCAAGGGCCTTCCCCTCACCTTGCACTTGACACTTCTGCCTTGCTCCCAACACCTCAGTGGCAGCAGGAACACCAAACCTGTTCCCAGGGGTTCCTGCCTGATCCTTCCCCAGCAGCAGGAGCAGCTTTAGCCTGTCAATTTCCTGCCCCATGAGCAGCCCCTGACTTGTCTGGCCCATGAGGTGCTGGATAGTAGTCAGAAGGAATTGTTCTAGCAAGACAGCAAGTGGAAGGGGATAATGAACAAGAGGAGGAGGAAGACTCAGAAAGATAATTTTTCCTCCTCCTCACCAGACCTCCCTGCTGAAAGGCTCCTGCATGCCCTTTCCCACTCTCTGAATTGTCTCACCCCCTGCCTTCGCTCCCCACAGCCCTGGCAGCCCACTTGAGGCTGCTGTTACCTCTACAGTAGCCTCTTGTGAACCCTCAGCTTTCAACAGCCTGGCCTCTGTGCCAAAATACATTCTGTTGACACTTCAGAAAGAGCACTTCACACAGAGGATTATGATCTTTTATTCACATTGGACAAAATCTGCTTTTGCTAAGAAGCCTTGAATTGACTCTGGAGCTCACAGAGAAGCAAAAATATTAAATGTTAATATACGAAAGAACAGGCAGGCTGTAACAGCAGAGGTCTGTTCCTCTAGCTTGGAAGTTTCCAGCTGAGTGAGAACATTCTAATGATTAACTGAAATTAA
This sequence comes from Margarornis squamiger, assembly GCA_035222235.1. Taxonomy (NCBI): domain Eukaryota; kingdom Metazoa; phylum Chordata; class Aves; order Passeriformes; family Furnariidae; genus Margarornis; species Margarornis squamiger. The sequence continues at coordinate 23,591,666 of JAWWTY010000160.1, forward strand.
ACACACAGATTGATTCTAATTTTACAAATTCTCTGATCTACAGCAAAGGTGTTTAAAGTGGAAATAAAATTATTTAAAAAAAAACACTACTTTTTTGTTCTTTTGAGCAAATACTTTTCTATCACTTGAGGGAAAAGAGGAGAAACAATGATGTAAAAAGTTTTTATTACAATTATTTGATTCAGCACCTCAGACATCATTCATCTACAGTACTAAAGGACATAATGCAAACAATCACAACAACAAACAGAAGGAGTGGAAATATAAAAGCAATTTCCTCAAAAAGAGGGCAAGACAACATTTTTAAAAAGCTCCTTGTCCATGTGCAGGAATTTCATTATCCTAACCTCAGCAGGTCCTGCTCTAGGCTTTTTCCATCAGACAGGGATTGCACAACTTAAGCAAGTCACCTGGGCAGATGCCCAGCAAGACAGAAGCCCATTTCAAAACAAGAGAATGCTCACTTCTCATTGAGTCTGATTCAGAGGCATTAACAGCCTGTGACAGGGATGCCCAACAATAGCACCCAACATCCCCATTGGAAGAGCATCCATCAGAGGCAGGGGGGGCTGGGACTTGGGCACCACCCCACCAACACTGCAACAACTGCTGAATTCTGACAGCCTGAGCTAACATGCTGATCTCCAACTAGAGACGGAAAAATGCAGTCTGGCACAACCCCTCTGACACATTGCCAAGTCCAATTTCACATCTCTCTTGGAGATGGGAGGAAGGGACTGAAAAGTTTCTGATCTTTGTGCCCCCACAGTCACAGAATCAGAGAATATGCTGAGTTGGAAGGGACCCACAAGGATCATCAAGTCGAACTCCTGGCCCTGCACAGGACGAATCCCAAGAGTCACACCATCTGCCTGAGGGTATCATTCAAACTCTTCTTGAACTCTGCCAGGTTTGGTGCTGTGACCACTGCCCTGGGGAGCCTGTTCAGTGCCCAACCACCCTCTGGGGGAAGAACCTTTTTCTAATATTCAACCCAAACTAATATTCAACCCAAACCTTCCCTGACACAACTTCAGGCCATTCCCTCAGGTCCTGTCACTGGTCACCACAGAGATCAATGTCTGCCCCTCTTCTGCTTCCCCTCATGAGGAAGTTGCCACTGCAATGAGGTCCCCCCTCAGTCACACCTGAATCTAAGGGAAAGAAGTCCACAGACAATGAAATGATGTAAAACTCAAAGGGAAAACAGTTGAGTGGCAGCATCAGACTCAGTCCCAGCGGCATTTTTATCAAATATGTTTGGAATTGCTCCCACCTTGGGAAAGAAGAATCTTCTCTAAAACACAATTTAAAAAAATGTGTGATGGAGCAGGAAATAAAAGGCTTCCATTTAAAAGATTATGTGGAAATACCATTATATAGAGGAAAGACTTTTGGAAAAGAATTTTCAATGGAAAAGATTCCAGATGGAAATCAAAAAGAAATAAAGCAAGAAACTGATAACGTCAAGGACAAGTTGTATTTGAAGATTAACACATTCAGAAAATATGAGGAATAGAAAAGAGTGTGCATTTAAAACTTGACAGCTATTCACATGAAATTGTGAGATGCACTGTATTGGCAGCCAGTTTAATTCATTTAAGGAAACCCGAGAAAAACCCAAACATATAACTTCCTCAGAATAAGTATGAGTCTTTCTTTCATGTCACAAATATATTAAAAAAAAAAACAAAAAAACAACAAACCAAAAACAAAACCAAACCCATACCAAACCAAAACAACAACAGAAACAAACCCCCCC
>JAWWTY010000160.1:23593527-23698130 GCA_035222235.1 Margarornis squamiger
TAAAAACCAAATAAAACCAAACTGAACGAAACAACTCACCCATCTTGATCTCAAGAAAGCTAATTCACTTTAATTTGCAGTGAGAGAGGTTTGCCTAATATTTCAGCTCCTGTATCTCTATTTTAAATAGCTTACATAAAGAAGAATGATATCTGGATAAAGTGAGGATGAAGGAGTAGAGTACCCAGACTACACAAGTGCAAAGGAAGAACTACATTTAAGATAAAGGGTAAATAGACATCTAACAAAGTTTTAGAAGGTATCTAATCATATTATGAAAATGAAGAGTGATGAAGAAACTGAGAAACAAATCATAGATTATCTAGCAACTTCTAGCAATAAACACAAAAAGCAGAGACCTAACTGTTATCTTGCCATATTAGCTTAATACTTCCTAGCTGCACTTCAGTCAGTGAGGACCCCCTTGGTGTGAAGGCACAGGGGCAGGAAGCCTTTCCCTCCAGAAATTTGGCAGAGAGAAGCTGCAGTGCTGCTCGGAGCAAGGGGCTCCGGGCAGAGCATGGCAAAACTCTTACAGCCACCATGCACTGTCCTTGCAATAGCTAAAACTAAGAAGCCTTGCTGCCCTTTCAGAAAGTCCATCTTTTATCTTTTTGATCCTTTTGGTGCGAACAATTGCCCTAGATGCAGTTTAACAGGAGCTGGTGTCATTTCACAGAGGTCAGTATCAGATACATCATTATTTATGTTCATGTTTCCTTAGCGAAGTAATCCTTAGGGGGTCATGGTTTTAAAATTCTGATGAAAGGCCTTAAAATTCCCCCGGATTTGTATTCATAATTGACGGAATTACATAATTTTTAAGTACTGAGTGACTCACAATGGAATACAAAATACTGACTTCATAGAAATTTTGTTATGCTTCTTAATGTTTCTTACACTTTCCTTGTTATAAGGGCCTGGGATTTCAATCCCTGATGTTTGGATTTACAAAAAGCAATTCCTCTTTTTCCAGTAGAAGTCTTTGTTTTCTTTAATTTTAAATAGCAAATATGGTGCCAAGACCCTCATTTTTGTTAGACTTGCATAACTACTTCTAAAAGTACTTCTCGAACAGCTATAACAGAAGGATTTCCCAAATCTTACAGCTAGCCCTCCAACTATGAGCAAAATAAATCCCTAGGTTCATGGACTTAGTATCTTAAATGTGTCTGGATTAATCTTTCCTATTTAGACCAAGTACTAGAAAGTTTTAATGTTTCTTCTGTAGTTGGTATTTCTGTAATCAGCTCACCTTCCCCATCCACAAAAGCTGCTCATTTAACTCAAAGAGCTACTCAGACCCTTGTAATGTACCTTTGAAACATTAAGACTATTACTAGTCTCTTAAGTATCACACCACAGTATAGGAAGTCCTTACTTTTAATTTAATTGGATTCCTAGAGAGGAAGAAAAAGGGTTATTTAGCTGTTTTTGTCTGCTTGTTTGTTTTACTATTATTAAGCTGTAATAGGACCCCATCCCTTTCATTATCTGATACTATTTCTCAATGGCCAAACTTGAACAGAGACTCAAAAAGTAAAATGATACTGCTCTTAATGTCTTAAGAGCAGACTGCTAAAACCAGTAAAGTGATACCATTTACAGCTGCTAGAAGTAAGCATTTGGCTTAAAGACCTTTCATGTAATGAAATGTGTTTCAAAGCACCACATGCACAGGATGTGCCACTAAAAGTAGCTCCAAGGTTACTGCAACAAAGGAACAGCAACAACCAAATAGCAGAATACCCAATATCACCTTTATGAACCTGGTGACCAGGACACAACCACTGACTAGCTCCACTGCAGGGAAAGCACTGTTCAAAAGGTATCTGTGAGCTGACTTGATATAGGCAATTTTGAAATACATGTTCTAATGAGGTTTTTTAGACACCTTTCCTACACTCTCACTATGACTAATTTAAAAGGAAATTAATATCTGAAGCCCCTCACTGCACCACAAATGTTTGAAGCATAAATACTGTAAGCAAAGAGTGTCCTTTACTTTGATACACCGGGGTTATAGTTAGGAATGATGAGATGGAAGAAATCAACAGTATTCTAAAGGTTTAATATTGTGAAAACCAATATCCAAAGCATTCTATTCAATAAAGCAAAAGGAAAGTGACCCATGGGAAAGCCAGGGAAACCAAATATCTTAGGACTTTTAAAGGAAGACCAGAAAGTAATGAAATAAGTGAGTGCAGCATATTTTCATGTGTTCAATGTCAGTTTCACTTGTGTTTCAATTGCATTTTTAATATTAAAACTTATAAAATGCATTTTAAATGTGGTAATTATGATAATTTCAAAATTTAAAGAGCACAGGGCCACAGAGTAATCATGTAGTCTCTAACACTGCTGATCTTAAAGTATATTCTTTACTATTGAGTATGCTCAGTGAAAAGCTGATTAATTTTGTTCAATAGCTGGAGTTCTGTTTAATCAGAAATACATATCACTCCCCCTGGACTCCTTTGCACTCAAGATGCAGAACTAAAATGAAAATGTACCCCCTTCCAAGACTTCACTTCTCTTTCATTTAAATTGGACAAAGACCAGATTTTGTGGATTGCTGATCCTATTTCTATTCTCACATATGCTCTTGTCCATTAGATTAATTTCACCAGCCTCAAAGGAATCACACAAGTGAAAAATAAAGACTGAGCAAGCCAGCCATGACATGTTGAGCTGGAGCACGTGCCCTGTGACAGAGCTCGACCTACAGCACATTAGGCAACTGATAGCAGTGGAGATGGTGATCAGCCTTTTGTTTTAAAGCATGTCAGAAATACAATATACCACTGCAGAGGCCAACTCTTCATTCCAGTGCAGCAAGCAGCAAAGCTTCCAACAAAACCACAACTACAAGATAAAAGTTTAAAGGTAAAGAACAATATTCACAGGGAACCTTGTAAAACCTGGTCACTCAGCTTTATAGCTCAGCACATACCATAAGCTATGGAAAGACTGGAAAAGAGAGATGGACACTCTATTCCTTTACCTCTCAGTATTCCCTACCATCTTCTACCGGCTGAACAGCTACTTTTTCAGTACCATCGAAATCACATAAACATATAAATTACTTTTTCAGTTAAACCATAGGACTGAACCTATCCTTATTCCTCAATCTTTTCAAAAGCTTTAAACACTTTGAATTCCCTCTTTTCATGTGCTTGCTTGTTCAGCTGAGCTACTACTTGTCATTTAAAGAAGTCACTAGGTTTCTAAGGATCATTTCAGAATTGTTTTTTAGACCTACTCTTGACATTTTACCCCTTTCAACTGTGTCACCACAACATGGTGACAGACATTAATACGTGGTATCTCAAGTCGGTAGAGGGCAGTTGTTAACATGAAAAAAACCCAAAACCGATTAATTTTTACACTGGAGGCAAAGCACATGAATTAACCTAATAGCAGGCCTGGAAGCATTGCCATGCACTATTAAGAATTAGCCACCTTTTGAGAATTCTTCTAATTTGATATCTAGCCTTAAGACATGAACTACCAAAAAAATCAACCTAAAAAAGCCAAGGAATTTAGACAAAACTGTATCTTTTCACACGTTTATTTTAAAGTAATCATTGGATGCTGCTTTATTATATCATACTTCTTAAAAGAAAAGCTGACCTGTGGCTGACATATTAGCCTCTTGCTGTAACTATTGCATTCTACCCTTTAAGTCTAGTTTCATCAAGGCCTCCTGGTCAGCAAGAACTACTTTCCTAAGAACACTGTAGGACTGTCCCTAAATAATCCTAAGCGACATAAAAGTAATTTAAGTCTCCAGAGTCTGCAACAGTTATAATGCTCCTTTTAAATTTACTTATTATGTAGAAGGATATATTATAATTCAGTTTTTTTACAAGAAAAAGCTCACTCTTTCCTCAGATTCTCCATGAAAATCTGGAAAGAACAATCTAATTCTGTAGTTACCAACTTCATTTTGGCACAAAACACAGCATCACCTAGGATTTTAGTTACTGTGTAAATACCTGCTAAAAGCAGAGGAAAAGATTAAAAATCACTTCAGAAGCAGTAGTTTAGCTACATATGAAAGTCTCTCTTTTTGTCCTAGTACCACACAAGCACACCCATAAAAACAGAGTGCTAAGAAAGAAAGCAACACCAAATGAAGTTCTGCATGGAGTGAAGATCCGGTTGGCCAACAGGTGATTTTGGAAATAACATACAGGAAGTAGTCTGTGTTAATGCTGGTGAGATGCTTCATGACTTGTGGATAACTGCACTCATCCCTGTTATACCACTCATTACCTCTTCAAACAAAGGAATCTACTTTATCAGGGAACACTGGATTTATGCCTGCACTGTGTATGTAAGAGTTCTTCAGGGAACACTGCCCTTTGAAATGTGACAGATACATTTCTCTTTGGTAATAACTGTTAATGAAATTACCTAATAAAACAGATTTCAATCACAAAGACTACAAAATTAAGTTTGGTTTCATAGTATAAGATGAACTTCACTGACTGGTTTGTATTACTACAACAGGCAACATTTAACTAGAAGGTTTGCACACTATTTATTGCAAGATCACATTTCTCAGTAACTTTTAATTTGTCAGTCTATTAGCTAAAGTTTTCCTTACCTACTTTAAATTTTTATTATTTTTTTGAATTTCAAGTCACTTCTGAGAACAGCTATTATGAGTAACTTGAGGGTATATGAGCTTGAATGAAGAAAATCTTGTAGACATTACCCAGTTAAGACTACCTGATGCTATCTATCCACTGTGAAAGATTTTTAACATTTTGAGGGAATTTCTGATATTTTCATAGACTGTTGGTATATGGAAGAATCTTCTAAGTCTATCCACCTAATCTTGGATTTATTCACGTACCCTTTTGGAGTATTGAAAATCATCACTCCCTATCCTCAGCTTTGCCTCAGAGAGATTTCAACAACCTACCAGAAACTCTGAAAGCCTCTGAAAGGAGGAGTTAGTTCTAAAAGCTCATGCCATCCCCACCACCTACACACACCTGGTCTCCTACATTCACTGGAGCAGTGACAAAGACCACCAGGGCAAAAGACCAAAATGCCTGCTCATACCCCTGGAGGTATGAGTACAAGGCAGGTTCTTCTGTCAACTGTTCTTTGTAGGTAGCATATGTGACTACCCACAGAACTTTGGGAAAACCAACATTTTTCTGACTCCTCACAGGAAGGACATTCAAAACAAGAGATTCAACGACATGTTTAGCTTCCTCTTACAAATTTCTACATTCAGAAACTTTTTGCTTGAATTGAAAATTGCCAGCTGTTATTGTCAGACATTCATCAGACAGTAACAAGAAATAGTAAGTATACTCTCTCCTGTCCCTTCTTGCCCCTTTCTGGTTGCAGAGGTCAGTGCATTCTTGCTTCCCTTTACCTATTTCCCCACAGTGAGGACAAAATTCTCCTTAAAGGAACACAGAACAAACACATAAACATGAGAGCAAAGAATTAGAGGAAGATACAAATTAGTCATACATAAAGAAGCTCCTTATCTATTGCAAAGCAAGCTGTATCAGGATCAGACTTTTCCTCAACTAATCTTTTTTAGAGTTTCACCAAAACACCACTGAAAGAGCTGATCAAAATCGCAGAAGTTAGAGCAGGAGAAAACTGTTCCAAATATAACATACTTAAAAACAATCCCTTGCTTTTAATTGCACAACTCCAAACCTTGGCCAACAAGGTTCTGCAGAATTCAAGCCAAACCCTTCCCCAACAGTGCAGGTCTAACTAAAAAGAAAGTTGTTGTTCAGAGAGATCCTACCTTCTTTTACCAGTTAAACCAAGTTTTGTAGGAGAGAGAGCTGCTTGTCTCCGTGTTCTTTACTCTATTGATTGTTGTGTAAATATTAGGCTTCCTGCTTGTGGAGAAACTACTGCAAAGTTTCTTTCAGTTTGGTATGCACATTTCAAACTTGTGCATGGTTTAGAACAAGGAAGTTTATGTAATGTTCCCAAGAAAGTGCAGTACATCATGGCTCATTTTAATTCAGGTATGAATATATGACACAGATGAATTCACAAAACACTCCTTTCATCTGAAATTTAAGTAGTAGCCCTTTTTCCTCTGAAGGTTTAAGCAGCTTTAAGTGATGAAACGATTATATTTTCCTGTTTTTTTAAAGCAGTACTGGATAGAAACAGCTTAAGATGAATCTTTCCTGAATTTATTCAAATACGAATGCACAATCAACCATAAGGATATTTGAATAAGTCATTCCAAAAGACCTCAATGTCCTCTACAGCTACAGAATATAATAATTTTAAACTTTGCTCAAAGCATTTTAGTATTACAGCACCTAAAAGCATTTTTTTCCCCAAAGGCCAAATTTTCAAGTACTGAACAAACCCAAATATCAGTTTGCAAAATCAAGAAATCTGCACGTGAATCTAGGATATTCATCCATGCAAATGCAAACCTTTGACACATTTTATTTGCACACTGTTCATTACAAGTGCCCATCATGGAAATTCTTGCTTACCTGTAAAGATGATTTCATCTTTCCTTTTTAAATTACTGTCTTTAGGAGATATCATTGGGAAAGTGATGGTAGGGTACTTCTGTACTTATGGATTACCCTTCTTTACCCAGACACCTCCCACAAGTTCGGAGTTGTTTTCAAACACGCCCTTTCCAGGACACTTTCTGATACCCCCCCTGCTGCCTCTTGTCCCTGTGACTCAGGGCCCTGTACCTGCATTCTCCAAAGCAGGGTCAGGGGACTCCCAAACACCAGCAAGGCCTAGATGTGTTTCCTCATCTGCCAGCATTCGTGTTGCTCAGCTCTTGCCAAAATTCATATCATATTTGGTGCAGAAGTTTCCAAGTTTTATTGGATTTCCCTTCTCAATAGATTATCTCTCAGTGTAACAGAACTGCATGTTCTACATAATGCAGTTTGGATGGGTTAGAACTGGGATTTTTTTTGGTTAGCTGAGTTTGGTTGGTTGGATTTTTTGTTTGTTTTTCATTGTTTTTGTTGGGTTTTTTACACTTTCTGAATAGACAGACTTTTCTCTTTTCTTTTTCATTGCATTTCAACTGTCCCCAAGGGCTTGATACCAATTTTTGGACTCTCACTTCTCTCTCTCAGCTTGTAAACCATTTTGCCAGGATTGTGCCAGCTTGGGCTCACCATCTGCTACCGAAGAGCAGCAGACAGATCTGGCCAGCATGGACTGCCCATTGCCCATGCCTTATCTCCTAGGAGTCAGGAACAGCCCAAGATTTTTGGGCTGTGTGCACAGCCCCGTAGCCACTTGCCATGGACAATGCACAGCAGAGTGACCTGTTATGTGCCAGATGAGCCACGATGGAAAATGAAAGACAAATGTGAATCTAGACATGGCAGCACAGGGAAGTTATGTCTAGTGATGTTTAACAAAGCATCCTGAAGGCAGCATGGAAGGCATGGACTGCTCCCATTTCAGAGAGAGTTTATACATTTCTAAATACTGATTCCTGGAATCAAGTAAGTGAGCAACAGGAAAAACAAAATCACCAGATTTCTCTCAGGCTTCTCTACTAAAACCTTCTACAACATGCATTTCTGTGCAACGCAGCAAATTATCATCATGACTATATCTGAACACACAAAACGACACAGAGAAGCAAAGTCAAGAAAAACCAGAAAGCGTTTCCCTACCTCAAAGAATTTAGCACCCAAGTTGTAAAACTGTGATCATCAAACAAAACAGAGAAACTGTCACAGACGCATAAGGGAGAAAGAAAACGAGAGATAAATGCTTATGAAGTAGCCGTATTTGCAGTCCTGAAAAACACCCTAACACAACTAAATTGCTGAAATCTGATCAATTCAGCTAGACTAAACTAAGTGCTTTGCTAATCTTAAATTCTGCCTTACAAAAACACCTCTTGTCTTTAGAAAGTTAAATAAGGTGACAGTAACCAAAAATTATGGCCAGTAGATAGCCACCAATGTTATTTAAAAAAAAAAAAAAAAAAGAGAGAAAAAACTAGTACTTTTAGAAGCAATGAAATCCTATTAAATGGGTTTACCACAGCCCAAAGATGATCACACACAGAACAGAAAATATTATTTTATAACATTCAATTCATAGCAAATAAGCATTTTGTTATTTACTTCGACATCTGAAAAAACTACCAATGACATTTCTCCAGTCAAGGTTGCCTTGTATGAAAAAAAAAAAAAATTAAAAGCTGAAAAATCTTTTTCTACAAGCTAATCATCTAACTATAAACGGAACTTTGAGGATAAAAGGAAAGCATTTATGTTTTTGACCTAACAAGGCATCCTAAGAGGAACTTCTTGAATGCATCACACTCACTTAACATTGCAGCCAAGCAATACAGTACAATCTGCAACACATTACCATTTCAGAAGCTTAATAATTCGAAATTGTCCTTTAAAACACACAGGAACGCAGTCCCTGTTTTAAATACTACTACTATTTATGCTTATTGAAACTATTACATAACATAGTATCAGTCAACAGGATTTAGCAGCAAAATGATAAAAGGAAATTAAAGACATACAATAATCCAGCACTAATTTTTTTACAGTGGGCCATCAGTATGCTCACAAATGAGAAATATTTATTTTCATGTTTAAAAAATATATTCTTCCAATGGGATTACTAACAAGAATTTTCATCTATAGTCCTTCAGAAAATGTCATGATTACCATCTGAACAGGGAAAAAAAAGATAAAGTTCAAATGCTGATTTTGGCATTTGTATTTCTATGTCACGGTTTGTCTAAAGATAAAAAGCATCTAAAAAAAAACCAGATCACAGTCACCCACACTGTTAATATTTTCTAATTTGACTGCTCAGTGCCTAAACTACAGCAAACGAGTACAGCTTTCACTAATGGATTGCTATTAAAAATAAATCAGCTAAACAGTGCCTGTATTTCTCCCTCCATACAGCTGGAGCAAGCATACAGCGTCCTATTATGCAGCGAGTTGCGAGACAGATTTCATCCTCCACATGGAATTACTTACCCAGAAGCATGTTTCTCTTCCACAGTTAGTTTGGCAGAATAGAAAGTTCTGCACAATAGATCTGGCAAAAAGAATGTTCTCACAAGCTCCTCTTTGACTTGGTGCAAGTTTTGAGTAGAGTTTGAGCTCGAGCTGCTGAGAAATATGTCTTGCCCCATAAAGCTACTTCACTCCCATTGGTGAGTGATACCTCTGCAGGCTATGCAGAAGTGATGCAGACAGGCAGTAGCTGGTGCCACCTTCATCTGAGGCAGCAAAACCACAAAAAAAAGAGAAAGTCACCACTTCACCAAAATTTTTAAAGTTAATGTATTATAATATATATGTCCTGGAATCAGTTTTAAACTACTTATCTTTGACCAAGAGAATTACTCCCTATAGAACTAATACAATGTATCAAGGAAAATATAAATGGGAGGCTAAATTTAAGTTTTGCAAAAGTTAATGTCACATCTTTCCATAGTGCTTAATTTCATCAGAGCTGAATGTGCTCTGATACAAAAGTCCTCCTTTAAAGAGCAGGGAGTTAGTTTGTGACTTTTTATTTAGCTCAAAAGTCACCTAAAAGATCAAATTGGATGTGGAATAAAAACATTCATAATGCTGCTGCTACCATGGCAAATACCTACTGTCCACTAAAATCTACCACAGACTATTTGCTCAAAAATTAAATTAACCTCTGCTATGAAGAGAAAACAAGTCTTTTTTCCTCTTATAAAAACAAAATGCCCATAATCTGAAAGCTGGGACTCAAATCATGAACTTCTAACTGAAAGAGGAACCTTTCTAAACTGCAGCCCCTCACCTTGGGATATACTGTGTGAGTGTGCCACAACTTGGGGTCTGCACAGAACTTCTGACTCTTCCACAGAATTTTTTCAAGCATATGCTAGTAAGAGTACTGTATGATAGAGTTTTATTTAAAAAAATTTAAAAAAATAAAAAAAAAAAAGACATGCAGGATCATTAGGAACAGGCTTTTATCTTTTATCTGATGCACTTTGTAGTTCTATCAGATAATTCCTCATGGAGAAGTAAAGATTATGGATGAAATCCTGTATATAATCCTTCCACTTTAGTACTTTGTGGTAAATATATGGAGTTAGATTCACTTCATCTCCTCATTTGTTTTTTACAAAAGGGAAACGATGAGAGGAGGGGTAAAAGACAACTTTAAAAGTAAACTACTTTGAAGGAAATACCACATATCTACAAATATTAGACAAATTTTTTGCGGTGAGATTAATTTTGTACCCAGTCCTGAGAAAAGCACACTTCTCTAGTATGTGATTGTTGGTTACTCAATACAGCACATATTAAACTTTAGCTTAATCTTATTTTATTCTACAACCTCCTACTCCTCCTTTCCACTAAAGGGGGATTACTCCGATAATTGCCTGCCAACATGACTTGGCAGCAATTACATAATTTTGTTACATGTCATGAAATATTTGGTACTCTTGTTAAAAGTCCCTGTCTCAAAAAAAAAAAAGAAAAAAAAAAGGGAGGTGTGGGCATTGCTGACAGTGGAAAAAATGAATCAGCTTTGACATAAAGAGGCAAATAAAAGTGAAACCCAATTAAAAATGAACTTCTGATTTTTAAGCAAATCTTGGAAGATGTGACTCATTCTCATTGCACACTTGGGATTGGCAACACCAAATTTCTATGAAACTTTATTTGGGTTTTATAGAGAGTCTAATGACTTCACAAGATGACCAGAAATCTCAGTAAATACTATGTTCCCTCATGCTGATAATAATATTAATAATTGTATTTTCTGTGATGACTGAAGGATTTCAATCTTTTAAATTTCACTATTAACTGCAGAAGTGTCTCTCATGTTCCACAAGCACGTAGTAGGTTTATGCATTACAACAAGACAAAAGAACGTGGACTGTATCTCCCCTGAACTGGCAGGCGTGCTTCCCTCCACTGTTCAACGACTGTAATGTCTCTTTTTTGGCAATGTTTGATAGTTCCTTGCTAAAACCATTACAATGCACTAGCATGCTCAGTTTTAGCCATTTATCTAGTTCAATGCACTGTAGCTCCTTCCTATTCCCCTCTCAGCATATAACATCCTGTGTCACAGAAGACCAGACTGATTGCAGAGGAAGGTCTTAGGACACACTAATCACAGATGTAATGTTTTAGCCTGACATCTAGCTCCTATCTAAAATGGGATCTCCAGCACACAGTCACAGCTTTAACTCCTCCCCCTCCCTTTAAAACAACTGCTAAGTCCCATCTACTTGACTAACACCCACTACCTCAAGATTCCAGAGATCCCCTGACTTGTTTGTCCAAGAAGGCCTCTTCAGAAATCCATAACACAGAATGCCCCTCCACTCTCTTAGCACGATTGCCTCTTTGGGTAGGAGGGCATGCAGCACCTCTGTGCAAGCACCACAGAGGTGCTGCGGGTGAGGAGGAAAGCAGGAACACAAGTCTGAGGTGATCATGCAGCTCCTGCATTATAGATGGTGCTAAAGAGATAAAGAAGTCAGAAGGGTAAGGATAGATGGCTGGAAGAGAAACAGTGGAATACAGAAGAGAAACGTGGCAGGGGTGAAAGGTTTAAAGGCAGAAATATGTGAGAGAAGAAAGTAATGAAAGGGCAAATGTTATTATAGCAGAAGGAGATATGAAGAGAAAGCAAAAACATTATGATGAAAGTAAAAGAGGCAAGGAACAATGATAAATTAAACATAAAAGTGAGTGTATTTTTTTCCAAGAAGCTATCAGGTGCTGACCTTCCAGAACACAGAGTGGTACAACGTTCACTGCAAGTGTCACACCTACCAGCACACACATCTAAAGAGGGGGAAGATAGAGAGTGCAAAGAATGCACACAAGAACCACAGAGCAATGATAAAGGAAAGACCTCTTGAAGACAAATACACTCAGGTCTCATTCATAAGCAGCTCCTGTAGTCAAAGGAAGAAAAGCTGACATACAGCTCAACTGCTAAGATGCTGAGGTGGTGGGGTTTTTTTGTTTGTTTTATTTTATTTTTTTTTAAACCAAAGCTCATGCTTTAGAATTTCCCCCCCCCGTATTTTCTCTCTTATATCTGGAGGCTACAGAAGTGACATTTTGAGCACTTGTAACAGGTTACTTACTATCTCTAGCTAACAATTTTAAATAACAAACAAAAGTCACCCAGAATCCATCAACTTCTACACAAATCATAGTGTTTACACTTAGATTCATTCTGCATCCATGCTCTCCCCCCATATTGCTTTGATATAAGTAACTCTCCCTGGTAGACTGCAGTATGACATGCTTATATTTTGGCTGATGCTTAGAAACTAGGAGAATTGTACTGTTTGGATGTAACTGAATTAAAATAGACTGTGTATGGAGATGTGCGGTATTTTCAGCTTGACCAGTGAGAAAAATCATCTTTCCAAGAAGCCGAGAATTTAACAGTTTGGACTTGTGTAGAGATTAGTGACAAACAGCAATAATAGCATCCTACTGTCAAATTCATAAAAGAATTATTTGCACAGCCATACTTGGATCCTTTAGGTTTTGTCCTTTGCTTTTCATGCACAAACAACACTTTAGGCTTGCTGTGCCTATTCTCAGGGTTTTATCTTCCGTGCACTGTAAACTAGTCACATACAGAAGTGTTGCAGAAAAAAGGGCATTACATCTGGTAATATAACATAAAAGTTGAGATAAAGACAGAAGCTAAGGTTTGACCTTATTATTACTGTACGACCCATTATGATTCTTAATCTTCAGATTTGTTCCCCAGCTGTTTCCACATATATGTTTGGAGCAGAAAAATGCTACTGTTACAATCTCAGCTAGAATGAATATCACGAATATCAATGAACTTACAACAATACGTGGAATATCACCCTAATGAACTACAAGCACCCTCCAAGACATGGACTTAAACCAATGAACAGTAAGTGAAAGAAAGGACCTTTTCTTACTGGAAAACACAAGTACCCTCCCTATTTCTTGTAATAAAGGATCAGCTCCAGTAATTCAAATTTTATTAAGCATGGGTAGTGCCAGTTCCCATACTTTGCTTCTAAATTTCAAGGCAGCAATCAAAGCCAAGGTCAGGTAACTGTCAGGAGAATACTAAAGCCCCTGAATACATGTCAGACATGCTGGGGAATCTGCTGGCCACACTCAAGTGGTATTTTAACACAATGCACTTAATACAGTCCCTAAAACTCATTCCAGTTTGAAGGAGAAAAACAAGTTAGAAGCGAGGTAGAACAACCTGATCCTACTGCACAGGCACACAGACACAGGCAAAAGATGTGGTCAAGCACAGGACCAGTGAGTAACAGTCAAATCCCTTTCTCAGCAGATAAATTTCACAAGATATGACAAACTCCCAGAGAATTCCAGAAATTTCTCAGAACCAAAAAGTATTGAATCAAAGGAGTTTAATTATTCTCCTCTGAGCCTTTTCCCCTCATCAAGTTAATGACAGCAAATTGTGGGACATACAGACACAGATTCAAAGCAGAGGCAAGCAACTGTATTCTCCCAAACTCTTAAATCATAACCCCCACCAAGACATATGTACATCCAGTCATGTATGTATTACTGCTCCTTTTCTTTTTTTTTCCCTGTCACCCAGCCCACACCGTAAGTTGTGCTCTAGGAGGATTTAGAAAAGCAACATCTAATTCTGCCTGTTTATGGATAAGGTATATCTCTCATGGTAAGCATATACTTAAAATGGTTATGAAAGGACTATTAGAAACTACCAGCTCATGCTGGTATCTTGTTACTTGTGCTTACATGAAGCAATTCTGCTTATTGCTAGTTGCCTGATATCTACTTCACACAGATGTATCAAACTTGCACGCATATATTCACGTGTGCCTATACATCTGAGAAAACAGCACTCTGTATTCTGTTCCACACTAAATGAAATAATAAAACAGTATTCCTGTTACAGTTTATGGTATTCAGAAAAAGAAAACAATTATATCATTACATTCCAGCTCCTTAGATCTTACATTTGCCCTTTGATATGACTCTGTCATGAGAGGTGACCTACAGTGCACCCTCAAAGACGACATTTTAACTTAAACAACTACTCCCAGGGCACAGGTGAGATGACAAATATAGTTCCCTTTTGTGGAGTACAGAAATATTTCCATACTTAGCAACCAGATGTCATGCTGTGTAAGACACGTACCTTTGTCGTGGTAAAAGATGGGACAGTCATAAGAACTTAGTGTCAGTTTAATTCTCCCCCTGAACAGGGATCTTCATAGAAATTCTTAAATCTTTCTGCAGCCTCAAGGACCACAACAGGTCCTACAGGTATGCAGCCTTCAATGTCCTAACAAATGTCAAAGGCATGACACTCCAGCTATAAATGCACAGTAGAACCTATTTTTGTTCAAGCCATTAATCACCATTGCCCCCACTCGCTTGCTACTTTGATCCAAGAATTTGTCATTATAAGGTCCGGATGACAGTAAGTGTTTTAGGATTCATCCCAGTAAGTAGTTACTTCACTGCAGTTTTAAAAAAAGAGAACAACAAACTTATTTTTCTGCTTTGGATCTTGTGCTCCCAAGCACTGGAGAAGAGGAAGGTTTCCCAGGCAGTATATCAGACACCTTTAACCCTTTATACTTATCATGAGCACACAGATTCTGAAACTCAAAACTTTCCAGTTCTCAAACTCCATTTGCATTGCATTTCTGTATAACCTTCACACAAATTTATAACTGAAAAAAATGACATATTTGGAACATATATACACCACTCTGCCAGCTTTTGCTTCCAAATTTCAAATACATGCACATTTTTCATAATGTTAATGACAAAGAGTTCCTAACTAATGCAAACAATGGGAAATTCAAGAGCCTAAGCAGCTGCAAGCTAGTCTAAATATATATATGACATATATATATATAAGATCCCTGATTATTTTTGATTATGTGTATTACAGTAATGGTGAGAGGTGTCAAATGACATCAAGTTCCACAGTACCAAGAGCGCTACATGCACAAGGTAAGAAAGAGTTCTTGACCTAGGAGATTATAGTTCAAGTAAGCAATACCAGAAAGAGATACATGAGACAAGTACATTATGTGAAGTGAATTAAAGCATCTGTGAATTTCCCAAAGTCAAAAAGAAATTATGCAATACATCCTGCTTCTTAATGGCAAATCTCTACTAAGCATGTCTGATCATTTTACTTAGTTCAGACATCTTAACTGGAGTTGAAAATCAGTTATTCCATCACAGCAGGTAAATCCTGGTGACATTATTCCCGAAATATTTTTTTTTCTTCAAAAGTGATGGCACACCATTAAAAAAAACCCAAACAAACAAAAAAAAACCCTCAAAAGCTCAACAGTCCAATGCCATTCGCAAAGCACTTTGTCACTGAAGAAGAGGCAACACTCATTCTCCAGAAATTCCCAAGTTCTGGTACAAAGAATTGCACAGTCAGGCTGAGGAAACTTTTGAGCTTAAACAAACGCATAAGCACTTTCAGGGAAAAAGGGAAGAGGAAACTGGAGCAGGGGACACAGTTTCAAGTTGCTGAAAGAACTTTCTACAGCCAGGGCAGGGGAGCATATTGTAGCACATGCTTATACCAGTAACACCTACTGTCTGACTTCTAAGGAAAGTATTTGACTTCACTATCACGAATACCTCAGAAAAAAAATCTTTATATTGAAAACCACTCCTTTGACACCAGAAATATGAAAACATGATAAAGACTGTGGGAGAGGAGCAATAAAAAGTTCCATGTAGATAACTTTAGTTTTTTGTTGTTTTGGTTGTTTTTTTGTTGTTTTTTTTTTTTTTTTAAATCGGCATCCTCTGTTAAGGGTTTATAGGCATTAGCAAAGCATCAATTCATATTATATAATTGGAAGCAGAGTCACAAAAATGTTAGATTAATGATGAAAAAATGAGAAAGATATTAGCACCAACATGAAAAAGCAAGTTTAAGACAGCCTTTTGAGACATTATTTAGTTTGAAAATATATTCAAATCCTTCCAATGACTGAGAGCCTCAGGAATCATTAAAACAAACAAACAAAACCAACAACAAAAACAAACACAAAACCCCAACACCCCCCCCACACACAAAACAAACAAACAAAAAACCCCAACAGAAAAACAACCAACCAAACATGCATACTGTTTGCAAGGACTAGTATCCAAAAGTTTGAACATAGCCAGGAAGACAGAGAAAATGGAGCCGTAAGAAATAAGCAATGCATCCAGGTACATAATAATATAGGCTGACTGCTAAACTTCATCAATCCCCTATTTTAAGAGCCATCTCATAAAAATTATTCATTTGTCATTCTCCCTATCCCTGAAGTGTTTCAGAACCAATTTCTAAATTAGAAACAGCAACATAGTAAAGACAAAAAACATTTGATGAACTGATTTGTTTCATTTACATTTTTAAGAAGATAACAATGATACATTGATCAATAGAAGTTCACATTTTTGGCATTTACCTTTTTGTAAACAGTGCTCAGAGTTGATGAGAGCATTGAGCCAGTGACTTGTTCAAATTTGTGCTGGTGATGACCCCAAATTACCTTCTGATGTCTGAGTTTTTGGTTATGAAAAGAGTGGCATCCTGATGCAAGAAGAAACAGGAAAATAAACTAAACCATACTGAGAAACACCATCCCTGACTCACAGGCTCACTAATTAGGGGGATCTTATTGGCAGACTTGTCTGAGATATCAACATCTCTTTCTGTTCAGATTTTGTCTACCACCCAAGCCCTCATTTAATGGCAGGGCACAACAAGAAGCTTCTACAGATGAAGTCACTTCTGATAAAACAGAGGGCTGGAAGCCTGTAGAGCTCAGCTCCGACCCAGGTGTTTCAACTGGACTCAAGTATGACACAATGGGACTTTCTCAGCATTTGTGTTCATCCAGAGTCATAAAAGAGAGGATGAGGAAAGTCTCCTGCCTTCAGAGGCTGACTTGCTTAACTGGCACAATCCAAGAAACATGATTTCCACCCATATTCTGTAAGTGTGAAGTGAGATGTCTGTTCTTCTATGAACTGTGTATTGGCTCCAGTTTTCTCCCACACAGCCTCTTCAGATTGGACAGGAATTACATTCTCCAGGCTCCCTACCCTTCAATCCTGCCTCTGTTTACCACTTTTTCTCAGTTTTCCTTCTCTTAGTCTTTTCCTTTCTCCTTTCTCTACTTAATTCACACTCCACTGTGCATAACTATGATCATACTGGCCTCTCTTCTTCTGTTTTTTCCTTCTTGCACACCAAAGTCTTTTCCTTTTTGATGCTGCTTGATTTGGCATCTGGGAGTTTTTTAGTTGTTTGGGTTTTTTTCCATTTTCCCCTCCCCCCAGGTTTGCACAATACCTCATCCCGGAGTCTCAGTTTCAGTATTTCTGCAAAACATCAGATCCAAGGCACCGACTTGAGAGCCAGCTGGAAAGAAAGCACACTCTTGCATCAGCCTAACTATGCTGCAGACCATGCACAGGAAGAAAACTGGAAGGAATGGAACTACCCAGCACACAAGAATCCTTGTCAGGGTTATTTTGGACACAGAAGATGCATGTGAGAAGCTGACCCAGAGCTCTGCACTGCACCAGGGGGATTGTTTCTGTGGTCAGGCAGCCGAATTCCAGTGCAGTAGGACACAGTCTGCTATAATAAATTTCTTCTGAAGCAGATGAATGTTGTTACCCTACAATGAGACCACTCTCTCAGAGTATGTGACAAGTAGTAGCTCATTTTTATTTCAGCCTTAGGTGTGAAAGCCAATTAAACTGTTTAAGTGACACAAGACACAGGGTTAATTTTTCTTGGCAGCCAGCCTTTTCTTTCTACAAAGTCATCGAATTGTGTACATGGGCCTTGCAGAGACGACGTGTTCAGACACATCAGAATTAGAAGCAGATTTACACCTGTTAAAATCCATCCCTAAAGGTTTGCAGGTTCACAGATGCACACAGTCTTTCAAATATTTCCAAGACTCCACAAGTATTTATATCTAGTATAAACATAAGCATATGCTTCCAAAGCTGTGTGTGAACAAATGCAAGATATACAGAAGATTGGCTGAAAACTTCCAGGCATGGGATGGAAGAAAAACAACCCAGCCTGACTCCAGGAACAGTGCACCAGCAGTGGCTTCACTGTCAGACCTCCACCTATATCATTTTGATGGAAAATTCCATCAGTTTGCTCTGCAGCTTCCAAAGCCAGCAGCAATAAAAGCACCACAGGAATTTTGTAGGTTATGTTGCTAACAACTCAAAAATCACAGAGACATCTCAGATCAATTACTTCATCTTGAAATATTAACTCTGAATTATGTTATATTTTATAAGCATTACTTACAGGTTATATTTGTAATGTATACATGATATCCTCTACTTCTCAAACTGGATAGAATATTAATCTTGAAATTTTAATGCTATGCTTCTTATCTGAAAGTTGAACTCCTTTTTATCACATGCATTTAGGTATGTATTTCCTCCAGGGCATTTGAGATGTACCAGTTTGATCCCTTTGGCACAACTTGCTTACATAGGACATCCTTTCTTTAACAGGGTACTCAGTCAGCTAATCCAAGTCTTCTGAAGATATTTAAAGCACTGATAGGATTGAGTAAGGTCATTCCAGGCACTTGTTATGAATTTTGAAGCAGTCTAATTTAATTAATCATAGATTGAAGTAATTTGGATTTGTTCAATCAGAATGGCATCTATTTTCACCGATTTTCTTGAGACAAATTTTTTGGACTTCAACAGATTCATAGCACTGCTGTCTGCCACCTTTTTGGCAGAATACCAACACACTGCAGTGCATTGACACGATGCAGATTTATGCCCATAAAAACATAAATGAGTTTTTAATTGTCATACAGAAAACAGCTAAGCTTCACAACGTGTTTTGGGGTTCTTTTTAAACAGATATGTGTATGCATTTTTCATTTAAAAATTTTATTCAAATTAGGTTATTTTAATAGCATTCTTAACAAAATAAAAATATCAGAACTGTAAAGCCATTTGACTAAGCTTTTCCTAATCTGATGATTATTCCTGAGGGCTATTCCACTATTATCTGTCACTCAACCCAGTTTCCCAAAGCAGCGAGCCTCTGAAACTGCACAGAAGCCAAAAGAAACTGCAGATACCATGTCCTTGGGAAACTAGGCCAGCTGTCTTTCTGGGACTTGCAGTTCTTCAGCTTCACCTCAGTTTAAGTCTGAGGTACCCTTAAAAGAAATCACAACCTAGGCTCTCTTTAAATGAATGGTATGGAACCACAATTGCAATCACACCTGCTTATACAGTACTAATTTAGTCTGCCCTGTTAGGCTGGGTTTCCTAAAAAGAAAACATAGTCAAGCCCTACTACAGTGAATGAGGCTTACATGTGTCCTGCTTGCAAGAGAGGTTTTGTTCACTAGGGAAGCTTTGTGTGTTGGCACACAATGAAACATGAACAACAAGCATTCAGAACAGATGAACTAAAACCAGCAGAATGAAATGGACTCTGCAGTACAGCCAGGCCAATATTCCCTTAGCCACAGAGCATTGTGGCAATTGACAGCACTTAATGCAAATTAGAAATTATTTACTTTGTCTTTTAAACACATAAAAGTTTTTCTGACTCTTTCCTTATAAAAGTACTTTGGATGAATCAAAACTTTATCTCAAGTTTTTTCATCAGCTCTCTCTCTGCCAATGTGTCAAATTATTTCCAAGTCCTTCACTTTTCACAATTATGTCTGGCCTCTCGGGCTCAGCAAAAAAAGTGGTGGACATCACTCAATATTTTCCAGTTTAATAAAATCATAATAGTTGTGTTCTTAAATACCTGAAAGTTTAGAAAAACAATTTTTATGCTGTATATACAGTTCTAGAGCATAAAAATTAAGAAATCTCATTAAATTTATACTCTTGAAGAACCTGTAAGGAAAAGTAGCAATCTATACTGCTAACAGTCAGCTACTCTGTAGACGATGTGAAATGAGTTTCTTCTTTGTAGGAAATTCTGAGAGATGGAAAAGGCTATTGTTCTTAATACTAAATGATCACAACTCAAAATGCTGTGACTTAAAATTTTCAAGATATAAAAATTTCAAGAGCAATTCAGTTAAGAGGCTTTTTAAATACCTGCATTGCTCCATGTAGTCTCTGAAGCTGCACTGTGAAAGTAACATAGGAAATCCACTTCTGTATTCAAATAAAATTATTACACATAATATCAGGGTTTGGAAAGGTGAATACAAAACGGCAATTCCATATCTTCAGATGCTGAAACATGAGGGGAAATTCAAAAAACCCCATCACTATACTTTGTCAGGTTTTGTTTTCTCTCATACAATATTGGTAAGTGCTTTTGTATTATAACTAGCTGTGATAGCACATTGTAAGCTTTGTGCTCCTCTTCCTCAGAGAAAGCCTTTTTTGCAGCAGAATAGACAATAATACTCATCTGGGAATGGCCTCATTACCATTTTGCATGAGACTACTGTCTTATTATGAGACATACTCCTTAGTTTTACAAACAAAAGGTCAAAACCCAAATCTTTTACTCATCTTGTACCTTCAATTTTTATGTTGGCTATCCGGAAGAAATTTAACTCACCAGAATAAATCTATTATCATTTTTCAGTACATTACATTACTCTGACATGAGTTCTTTCCTCTTCCCTACCTTTCTTCTTGTGAACTTTATTATGCAATATCGGTTACTGTTTTACTTAAATCATTTTCCTCTCTTACATGTTAAGATAAAGCAACATCATAAAAAGACAGACCATAATAAAATCACAGCCACCTCTGCAAGACATCTGCCACTGGGTTTTACTCTTTACTGTGCAGTTGAGAGCTAGCATTGGCATTTAAATGAAAAAAAAAAAAAATAAGGCACAAAAAACCAGTTGTGCTAAAATGACACTGCCACTCAGACATCTTCAAGAAGTGAAGCAAGTAGATTCCACTAAGACACTTTCAAAGATCTCTATTCAGTAACATGTAAGAGGTCGTGTTTACTTGTCAATACCATTAAAATTGAGCTTTAATACTGCTCACAATAAATGGAATTTTTATAGAGAAGCTTCTATATTTATCATTAAGCTTACTTGAACTAGAACAAAAATAACTGTAAAAGTACAGGCCCTATTTTGCCTTTATACTTTCTATAAGTTTGCTGGGTTATTTTTATTTTTGTTCCTTGCCTGTGTGCAAAGCAGAGGACATGCTTAGGCATGCTTAACCACCTTGCTGAAGAGCATACTTATGTGTGATTTCCCAAGAGCAGACTTACTTGCATAATTTAAATCCATATCCAATAAAGAGCAATGCTCAAACCTAATTTTACTTTTTCATATATATTTGATATAATTATGCATTAGTGGCAGTAGTTTCTGGGGTTTTTTCTCTCTCTTACTTTTTAGTGAGAACAAAACACTTCATGCTTTAATGTAATTTCTCCTCATCTTGATTGACTTGAGAAGCTTTCTACCAGGAAAGCCAAACAAAAAGGTAATTAAATATGGTAATTACAGCTCTGGTCCATCTTTGTCAGTTACAAGTTTGGGAATCAGAGCTGCTTTTGCTTAATAAAGTAGTTGCAAAATTAAAATCCTGCTCATCTATCATCAAATCTTTCAAAGGTTTAGGGGTAAAATATTTAAGGAAGTTTTCCCATAATAGCCACTGGCAAAAATCTTAATTATGCTGAAATTGTGAGATATATTTTGTCTTCTTTTTTCTTATCAACAATCTTCATTCAAATCCAGTTGTTTGGAAATTGCAATTATGTTATCCCTTGGTGCCTCTTGATCTTATGCAGACTGCTCTCGTAGTCAACATTTATAAGAGTGTGACAACCTCCTCATCTATAAAACGCTCACCATCCAAGTTTTAACAACATTATGTATGAAGGTGTAGTTCACTCTGCCATGTGGGAGCAAAAATCAGGATGTATCTTAGCATTAGCTACATGGAGTACTGCATATTTGGTTTTTTTGTCTGGATTTACAGAAGCTGTGACAATTTTAAAATCAATTAATGATCTGGCACAAAAGATGATCCTCAAACTGCGGCGTTGAGAATTTCTGTCAGGCAAGCATAAGGATGCCCACTGTAATTCCAAATTACTTCCAAATAAGAGAAATACATATTTTAACACAGATGAACTATATTTCAGTCTTGCTTAGGTTACACAAATACGATGTTTTCATTTACTTTACACTCACGCAAATTAAAATACATATTAAAGATTTAGTGAATGAACAAAATCTTAAGAGTCTGTTTTTCTGCTCTACATTATTTTCCTTTCTGCTTGGAGACAAACAGGACTGTCCTGCAAACTCTTCAGTTGAGTTTAGAAACCATTAACTCAACCTACAAGGTTATCAAGATAGGAACCAAATCAATAGGACTGTCCTTCTGGGCTCTTTTCAGATATGGCTAATAAGTCTCTACAGCACAGCTTTACATACCAGTTCATTTTTAGTCAAATATTTACCCTGGTTGCAGTATAACTTCTGGTTTGCTTTGTAAGGTGTCGGTGTTCTGACTTTGACTGTAGCACCACTTCTAGTATCTGGTGGGACCATACTGCTGTAAGGCCATGCGCAGTACACATAACATCCCAGCCAGGCCTGGATAATGTACAGCTTGATGCAGAGAATGGGAAAATAGTGCTCAGATAATGGAAGACAGCATCTGGATATTATAGGTATGACCAACCATTACAAGCCAGAATGAAAAGCTACATTAGGCTTCATGTTAATTCATTAAGCACAAGTGCCAAAACTGGACTCTCTTGAAGTGCAGCCAGTGCTGAGCTCTCCTGAGAAGCCCTACTGCACTGCCTGAAGGAAGGGATGCACTCTGAACACCCCCAAACCTTGCACATATGAACTAGTGCTGGGAGAGCTCTCACCAGATCATGAGAAGCACTGGCACAGTTTATGTTCAGATGTTGGACGGTAACTCTTAAGGCTCTTTGCAAATCAAGCTCTCAACTCCCTTTGTCAATCCTTCCACCACTAATGTGAGCATTAACTTAATCATTTCTCACAAGCAGGCCACTCCTTATGGCACCCCTGACAGGGGAAATTTCTCTCTAATGGTCACCCTGTTTACCATCATAAATCTTTTAATGGATTATTTTAAAGAAACTGTCTCCTCTCAGTAGGCAGGTAGATGGTTCATGAGGGAATTAATGTTTAACCTATTAGAACTGCACACTTTATGGAAAAACAACAGTACTACCTGTCTAGGCTATGTAAACATCAGGTATTTCCTACCTAATCATCTTTGTTTGGCCTATAACCACGTTCCTCCCCTATACCTGTGATCCCATACTTCCTGAGCCTGGATTTAAAGCATCCCGTAAATCAGGACTGTCTTGTGCCCTCTACCACAACACAACTCTGGATGCCCAAATGCAAAAATGACATGATGTTTTTAACAGGATATTAACATTAGTGCCATGAACATAAGATACCAAATGCAAGAATTTGGAAAAAAAGATTAGGAAAATTTAAAAGAAACAGTCATATGTATGAACTTTGCATTATTTAACTCAAAGTTGTTTGTTGTTTTTCTACTTTAAAGATTCCTCCCATCCTTTCCTATCCCTAGCATATAACCTGTAGTAAGAGTATGCCTGCTTAATTCAATCTCATTTACTGAAGTGCTTGTAAAAGAATTCAGAAAAGGTGGTGCACAATGTATTCCAGTAATCTTTGGACATTCGAATTAAAGCCTAGAATAAAGCATATGAATAAATCCCCATTGTATACATTCCTATATAAACAAGACGTGATAAAAGCAACAGTCATGTTTTGTACAGGAAGAAACTGATTTTCAACAGCAACAACTGCAAGGGAAAACATCCCCCAAAACACATTTGGACACCACAGGAATTGTATAAAATGTTACATTTTCAAAATTTGTTTCACAAATAATTATGGAAGTAATTCAGCTATTTGTTCTGATTCAGAGATATGTGCACATATTATATATGCTGTCTGGGAAAAATGACAAACCTATGATTTCTGAGACTCTGAAACTTGAGTTATCAATATATTAAATGAATGGAAATATCCTATTGATATTTGTACCCTGAACACAGGTGATAATTAAGTAGATTAGTACTATACAGAACCTTTTAGCTCCACACTAGTAAACTATTAAAAAACACTGCAACAGATTACCATGAATTTCTCACATCTTGAGGGAAAGCTGCCTGGATATGACCTTTAATGAAAAAAACCTATGATTTGAAAAGATTATTCCATAACACATCAACAGGTGTAGCACACCGATATTAGTTTGGATTCATGTGTTGTTGTAGACTCTTTTAGGAATAAGAGCCAAGAAGGTTTCGAAATGCTATGTAATTCTCATCAGCCATGTATTAACTGACTACATTAATGGTATGGAAAGAACGAGTTAAATTTCACGTCAATCATAAAGCCAGCAAATTTTCATCAACGAAATGAAATCCCCTCCCCCTTCCCCCCCAAAAAAAAGTGCACCTAGTATTGTAAGGATTCAAGGCCTTACAAATGTTCTTGGTTCAAAGGAAAGGGGGTGGGGAGGGAAGCCGTTACTCTAAGTAATGTGTAGTTTTACTAAATGTGCATGCTGTTTATTGAGAAAAGAGGATGACTAGCAAATATTCTAGAAAATGTGGAAATATGATTTCTCACGCTGTAGATTTTGGTGGATCTTTGCATAGGTGCAATGATTAAAGCAGCATGCAGCAATGCTACAAAATTCACTCACATCAATCAGAGCAAACCCAACACTTGTTATTTCAATATAAAATGCCAACCTCAGCACTGAAGTTCCATTCTTTCTTTTGAAAATTATTCAATGCAATAAGATTGGATACAGTGAGGATAAATAAACCTTTAGGTTTAGAAACCAATTAGGCAATAAAAGCTAAAAGTTTTGTCACCTCATTTCAAAACTGGAATGTAACTAAAGAAGAGAGAAAATATTGCCTGGAGTATAATGCCAACATGTTTAGACACCAGTACAAGTCAAGACTTATTAAATATTAAAACTAAAAAATCTTCTATGTTTCTGTAGAAATTCAGCCTACTACTTTAGCCTTTATTTATTTAAGCAACTCAGGTAAATAAAAGTAAATAGAATTTAGAAATATATTAAGTCATTCTCCTTCAGCTATTTAGGGCTTAATCATACGAATACCTCCTCATATGGTTATTGGTGGCAGCATGTTTCAATGATGTTACATGTCAAAGCATTACTCAAAAACACATAAGCAGTCTATCAAAGAAAGAAATACATACAAACTCTCACAAATCAAAAGAATTAACTAACTGATGTGGGTGCTACCAAGAGGACACACTGAACACACCAAATTTCCCACTTCTTACTGAGACTTTGCTGACAAAAGCTGGAGTACCACACTTTGCTCACAGAATTTGTTTCAGTGTTTGACACGGCTCTGATGTAGAACCCTAGAGCACAAGACATTGCACTGGTTTTATTGCTGTTGGCTCGCTGAAGAGAAACCTACCCATATTTAATCACAAATCTTCAGGACAGTTACTTAAAAACTTAAAATTAAGGTTTCAAGTGTTCTGTTGGATTGCAAACTCAACACCCTGCCAGACTAACTACTTACTGAAACCCAAATGCATGTCACTGTCTTTAGCCATTATGCTGTCAGGCATAAGATGAACTATCACACAAGTTTACCTTGAGTTTTCCTGGTTTTGCTTATTTTAATATCCATGTTGTTGATATGAATCTTCAAAAGGTTTTTAGTGAACCCATTTTTTACCCCAACTGTAACTTGAAGCACAGCCTTCAGAACAAAAATACAAATAAGCATATTGCATGTTAACAGATGAAACTCAAGAGATTGAGGAGTTTTTAAACACATATTGTAAGCCAACATGTCCTGTGGCATCACATTTAACAGATATGAGTATCATATTTGCAGCTACTGTAGTTTATCACAAATTAATATAGTGACTGACTCAAAATTCAGGGCCAAATTCAACCATAACGCCTAATTTCACATTATACAATAGCTTAATGTTTTCCACAGGTGTTTGAAGACAGTCCTGTCTGGCTAAAAGTAGAAGTTACAAGCTCTTCAACTTAATTCTTTGCAGACTGCAATCCTGAACAGGGAAATCAGGAACACATTTCTGGAGCAGGAACTGTTTCAAGGCTCTCCAGGATAAAAGAAGAGAGCCACAGAAATCTTCCCAGAGGTCTGCTCAGTAGCAAACAAATTGGCAACAGTTTTGCAAACCTCTCAGAAATCTCAGAGGCTGAAATGCAGGATTCTAGATGGGGGGCACGAGGACTTGCAAGTCCACCTTGGAGAGACAGAATTTAGCAACTAATTAACAATGGCAGTTTGTTCTTGTGTAAACACTTAGCCATGCACTTCTGCACTTTTGTATGATGAATGGAGTTATTCAGCTTGGGTTTCCTGAAGAGGAAACTTGATCCCAGCTACACTGAAACATTTTATCACAGATGTAATTTTGCAAGTGGTAATTCTTTGATCAGTCACTAAGTTGAGAAGGTAATCGAGGGACAGTGAATACCTGAAGGCAACCAAACGGGACACAGTCAAAATACACACGAGCTACTCAAACAAGAGCAGCTTCTCTTTAATAGATTCAGAACAGGCGTACTGCCTATAAAGGGACTGAGTACCAGCAGTGGCAGCACAGTGTGCATGCCTATCGTGTGCACACCCTTAAACAGCTACTGCTGGGCCAAGCTTCGTGACACCCCAGAAAAAACATTTGAGGGATAGACAGCAACACCTGCCATGGATGCAAGTTGGCATACCTAGCTTCTATTTTCAGCAATATGGTGGTTAACTGCAACATTTGGAAATGACAAAATAAATTAAAAAAAGCCTAGTTTGTGAATGATGCAGAATATTGAAATACCTATTCAAAGCAAACAAATAATGTAGACAGAAAATTCAACTCACAGGACTGGATATACAGGTTTCATTTGGCAGCATGGGAAAACCAGGGTTATCATCTAGGCACAGGCCATTTCACGTTAAGGAGAGAAGTTTTGCAGTCTGTTGCACTTGAACAGATGTGGAAAAGCCTTTATCTAACATACTAAACAAGGAAGGCAGCCACTGCCTTTACAAATGCAGCTGAGGACCATTCTAGTCTTTCAGCATATAAAGGCACCACAAAAATGATCAGCAATATCTATTCCCACAGCTGAAACCATCTTCGTTCACAAGGAATACTGTCTGGAAGGAGTTCTAATGGCATATAAGTCTGAACCTCTGCCAAGATGCTGACAACCCCAGCCAAGTCATCATTCTCAGCTGACAAAAGTGGAAGTGATTTCAATGGTTGACAAGGGCCATAAAGGGTACGAGCTTGAAAAAACCTAAAGAACCCACAAACACCACAATGCCACAGGCACAAGACACAGACACAGTCAAATTTGTTACACTTAAAGCCCCCCACCATACTAAACTACATCCTTTACCTTTATGTTTTTACTTCTTAAAAGCCTCCTTGCAATTTCCTCTGGTACATAGAAGGGAAAAACTGAAAATAAAAAATCCTCAAAATATTTCCAAGTAATTCTATGTTCATTTGCTATGGCAGTGATAAGGAGCATATAACGTCACAAATATATTGTAATTTTATGCACAATTGGCTTACATATGAACAACTGAAAAGTAGCTAGCAAACAATGCTTCTTGGTCAGCAGACAAATAAAATTATAGTTTTATTTATGGCTACAACATACAATTGGAAAATAAATCTGCTTATTTTGAGGTTACTCTAGAAAAGCATCATTATTTGCGGAAGTCAACATTTGGGGCTTTGACTTTCAAAACACTTCCAGATGTTCCTCCAGAAATTGTTATTTTTTTTAGTGGTTTATAATAATGTTAAAAAATATTGCCATATTTTTAAACAGCTGTAATTAAGATGTCACAATATTTTATGGAAAACATCCAGGTATTGCATATATCACAGTGACTTCAACTAGCCTGTCTTTTCCACTCTTCTACATTCTGTGGTCCCGAATATCCCAAAGCACATTCCCTCTGCTTAGGCATTACAGGAAATAAATGGAAATAAGGACCAAATAATTTATGCAGTAGTTATGAATATACACAACTCTAAATTAATTGCAATTCACTGAAATAATTTGTCACTGCTTAGACGACTAGCACAGCACTTCTTCCGCCTCAGCTTTGTATTTTGGAATTATCTTTAGTTATTTTTTAATTCTACATGTGTACATATTACATAGAAGCATATCCCTATAAAAGATTATAAAATGAAACACGGGTTATTTAACCCATTAGACAAAAGACTAATAACTAAATCATTCTGAAAAAGAAAAATAAATCACACTTTGAAAAACAGTTTTAATAACAGATAAGGTCACTTCTTTATCCTTAGAAGCCTAGTTATGAAGAAATGGGCCTTGAGTCACTTCCATATGCACATAAAACTGCATGCAGAACTTGATTTTTTTATTTTTTTTTTTTTACATTTCTGTTCTGTAATGCTGTACTCTCCTTATTTTGAATGCCTCCTTGGGATATGTTCTTGTAGCCAGGTATTCTGCTGAGCTAAATTCATGTACTTTAAGTGTTTTCACTCTCAGATGTTGCTTAGAATTTACTTCCTTTTTCTGTTTTTTTCATTATTGAAGTGCTTAAAAGCACTCCAGAAGTTTCCTGAGACACAATCTTTATCTCCCCCTATAAAAATAGCAGGGCTTTTTCTTATCCTTGTCCTTTCTATATGACCTCAATCTCCTAACTTTTGGAACAACTGTGTTCTTCTTAGAAATGTTTTGATTTTATTTGCTTTTGGGTTATGAAATTTATTAGGTGTGAAATATTTTATTGCTTTATTTACCGGCTTCAGTGTCCCATTCTGGGAAAGTAGACAGATCAGCTACAGGCACCCCTAAAGACAACAATATTAACGACTCCAGCTGATGTTCCTACTTTTCCAGCCCATGGAAATGTGAGTGCTGTCCCTGCAAGCAACATGTTTCCTGAGGCACTGCCCCAGCTCGCTCCAAGTGCTCCCTACCCAGAGTGAAGCCAGATATATACCCTGCTGCCCTGTTCCAGAAAACCATAGAAGACTACACTCCATCACCTACCAAAGACAAAGAAGTCATTTATATTTTTCATAAGCAGAACTACTTGACATAAAACCTAAATTTTCTTCACCCAGCAATACAAAATTAGTTATTCAATTATCAAATAAAGAACTGAAAAGAGAATTTATGCAAATATCTATAACAAAGAAATTCAATTTCCCCCTTAAGCAGAGAGAAATAACTACCAAATTTGAAGACAAACATCCTGCTACTCTACCTCGTCCATCCCAGACATGCCATGTATCCACACTAGTGGTCACTCCAACTTCCTTGACAGGCTATCATAGACACATTCTATTTATCTATGATATATTGACCAAATATTTAACATCACCGCAACGTGTCCAGATCAACACATAGTTTAACAGCATTTGACAGACGAAAAGAACCAACAGGCAATGTACAAGGACACTGATTATGGTGAGTAGCTTACAAATCTGTGTTAAGACCTCCAAATTTATACAATTGCATATTTATATTTCTACTGAAGTGTAACAGAAGGCTCAGATTTAGCAGGCACAAAATCTGGACTCCCTGTGCTTAACATTGAGGACCTGGAACTGCGTTGCTGAAAACCTGGGCTTGTGCACCACAACCTGAGTTAGGGATTTAGGAGATTTCTGATTTCTTCCCATCTCCTTCTTTATAGCCTGTTGCACTGTGTGCTCATTTTCTGAGGCTGGTTCAATGAGTCATTCTTCCTTTTCAAAAGCAAATGCCTTCATGGCTGAGCTTTACTTGCAAGGCATGGAAAGAAACTAGCAGCTTATGTATGGAAAAACACCAAATTTTTATAGCTGTCTCATTAACATATGGCTACATCATGTTTAGCCCAATTAAAGAAAAGGACAACCCCACTCAAGCCAAAACTGTCCTACAGGAACATATACATTTAATATGCAGCAAAATAGACTAATCTTAAGGAAGCCATTCTGTTTGTTCTTGTTCATACATCAGTTATTTTTCTACTATGATATAATCAAGTGCCAAAACAAGCATTCACATTCATGAGAAACATCAAGAAAATCACTTGAGTTTAGCAGAGTGGTATTTTCTAGATTTTTCTATCTTTCCAATTTGCTCTACTATCTTCATTGTATGTGTTTCAAAGCACGCTTAAAAATTTTGGGGATAAGTCTTTTCCCTAATTCTGTACAAGTCTAGCATAATAGAACTGTGGCTCTTAAGACATATCTGCAATACAAATAATCATTCATTTAATTACTAGAACATAAAAGACAACAAGCTACAAGGAAAATGCCTCTCATTTATAAAGATGATCATGACTAATCCTATGTCAAGACCAGGCTGAAGATTTTTTTTTAAAAACAACTAAAAATCAGAGCATAATCTAAAACCTTGTATAAAATTTCTTTTTGCTACAAGGCTCTATTGAACAATTATGTGATCTTACAGTAGCTATGAATTTAAGATTCCTTTATTGGGCATTCATTCCAGGCAGGTATTTTTCATTATAATTCAGTATATCAATTCTTTTTTTTTTTTTTTAGTCATTTTATTAAGCCTTCATGCTCCACATCCCCTCCAATTCTTATTACCATTTTCATACCCTGTGGTGTGGCTGACAAGAAGCAGTGTAGATTTGACAACCAGAAGCACAGGAATCTAGCAAGAAATTACTATGCAAATGTGTCTGAGAGAAGAGAAAATTAATAAATATTTGCTGATGGGCCTTTTGCTCCAGTAGGTGGCACATTTATAATGAAAACTTAACAGTAGTTTAAGCTAAAGATCAGAAGCCTCAGATGTGCATGTCTCTGGTGGATGATAAAAGATGAAAAACACTTCCAAGTGTTGTCATTTTAGAGAAACCAACCCAAGCTCACTCAATTAGATGAAAATATTTTCCTTCCAACTTCTCACATTCTATAAAGGTTTTATTTACAAAAAAAAAAAAAAAAAGGAGTCGTTTTTCTCAGCAGTTACCAGCAACTTCCATAATAAAAAGTTCATTAAAAATAACAGTTCTTTATTAAAAACACTTCAAACCTTTATACACATTAGACTTTAGTTCACTTTGCAGCTAAAGGAACATAAGTCACAGGAAAAAACACTGCATTTTTACTTCACTGTATAGAAAAAAATCAATTATAAACTCTAACACTAAATGAGACATCTAAGAGAAAGGGAGAAAATGCTACTGTGTGGTGACATAAAATTTCAACTAAAAGAACGTAAGATGAGGTTTCAGAAAAAAATAAGGAACTGACCTGAAGTAACTACTTAACTTCAGTAGGGGGAGGTAGAGGGAAGGCTTACACAGCAGGGGAATAAGGTAGGCAACTCAGGAGGGACCAACCTCCCCAGACAGTCAGTGATGTGCCAAACAGACGAATTCTACTTCTGTGTTATTTGAGCATTTTCACTTCAGATTCTCCTACAAAATAATGTCCTTCTTTAATTCACAACCATGCTGTGACTTTGAGTTCTTAAAGAAAGAAAAAATTAAACAAATCGCAACATATTTTTGGATTTATTCATGGACAGCACCCTCAAAATCCTGAGTACAGGCACACATATAGATCAGGGGTTATCCCAACACAGAAGTGAGAAGAGCTTAGATAAAGGTCAAGTTTCAAGCAAATTGCAGAAATAAAATCCAAACAATACTTAAATTCTTAGACCTTTTTCACTCCCACTTTTGTGGAAGAAAGGTAGTATCAAGAAAAAAATAAAAGCCATACTATGTCAGCATAGTCTTTGGAGTCAGAAATACTGACCACCAACTTGCAAGGTATTAGAGAGATTAGTATTATTTATTACAGTCACAGGCTTAGGAGTAAGCCTGTTAACTTGTCTTGTCAAGATGGTTTTGTGCAACTAAACTGTAAGCACTTACCTGAAGCAAAATGCTAAAACAGGAAGAAATTAGTTGTCTAAATAAATCAGTATGCTGTGCTTACCACTCTTACCACAAACTACAGAAAGAAGTCTTTGTGGATAGATGGATGTAGGTGCTGAGGAGTTAAAGACATCCCAAGGATAATAGTCTGAATATAACTATATATATATATGATATTGTCTCCAAACAATACCAATGAAGTGGAAAAATGGCTAATGAGCATGCCTGTCAGATGCTAGTACAAATGTACTGAAAAAGAGAGAGACTTGGCAAAGTTATTTACATGGTTAGATTACAGATATTCTTGTCCCAAAACTTAGGTAAAACTGTAAGGAAACATCTTGTCAGGTAAGTCATCACACAGTCTCTTTACAAGCTGATTAGGAAAGAGGCAGAAGATTCTGTATTCCCTGTTTTCTATATCTTCATTGAAGGTATGCTTTAGACAAATCAGTGTCTTTGAAACTAATACCAAGAAAATTGGGTGACACAATAAGCACACATCATGTAAAGGAAATCACACTAAAACTATGCCAGTCCAATCCCTACAGAGGTATTAAGCTTATTTAATATATTAGGTCTTTAAAAAATTGGGAAAATAACTTTGAGTGGCAAAGTTCACTGCACATCTCGTATGGTACCAAGAAGTGGATACAGAGCTGCAACATAGCTGCCTCTCAGTATTTAAAATATAACTTTAGAAATGGAGACCAACCTCTACAGAGAAGCAAAACAAGCAGTGCATACCATAAGCAAGGAATTTGACCTGGAAAATGACTCTCCGTTTACAAGCACTCAGAGAAAATCTTGATTCTGCCAGCTGAAAACAACTGGAGGAGAGGAAAAGACTGCAGAAGTCTAGAGCAACCTTGACAGGTATTGGTATCATGCTTCTAGCTTGATGCAAAGAAAGAGAGCTTTATGAACTTGGTCCTGTCTGAAAGAGTATTTGTTACAGTTAAGAGTATGCTGTGCAGAATTTAAAAACCAAGACACAACAGTCCACTATTGTGGAGGTGAAATTGTCATTCTGATTCATCAGAGAGTCACTGAGGCCAGTGATGCAAATCACGTTATTAAAAATGTAATACATAACCTTTTCAAATGTTATACAATCTGTTTGTAATTGCACACTTGATACAAACAGTGCTGGACTTCAAATCAAGACTCCTTGCCATTTTAAAATGAAAATGTGTCTAATCATAGGGGTTCTTTAATAGTAGAGAAGAAAAGGCAAGTCCTGGCTCATAATTAGAAAATTCAAATCGGCACTAAGATGTAGTTCTTAACTGCAAAGGTGAAGGCGTATTTAAACAATTCTACAGTGTAACAAGTAAATTCATTACATCCTGAAGTCCTTAAACTGAACTTGGATGTGTCTCTAAATATTGTGTTCTAGTTCAATTGCAGATTTATTGGATTGAACAGCAAACACTGGCATATTTAGGAAAGCAATTTCTTCTACTAAAGGAATTAATGCTTGAGATTATTTTGCCTGGTATTCTAGAAGAGATAAGGCTTGGTGGTTCCTTCAGTCCTCAGAGTGTATAAACCCCAGTGGGTGCACTGATTCTGACTTTGTTTATCCCAGAAGCGTCAGGCTAGACTGTACGTGGCTTACAAATTTGTTGACTTCCAAATTTCTTGGTAACAAGTTTGCTTTGATTAGCGTAACAGTAATGTTTTTCTCATTATTTTCAGTTAATTGGTAGATGTCCCTTCAGACTTCACTTTTCTCTGGCAGCTGATTGCTTCACACCACAACATTACAGTCATGTTCCACTAGCATTCAGCAATGAGATCAAAGGGAAAAGAAGAAAGAAAGGGGAAAAAAAGTTTCTACAACATTATGGTTCATCAGACTCTTCCGCTGTGTGTCTGCACTGTTTCTAGTTGTCGTTCTAACAACTATGTAACTCCTGAAAACTCGAGTTTGCCTAACAGTTTCTACTGACCCTGGAACTCTATCAGAGGTAGGCAAGAAACACATTCATGCAATAGATGGCTCAGAAAATAATATAGTGAGTAAAGGGCTTTCAATCTCGGGAAAAGTGGCATATTTACAGTAGCACATCAGCTCTTTGCAGTTTATCATCACTCAGCTGCCTACTGAAAGCTGCTATTTCAACACATTTTAGGATAAGTAATTTCTAGCTACATGTTTTTGACCACTCAAGACACAATAAAAATTCCCATTTTTCATCCAGATTCCACACTCTCTTTTACGTGGGCACCTCATCCAGTCTTTCTCAACTCCTACCGCTCTTCCAGCAGAATGCTTTTGCCACGGAGGGATCACTGTTGCACAAACAAGGCACATGCTCTGTCCGAGGGGCTGGATCAGCATCACGCACAGCTCTCGGCTCCGGGATGGTAACCCCGTGTTCGGGAGAGATGACACTGAGCAGCCTTGACTGCTAATCTGCAGCCTGCAGAAACAAGGCATTCCTGCTCTCCACTCTGTAGATACTCAATTATTGAATGACAATTTCTGTGCTTAGGATTCTTATCTTAGTTATTTAGACCAGTTAAACTTATTTTGATGCATTGCAAAGGGGTGACTTGAAGCAGGCAGGGCAGAGTGCTCACAATATATCAAAGCAACACTAGGTTTTCAAATGAGGAAACAGTATAAAGTAGAAATACTTTAAAAGTGTAGATAGCTTCATTTGCCCAATTCATGCAGTGATTTCAAGTCTGGATAGGCATAACAAGTATTTATGAAGCAAAACTATAAAAAGATGGAAAAATAACTGTATTTAGTCAAAGTATGTGCCTGTCATTCCATCACCTTTAATTTAAGCAAAAAATATGCACATTATTATTGCAAACATATCCTGTCTTTGCCAGGGTGAATGTCCAGTGCAATAGTGTGCAGACAGGATCACTGTCAACTAAAACCTGCTGTTTCCTTCTGGTATTGGAGTCTTGACATAAAACACTATTGAAATCTGTAATTTCAGTTTCAAACAGGTCTTTAAATTTCAGTGATACTTGGTATTCAATAAATTAATGGCCTTTCATGTGTATTTCTTGTATAAACAAGACCACCACCCAAAGAAACCTACATCAATAATTAAAGAACTAACAAAGCTTTTCTTCAAAGATCCTTCAGTAAAGGTGTCTGGAACTTGTACTTGAAAGAGTCATGAAAGTCAAGTAATCTGATAAAAATATTATTTATAAAGTTATTTTTAACCATTTGGGATTTTTAATTTAATAACATGCCTATTTATGCATAAAAATGGACTTCTGATGATAAAAATCACTTTGGTATATTATTATCTGTGTTTCTAAACACAGATAAAAAGACAAAGTACTTTTATTCAAATTTATTGCTGCTATTTATTCAAATAGCAGTCTCTTGCTATAAAAATACAAAGCAACACAATATACCTAAAAAAATAACATGCCTGTACATTTTTTTAGAATTGTACACTTTCTCAAAACAAATTTTCTCCACAAGGCTTCTCAGATTTGAAAAATATGTTTTAAATTAAAAACCAGAGCAGGACCCCAAAAATACACCGCAGAATTCATGCTGGCTAATCATTTGTCTCTTGAGCTGTGATCAACTTCAATTCCAAATTACAAGCAAAGCTGATGGGGGGCAAAACTTCAGCATCCCCCGCCTTCTGGGGCAGAGCACCACACCACTGCACACCTCACATTGGCCTCACCTTCAGCAGAGAATAAAACAAGGGAATCGATCCATCTAGCAGCCAGAAAGTGAAAGTCAGAACAAAAAAAATACCAAAATTCAGTGTGCATCTCCTCAACAGTATTTCTTTAGGCCTCTCCCCAAAAGTACATGTTACTTTTAATCTTGCGACCTTTTTTCGAATGGAATTTTCAATGGCCAGAAATTGTATTTTCTTCTGCTACAATTCAAACTCCTGTTCATAAAAAATACTCAATCTGTGACCACTTACACAAATGTTTAACCTTAGGTGCATGATTAATCACCACTAAAGTCTCAGATAAAGCACTCATGTCCAAGTCTGGAACACCCTGACTCCAGCCATGCTGTTGTTTCATTTCATGCGTCGGGATGCAACAATGCCTTCTGTTCCCACAAATTCTTTCTTCTTACTTTAATTTACTTCTTGAGTTAATTGGCACATCATATTTAAGCACTAACCCAATTCTCTCCCTCTCCGCCACCAAACCCATACAACATCTTTCCAATGACTGAGCACGTGCATGAAAGAGCAGGGGGAGCAACCACATATTTAAGTTGCAGAGTACCTTCAGAGCATGGAATCCCCATGAGCTTTTATCTGTTATTACACTACTTCATTTTTGCCCCATTTCTCAGAAAATTCCATTGAACTTGGGTTTGATCAATGAATAAATATTGTGTTGTGAACAACAGGCTAGTTTTTGGTAAAAGCTGGTCAAACTATCTGACAGATGTTTACAAATCAAGTATCTGGTTTATAAATTTACAATTAAAATTCTATAGCTTTGCTTAGCAAATCACGTATAAAATCATGTCAATTCATGCCAATTCAAAGATTTATTTGTTCATATAATCCAAATAGTTTGGATAGACATTTCAGACTAATCTTTCCATAAATTATACTTCTCATGTTTACTACTTCTTTGCTAGTGGGTATTCAGGTATGCTTATAAGCAACAGCCTGTTCCTCTCTCTCAGTGGAATAATTAACAGAATAATATGAACAACTTTAAATACCAAACAATGAGTATTTGCAAAAAAAATCTCTTAAAATTTGACAACTTTTAAAGTATTTAAGTAAATAGTTTTTTCACCCAAATAATCAAGGGTATGTTCTTACAAGGCATGTATAAGTTACAAATTTAATTAATTAGTTGCTAATAAATTATTACTTTACTGATTTGGATTGTAAGCTTCATTGATTTTCCAGTTGAGAACCATTACCTACAAGAGGATATCAACAACATAGACACCAACAACATCCAGAGTAGAAGTTTAGTATTCAATTAACAGAACAATGTCAACTTAAATATTTTTTTCCACAAAGGTAATCTGAAATAATCTCTAAAACAAAACTGACTTGTTTGTTTTGAGGAAGGATGAAAGAAAAATAAAGAAAATTGCCCCTTGAAGGAGAAATACTTGTTAGAGGTGAAGTATTAAAATGAGCAAATGTTTGCAACTGACAAACAAAAATAAAAGGACAACAATATTTTTACTTGTTGATGCCAGATTTGTCCTTGTTTCTGTCAACAGTTATCAAGAACAAATCTGGTACTATACTGCTTTCATATAAGCATTCTTTATAATCATGTTTTCAAAAAAAACTTGGGGATGTTTTCAGGAAGATTTAATCCCCAGCAAATAAAACTCTGGTGTTCTAGCTTTGACTCTTCTGAAAGTCTCTGCCCTGCTCAGCAGCCAAAATGACTCAAAAGCTTGGATCTTATTTTCAGCAGTAACCTGGGCTCACAGGTGATGAGTGCTGTTTACCTTTGCTTAAAAAGAGGTTGCTACAATGATTACTTAATAGATCAGTTTTTACTGTTCAACCTTACTAAAGATGCATCAGGCTTAAATGGTACCACTAACAAAGCTGGCCACAGAACACTAATTGTAATTCCTAAAAATAATCTTCAGTTCTTTTTAACTAGTGTGCTTTCTCTTGGTGATTTCTGTGACTCTTTATCCAGATGTGCTTATAAACGTTCCTCACCTTTTTATTTTCTGCATGTTCCAAGTAAGCGTGATAGACTGATCAAAAATAGCCTCCCTTTCTGCTCACATTTAAATGTTCAGTCACAAAACATTCAAGGATGTCATCATTGCAAAAACCCCAGGCAAATGGGTTAAAATTTTTAATCCAATCTGACAAGAAAGACAAATTTAGCAATTTCCTACATGGATTTCTCACCTCCCCTTCCTCCCTCCACCCACTACAATGAAATATCCCAAAGAAAGAAAGTAAAAGCCCCTGGGTGGAAGTTACAAACTTCCAGGAGCTGTGTTCTGACTTCTGCCTTTACAGAACACTTGCAGCAAGCAAAAGTGAAACGTGCACACCAGAGACCTGCTCTGTCTCTTCCTCTAGCTCAGCAAAAGTATAAACAGTACCAATGTGAACAGCTAACAAAACCTAACAAAAAAAAAAATCCAAAACTGAACACACCACAATAACCTCAGAAGTCCCATGACCTGGAAACATCCTTTAATCACCTGACACAGGTGATCTGAACACGGATCGCAAACACCATCCAGAGCAACCACAATATGCTAACAAGTGGTGACACCAAATCCATCATACCACAAATTCTTGCCCACAGTCTGACAGTTTCACAAGTTCACTACTGGGAAAAGTTTTATTCACTGAGCTTTCAGAGTCATATCCTTTCCCTCAGGTAGCTCCTATAACATACTGCATGAATTTTAAAATCTCAGTCCTTAAAGAAGTTGTATTTCTCTACTCACAAAGTATTAAAAAGACTTCCTCATCTCATCCTAAGATCTGCATTGCTCAATCATAGCCAAAAAAAATTTTAGTGTAGATCTTGAACCTACCCAAGGCCAAGGAACTTAGCCTTTCATCTGCCTGGGCTGCTGATGTCAATACAAAAGCCCTCTCCTTACACCTGTAGAGATCAAAAAGTACCCAGGTTTCCTCACCTCCAAATAAAAAGTAATTTAAAAAAATCCTTACAGGAACAAAAAGCATAGACAAAAGAGGGAAGTTACCCAAGTTCATTTTCCCTTGAAAGTCATGTTATGAGTACTGCTCAGAATTCAACAGAACAGAAAGCATATAAAAAAAGGACATAACTTCTTGGCTGAACATTTGGAGTAAGACCTCCAAAACATCTCTGCCCCTTTAAACTAGAGGCAGGGAAAGGCTTCAGTAACAGGACTTCCACAGGGAACTACTGGTCTCAGTGTACTCAGCTCCTCTGGCAGGATTCATCACTGACCTTCACTAAAAAAAAAAAAAAAATCAAAATCAAGATTTCCACAAAGAGCTTGGCTAGACTTGGGTCTGAAAGTGAAGTGATCAACATGGAATTGCTCACAATATACCACTTCCCCAAGAGGTTTTTTTGGGGTTTTTTTTCCAAAAAAACCCCTTCTCCTTCAGAATCTCCTTGGAAAGTAACCTTGGCAGTAAGGAGGCTGCTACCCCCTGAACACTCTCAAAGTGCAAAAGATCACCATATATTAACACTGATGTCTTCTAAAGGAGAAGAAATTCAAATTATGGTGCCATTGATAACAGGCAATCTGATATAGAAATGGCTATAGAATGGATACAGAAAGAGCAGAACTCCATACCAGGAAGTGAAGTAGTTTTGTCCAGCATAGCAAGCACACCAAATCTGGCTTCTCACTTGAACTGCCAATGTGACATGGCAGGAGGGAAAATTTGCAGCAATAAAGACTTGGATTCAAGACCTTTGAAGCTGAAAGCACCTTGCAAACATCATCATCTTGGAACAAAGAACTAACCAGACTGAAGTGTGACAATCAGAACTCATAGTGATAAAAGGCATGGATAGAAAGAATCCCCAAAAGAATAAAAGGACAAAGAAATGCATTCTAGCTCAAGCACTTAGAGTAATAAAACAAGTGTTACAAGTCACGGTAGTGACATGTCACACATGGTTTTCTAAATGTTCATAACAGTATTTTCTGCCTGGCAGCCTTTAAACACACACTGAAGAACAGCAAGTTTATTCCAGGGTCCTAAAATGACAGCAATATAACTTTTTTAAGGTGTCAGTCTGCATCTAATATGTGACGACAGGAGGATCCAAACAACATGGCTTAAAAAACGGAGCTTTGTTGAAGTGATGCTCTGCTGCACCTTCCAAGCACCTGTGACAAAGGGCAGTAATCTCTAGTTTCTACTTCTCTTTCTACGCCACAGTGATGGAATAATGAAAGATTGGTACACTAGCTTATGTTTGCTTAAGTAAACTTCTGGAAGCTATGACCTCCAGCTTCTTCTTTTCCCAGGAAGGCATATCAGTAGCTGATCAGGATCTCTCCTCAACACTTAACAGAAGAAACATTACCAGCTCTAGAGCCACCACATCTTCCGCACAAAACACCGCGTTTAATTTTGCCCCTTACAGACAGAACTGAGCAAGGAAGCAGATATTGTATCATTAAAAAGTGCTTATTACAGGATCTAGTCAGAATTGTGAAGACCTAGATTAAAAGCAGAGCAATTTTAAATTACCTACTATACAAGAGGGATTAACGTAGGCTGGACAAAGTAACAAAAGTGAAACCTAACGTTAACCACCTTAATCTTTCATTAAGCAAAGCTGCTAGTGGGGGAGCAGTCAGAAATCTGGCAGAGTTAGAAAAATAGCAAAACTCTTCCAAGAACAAAACACAGGTAAAAAAGTTGGCTCATCAGTTTATTAATTATATGTATTAAAAGAAGGTTCCACAAAGGTATTTACTAGCTAGCACCTTTGCTTCCACAGATTTCTGAAGAAAAAGCCAAGTTTGCAATATATTCTAAAGTTGCTATCTAAAAATCATCTCTCTGGAACGTATAGAGTGCTTCATGCACTTTTTTCAAGTGTATTTTATCCTTGATCATTAAATAAGCACATAGTGCAAATTAGCATCAAGAGAGAGCAATTTTCCATGTCATAAACCCCCCCCAAATTTATGAAGTGTAAAAAAGAGACAATGAATTTAATAATTTTATGTCATGAATGGCAAACGTTATCTAAAAGACCACAACAAAATACCTCCAGAATGCTCTCAGAAATGTCAGTAGTCAGGTCACTGGGGAGAACTTTCCTTTATTAGCATCTCCCTAGGATCTCTATGACAAACTGTATTTCTGTTGGGGTTTTTTTTGGGGGTGGGTGGTGTTGTTTTGGATTTTGTTTGTTTGTCTTTATCTCCAAAGAACACCTTAGCAGAAGCTATCAGCTTTGACAGAACACCAGAATTCTGGCGCTGAACCATAAATTGACCATTACCATAAAAAGAACTGCTAAATGAGAAACTATGTGCGCAGTATAAAACTAATTTCATGCTTTCAAAAGCACACAGTGGCTTCTAGCAAGATAGTGGCCCTGGGACTTGCAAAGACAGATTGGCTAATACAAATGGTGTGTGCTCCTGATGCAGTCTGCTTAGCCAAGCTTTACATGTACTGGCAGTAAATGGAAATTCTCGAATCTTCTGTCAAACAAATACACACTTATCTATAACTTTGGAGCTGAAAGCTATAAAACAGCTGCCTCATAAATATATTTAGCAGGAAAAAGCATGAGCTGTCCTAGTTCCTCATAAAAAAAAAAAAATCAACAAAAAAACCCAGCAAAAAACAAACCTACAGCACTCTTTACATAGTAAGCACAGACATTTCTATATCAAGCAAGAAAAAGATTTTAATCAGATTTTTCAACATTTTTCCCTGTTTTATTAAAAACAATACTATCAGCATATGCAAATATAATCATAGCATGTCTCACCTCACAAACTAAACATATTAACAGAACAGCAATGCTTAATAAGTAACTCAACTGAACTAATTCTTCATGTTCTGCTATAGGTGAAATTCTCAATAAAAACCCCTTTTTTAAAACACACAGGTACAAAGTCTGTTTAGTTTACGATAATGCTTCTTTCAAGCTTAAAGATTTACTACTGGAACTTCACAGACTACCTTCAGCACACTATCAGTTCCCTTAAATAAACTTGGTGCACTAAATCTCAAATTTAACTGGTTAGGGAGAAGCGACACTAATTTTATACCCTTCTCAAAGCAAACTGTCAGTGCAAATGAATTACTGGGAGCTATCCCGGGCATGACAGGTCATAACTTTTAATATTAACAATGACAGACATATCTATCAAATCCAGCATACAATTTATTTCATTCTTTACTTAGTTTATCTGGAGAATCCAACAGCTCCTGTGTTTCACACATTATTGTAACTATAGTTTGAGATTTAACAAGCCAGAAAGCAAGCCCTGGTAAGAGGCATTTATTCACACTGCTAATAAGCTTCTTTCTACAACAATAACACAGCATCAGTGACATTCAAAAAACATTTAAAATGCATAGGAAGTCACCTACTGGAAAGATGCCCTCTGCAAACAGCAAGCAAGGAAAGGGAGCTTGCCACATATTTAGTTATTTTTAATACTGAA
The DNA here is from genome assembly GCA_035222235.1 of Margarornis squamiger. Lineage (NCBI taxonomy): Eukaryota > Metazoa > Chordata > Aves > Passeriformes > Furnariidae > Margarornis > Margarornis squamiger. The sequence continues at coordinate 23,635,700 of JAWWTY010000160.1, forward strand.
ATAAGAAGAGAAGAAAAAGATGCATTACATGCATTGCCATTTTTGTTACCCCTTCCTCTGGAATAACTAAAACAGAAATGACATGCACACAGAAATAATGCCAAACATGTAACACTTAATATTGCAGCACAAAGCACTTCGGTGAAGTTTAATAATAAAAAAAGAGACTCACCTCTGCTGGGAAGTCCACCCCACATTATGGCAACACTGTTTATGCAGGTTAAACAGCAACCAAGTTACATAAACAAAACTTCCAGTATGTGACCAATATGATCTATGGTGCTACAGAGTCTTGGCTCCAGCCCTGCTCATCTGTGTGACAGTACACTGCTGTACCAGTGCAGCCTCAAACCTTCCCAGATGCCGGTTTATAGCTCTGCTCATTGAAAATCCTTCACACGCTGGCAACATTTTAGGGAAGGACAAGCACACTCTGAGTCATTTGTAAAGAAAGCAAAGCAATTTCAGTTCTGTATCTTCCTGCGTACTGAAACACAGAGCACTGTCAAAGTAGAAGTCTGCGTGAATTTATGCTGAGAATCAGGCAACCCAAGCCCTCATTATCAATGCATGGAATCAGCTACAGTGATCAAATTCAAACAAACCATAAAAAAAAAAAAAGGATATGATTATCAAAGGCTCTAAAGATTCAGCTCCAAACCACACAGAACGAGGAATCATCTATCTAGACTGTGTAAATGTTAAAAATAGCTCTGTCTTTTCTACAATGAACACAAGACAGAGGAGAATCAGCAGCCTGTATTGTGATGAGGTTCGTTATTGGGGGAAAAAACCCCAGCAATAAAAATTAATGATTCCTTACAGCTTTTTAAAATAAGATTAATTCACAATTATGCAAATGAACAAATAAGTACTTTTTAACCACATAACAAAGTCTATTATACATTAAAAAATAGGATCTATTAAAGCTATTAAAAAGAATACTTAGATGAAAATACAGAATACTGACCCAGCTAAGATCTGTACAGTCTAGCAGATTAAGTATCTGTTTAAAAAAAAAAATCACTAAAAGCATGACATGACCAATGCCTTTGTCTTTCAAAAAAAAACCCAGTAATTTTTAATTACTTACTATGAAAAATGTCCATGCTCTTCCTACTCCCACACAGACTTCTCACTATTTGAATCTTTTTGTCTTTTCGGGTACTTCATAGGCTCTCTTTCCCAAAAAAGGTAAGAGGGCATGTGTCACTGCATACTCACACAGAAAGACACAGTACAATAAGAATCAGATATAATCACAACTAGGTTAAGTTTTTAAAAGAAATGGAAAGACATGGGAATTTTTTATTATAATACCTGTACAGTTATCCAAATATACTGCTGTGTCATCAGACACCTATGAGAGAAATTTTGACAGGATCTGATCCCAGATGCGGAAACTTATATAGAGGGAGCATCAGTTTTCCTTTTGCAGGATAAAAAGAATAAACAAATCTGACTTGATTATTTTATTTTCTTCAGTAGTTTTAATATAGAAATCACAGTTACAAATGCACATGAATAAAATATCTGCATTTATAGATCCATTTTCATCTCAGCTGTCTACACCTGCAAACAGTAGATCACATCCTTCAGCAAAACAGTGAAGAACTCCTTGCAGCAACATGAACTCAACTGATTTAAGAAGTCTCCAGGCCATTGCCAAACTGTTTAAATGACAAGGGAGATGCTCCGACTGGAGCAGAAGTTGTGTCACTACCACTCCTGCAGCCATTCTAAGCCTGAAACCACGGCTGGGGAGCACCTGTATTTCTGGTCCTATACTCTAGAGCCCCTGATTATCTGATGTCTTAATGCTGGTTCTTTACCACAGCATAACTGCCCTCAAAGTAAGGTTAAACTCTCTAGGAAGGGATTTTGCTTCAAGAACATATTTATGCAAAGAGTGCCAAATGTATTAGCCAATTCTATTTACACTTCATCCAAAGTACCAGCCCACATAAAGCACTTTTTTTCATACTAGTTATATACTCTGTTTGCTTACAAATGTCATTCCTGTGCTCCCCACCTCCAAGAGAATGAAGTAGAGGCTGCAGATGAATAATTGGTGTGATAGCCTTTACCAACTTCAAAATGTTAGGGTTTGCTATTTGCCATTAGGGAATTTCTGAATGTTTTGTTCTAATGCAACTTACCAATTACTTACAAACAACCAACTTCAATAAAACAGTAATTTTCCATTTTTTTTCCCCTGAAAACCGCTAGCAAATGCACATATCATCTACTTAATATTTTTGTTAATTTTACCATCCCTTTCACAAGGCAGCTACTCAAATGCAGAACAAAGTACTACACATACAGTGTGTAGTTACTGGAAAATAAGAAACCAACTTTAATGTCACCTCTGGCCCTTGATATTAACTCTCATCATCAATATTTTGTAAGAAGTATCAAGTGCGCCAAAGAAATATAATAATTCCCTTCATTTCAGAGCAGCTAACTGTGATCCTGATGGGTGCCTTTCAACTCAGTGTACTCTACGATTCTATCATGACGTCTTTGAAAGAAAACCAGCAATCACTTATCATAAATACATTTCATGTTGTAAAAAAAAATGTTAACTTACACAACATTATCTAATTCTTAAATAAATTGTGGAAAAGTCTCAAATGATACAAAGAACATGGTACCATCTACCAAATGCAATCCTGCTCAAGAGATCACTGAACAAGAAAAGTCAACATACCCTGTAGTGAAAAGTGAAATACTAACAATTACTGAACAGCATATTCAATGCCAAGTTGCATTACTGTCACACAACTCCTTTTGTTACCATTACTATTATACTGGAAAAAGTAATAGTTTTGCTTTGTAGGAAAAGAGTCTTATCTTTTACAAAAGGAAAATGGATTTTACCTAGAGTAAGATACCAAAGTGTGGAGCAGCCTCCCTCTCAGAGGTATGGTGTGGGTAAGCCCTGAGGCCTTGCTCCACTTTGTGTCCCCACAAGAGCACCTTTCTTGAAACTGCTTTCCCAAAGGTCGGGCTGTAAGCAGCACACATGGAAGGCAGAACAAGTGCTGACCCTCTACAAGCCTCAGGTTTTGGCATAACAAAAAAAGAGTAAGACCACAGTACTTTCTACTATCCTCCTCTCCTCTACAGACTTATGCACTAATTCTATAGCTGTGCATGCATGCATTTAATAGGACACAGCTCACAAACTTTTTCAAGATACTTTTGATTGCTGTTTACCATCCCTGAGCCTGGTAGAACAGTTCATAAAGATCTGCAATAAAAATCAAATTATCCTTGTTCTTCTTTTTTAGATTAATGAAAGAACTATTGAGAAGGAATTGAGGACCTAGATCAAAGTAAGCAAAAACTCTGTTCTCCATTACCTTGGCACAGAGCAGTCTTCAAAGGCAACTAAGCTACCTGTCAGAAAGCTAGTCTTGGACCAGCTAAGGATTCAAACCTATATACAAAGACATACATTTAGGATTAGATTCTTCTGACGAAAACCAAGGAAAAGCTCCACTGAAATCAGAGCAATGCAATACCACTTCATTCTGTTGTAACCAACCATCATTTAATCCATCATTTAAACCTAGTCACCTGGCAAGCTCATTTCTTTTACAGTTTAATTTTTAAAAAAGTCTTCCTCGTACACACAAGGCCAAAAGTGGGGATGCAGATTTAAGGCTATCTGGAATATTTTCAGTATAATTTCTCAATGTCTACTAATAGTCAGTTTTACCCCTTGGCTGAAGACACTATTCACATTTTATATATTTAATCTGGAAAACTAATAAGCAAGTTAGCTACACAGTCCGTGAATCCTATGAAGGATAATTCTGAACTATTAATTGTAAGCCTCCCTGCCTCTATTAGCTTGATAGGATGCCTAGACTTCCAAATTTACATGGCATTTCACAAGGAGGCAAAGAAGGTCTAATCTCTATTGCTGAAAGTGAAAGAAACCCTTCCTTCTCCTACTCCCTCATTCTCCTCCCGTGCCCAAGACTGCTGGTTTACCTTCTCTTTCCCATTACCAGGCCCTTTCTGTGACCTGATTTAAGTCACAAACACAACAGAAGTCTAGTGATTTATGTATTTATTTTGCTGTGTTAACAAATCCCTGGCTGTCACTGCTGTGAACAAGATCACACAATGGCATGTTTATAATCTCTCAGGAAATCATCCTGTGATTATTCTCTCAGTACTGCAGGGCTAACACATTAACTTGTAGGACAGTTTCCTACAAAGAATGATATAAGCTACAGCATTTCCAAAACCGTTCTGCAAGTTCAGAGGTCGTAAGAGCAAAAAGGCAGAGCTGCTGTCACAATGCACCGCAGCTGCCATCCCAATCACACCTCCACATGACCTTCCCATGGGCATTAAGGAGTGCCACCTGGGCCCTAAAGCACTTCTGCTCTTCGAAACAGGACCCAGGCAAAAACGATTCTGCTGTGCCCACTGGTAAATTTGGACACCTTATGTAACAAAAAAACGCAACTACCCTACCCGTTTCCAGGGATTTGTAAAACTTGGACTTCAAAAGGTACGCCTAGTCCACTCACTTAAACCTACACCAGCTCTTCCCAGGATAGCGTGGGAGCAAAGGGGAGCGATTCAGGAGACTCACCAGGAGATACCAGGGAACAAGCAAAGAAAATTCGCGGAGCAGAGTCGGTGTCGCCTCCAAATGAGTGCTGGGAGGAATACAGTGAAGTCATCCACAAAAGTGCCCCCACATATTTGCGTATATTATCAAGCCACTCGCAGTTGTCCCTGCCAGTATCTTGCTCACTGAGCGAGGCTCAAGCACCGGCAGCGGCTCATGGCCCGGGCTGCAGCACCATCTCGTGGAAGCCGGGCGATCCCGCCGCCTTCCCCGCTCCGAAATACTGCTCCCTCCCGCCTTCCTTTCCTGAACAATTAACTCATCAGCTATCCCTCGGCACAAAGGAAGCAAGCAGTCTTGAATTAGCAGCTAGCCAGGTTCGTACCACTCGCTCCCAGCTGGCTGCCACCCCTCTGAGCAGCGGACGCTTCAGCCCTTGCTTTGGGCTGTCCCAGGTGGGATTTCAGGCACCCCGCACAGGTGTGGCCTGTGCCACGGGATTGCCACCGCAGGCTCCGGTGAGAAGCTTTCAACAGGCTCACTCCAAAAGACATTTCCCCAAAGCTGCAGGAAACCACCCCTTCTTCTCCTTTTTCCTGTATAGAAAGTAACTGAGATAAATTCCAATTTCAGCTGCAAAGGCAAACCACACACTTTTTTTAGTTTCCTGAGACCTCATTTATTGCCTTCTGGCAGCAGCCTGTCCATACATCATGTATGTCGGGCACAAGGATAGGGATGGCCCAGGAATGGCCATGCTGACAAACTTCAGCCTGAGCTGCACTGAGACACGATGGGTACGACTGCTAATGAACAATCACTAACACAAGCAATAGTGAAGGCTTTAACACCATGTGCAATATACTTTCGAGGTAGAATACTCCTTTTTTTCAAACACAGAATTTTCAACACCAATGTCAAGAAAAGCAAAAGTTCAATGAATGGTTCAAATAACCAAAGTTTCTTGATTTTGGCAGTATGAAGAAAAGCAGCTATAAAGTAGGTAGAGGTACAATAGAAAAAGTGCTTCTGTGTTTCAGTAATCATGTGGTGAGGCAAAATAAACTACAACTAGAGTAAGTTTTTAGAAAAATATGTTACTAAATACCTTTTTTAATCCTGTGACAATTGTACCTTTACTCTGAATGTAGAGAAGTAACTTTGAACTTATCTCTAAAAAGATATTTAGACTTTAAATATATGAAAACCCCTCACCTATACACTGTAGAGTATTACCTGGAATTCCACAGCTATCAAGTCTCAATAAACACTCCAGGTGGTACAACAAGAACAGTTACCAGTTACTGAAAGTTATGGCCAACAAATTGAGGTTAGAGCTGTAAAACACAGTGGAAGTCAAAAATTAAAAGGATATTTTATAACCTGGGGCCACCTGTCACAGAGCAGACCTCAGAAGAGAGTGAATATGAAAATATGACTCATGACTCCTTTGTGCTCATCTCCATTTAGAAAAAAGTCCACCAAGAGTCAAGGAGTCTGATGTCAGTGATGGTGCACAGATAAGTTCTGTCACTCAGGGTCAAGACAGCTCTGGCAAGTCTGTAATCCTGGGTTTTGTGCTGTCAACAAAAAATTATAGTCATGCATTTTACAGTCATCTTATTTTCCAGTAGGAATATTATTAATTTCACATTCATCTTACCACAGAGGAAAACTCCAACCTTACATTAGCAGGAACCTTTTCAGAAAGTTTCCTGAGATGTGCTGAGCTGATCACTAGTTGGTTTGTTAGAAGAGTATGTAGTTATAACAGTGAAGCGCAAGAGGGGCTATTTACTTCCTTTGCATGTAGAATAAAGTCTGTCCACTGCTGAGGTGACATTAATATAATTGATCTCTTACCATCTGCAGAATTAGCTCTGTTTACAATGTTAGCTGAAGAAATTGGGAAGGAAGAGTTCCATTACAAGAGGTAATAATGTTCCAAAAGACATGGATTAAAACGGAGCCTGGATGATGTCAATTTATAAGAAAATTAATTTATACATTTTTTTGGAAAGTGTTCTTTGAGAACTACATTTCAATAAATCTTGTTCCTCTATTAGTTCTTAAGCAGTATATTAAATTGTCTCTGTAATCATCATAGTAATGTCTATGGAAGGCATTTCTTTCTTTTAAATGCTATGAACACAACATCCTTCAGCTATGAAGAAAACAGAATGCCTCATTCAACACGCACTGGATAGACTAGCATAACTAGTAGATAACTAGGATATTCTCTGCTATACAGATCAGTGAACAAAACAGAAAGCAACGTGAACTTTAACTCCTAATCTACACAGTAACTCCAAAGCATGTGCACCAGCAAACAAACATACTCTAAGCATCAGAGCATTCTTTGAGCAATGGTGCCAGAACATCAGTTGTGATGCCCAGGAATGATGGCAAAGACATCAGATGAAGAGGTTCAGCTAGCAAAAAGCAATAGAAGTATACAATGCAAACATTTAAATGTTTTCTATCAGCAGACAGAGGAATCTTAATTAAATTATAATGTGTCAGAGTTATTAAGCTATTTTAAGAATGCACACAATTAAGTGATCTAGATGTTATTCAGTAAGAATTTGATTTTATGGACCACCAGCCTTACACAAGTGATACCTTTACACTATTTAGTTCTAAACCAAACAAAACAATACTACAGACTTCAAAATAACTCAAATTCAGTTAAACAGAATGAAAATCAGGAAAAAGAAAAAGCTAAATCCTTTAATGCAGTTTGACTATTTCTATATAAAACAAAATAAACCAAAGCAAATGTCCTCATTTAGCTAATAATAATAAAAAATCTTGAATACAATGCAGAAAACTTTTTTAATGAAGATTTGAGATCTGCAGATTTTTCTCAGAATACCTATGAACCGAGTCTAACAGTGAAATAAAATAAATTAATCAGAAAAACACATTATGTGCTTTTTCTCTTTACATTATTCATGCTAAGTGAATTTGGCTCAAGCATTTGGGACCTTTGTTTTGCCCAGTAAGTAAAAAGTCTTATTTAAGTTACTTCTCACTTAGAGGTCTTCTCCAGTCTAAATGGTTCTATGAATAAGAGTAATTAAACCCCAGACAACTGAAAGCAGAAATAATGAAAGGGCCAGGCCTGTAAATTCCAGCTCTCTTATTCCATCTTCCTACTACTAGATTTCTTTTTTAAAGTTTGTCCTCTACACACAGCATCCCTCCAGAACCTGATTTTGGGAACAAAAGCAGATGACAAAATTTGTAACTATTTGGATCCACAACAGTTCCTTTTAAATAGACCATATCTCAAGGTCCAACACAGTAATTAATCATGCATTAATGTAATATTGCCTTAATACAAGTTGCCTTCACAGGAAGAGAAATACACCAACAATCCTGAACATTGCAAAATGTTATTAACTACTAGTATTAATCTATATTAATTCTAATGGTTATGTTGGGGAGGGGGAGATAGAGCTTAAAAGCTTGCTTGGGATTCTTGACCAAAATCAAACATCTCAGACTTATTATGTACCTGTGCTTGTACTTGCAAACAAAGTGCCAGGAGCTGTACTTGTAGGGGGTTTTCCATTATTTAGCTGCTTCACCCTTTTCAGGTGAGATTTCCCATTGTAATGAACTTGAGCTTGAGCTGCAGAGTTCAGCTGTATATTGCACACTTCACAGAACGAAAACAGTATCTTCTTTTTTTCTTTGCTTAATTGATAATCCTGTCTGTCATTCCTCAGTCCTTTTTCTTCAAAGACCCGTAGAACAGCTGATTGATTCATAATCCCATCTTCAAAGATGTGGTCAGGACTTAATGGACGCTTCATACCTACAAAGCAAAGAGACAAAATTGTTATTAGAAGGAAACTAATGTTTACTATTAAAACTGCATTTTCTTTTTTAAAATGCTGTACAGCATGATACAAAGACCAGTTCTAATAAATAAGGCTCCAAATTGCAGAGCCGCTGCTCAATACAGAAATACATGCATTTGTGACACACCATAGAGCTCAGAAATAATAAGTTGGCAATATATCACAGTCTGTGCACAGCAACTTGCAACAACTCATTATTTTGTTCTGCAAGCTCTCTATTTTAAAGCAGATTTATTGTTGCATCTCTAGCAGAGGTTAAGATTACTTTCAAATACATTTCCTCTGCCTCACTAAACACTGGCTCCAGAGCCTTTTACTTTGCAATGCCCATAGCAGTACCCACTGCCTCAAATACAATTATTCAACAAGGATGCCGACAAGATGTTACAGAAACACTGGAAGACAGCACACTGTTCAAATGAGACTAATGAATGCTTTCCACTTTTGCATACTCTCTCAAATCTTCAGCCTTCATACAAGCATTGTTTATTATCTATAGCAGTACATCAATACCTTCACAATTCATGCTATTTACAGAGAAACACCAGCTAGAAGTAAGTCTTGTGGGAGCTACACAAATACGTGGTAAATGACAGTCCCTGAACAACAATCCAAGAGCCTGAAATATTAACTTACCCTAGAGAATGAAAACCTCACCACGATAAATGAGCCAAGCTGCACAAAGGACAGTTTTCTATATATATGGAGGGAAGGTGTGTATTTCATTTAAGGTATGCTGCTAAACCAGCAGAGAAGAAAAGAGGGGAAGGGGTGGGGAGAAGCAGTTCTTTATAAAGGGGTCCAGGGTAACTCATATAGAAAATATTTCTGTTTTCGTAGCTACACAACTTGCTGTCTATACTTTCTTCTTTTCCCCCACCACTCAAGTACTCTGGATGGCCAAAGGCTGGCACAGGGAGCTTGCCGAAGAGCAGCTCTTTATAGGCAGGAGCGCACATATATTCAGCTTTCAAAAACAAAAGGCTTCAAACACAAGGTCCCTTTTTCAGTCTGGGAATCAGAACAGCACAGAACTTTGTGTACACCTACCACCCTGTTAGGCAGGAGCAGTGAGAGACACAAACAATGAAATCAAAAGCACTGCTAGCTGTCCTCCCTAAAAACCCTATAGTATTCACAGGTGACACTAGAACACTCCTCTCATTATCCAGGTAAGTATATTGTGAAGAGGAAGTCTGTTTGGTTCTCTGGCACACATACATAAATAACTTCAGAAATAGGTTAAAGATATTTATATGGTGGGATAGAGTATTTCATCACATTCCTAACTCTAGCCCATGCTTAACATTTTAGGATTTGTACAGGTTCCTCCTCACATACAATTCACTGATCAAGTATTATGAGTTCACAGTCATGTATTCATTTCATACACCTGACAGCTCTGTCATCAAACAAACAACAAATATAAACAATACATTAAGATATACATTGTATGAAAAAAAAAAAATGGTTATTAAAAATAATTGTATAGTACAGGTACCTAATTGCTTTTAAAGCAAAATACTGTTGTTCCTGAAAACCTAGGCTAGAGACTGTCACACTAAATCATTTAAGTGTAAGTATCATATTTCAAGGCCAGCAACCCAGATCCTTGACTCAGCTGAGCTAAGATGACATTTTCATCTGAAAATTTAATCTGCTTAGAGCTTTGGTATTTGTTACTTTTTAATGCATTTTTAAACCATAAACAACCTCCCCTATTCCCTTTGTTTTCTGTAAATTTCAACAGCACTGCTGTTGTTTTTGTTGTCTGATGTAAAATATTTTGAAACAGAAGTATTTTTATATTAAATTATTTTACAAGTTGTACATACAAACATAATTATATAATAATGAAATAAATAACAGTTTAAATATCCTGGCTTGTCAGAAATCTCATAAGTTTGATTGCAGAAAGAAAATAATTCAAAATATAATTCAGTAATTATTTCAATTATCCATAAGATCTTAATGAAACTCAGTTGGTTTGGATACATTTAAAATTGGCAGAGGCAAACACCTGCATTAGGAAGCTGCTTGGAGCAGACAGCTGCTGTTGAGTACCTGTAGCAGCACCAAAGCCTTTCCAGCACCAGCCTAGTCCTGCATTAGCACATTCTCACTGCAGCACCAGATACAGACACTCCTGCACTGCATGTTTTGGCTTATTTTCTTCCAAAGGAACAAAAACTTGGTAAAGTCCGAGACGGCTCAAATATGAGCCAAAGCAGGGTAAGTGGGGAAAATCAGAACATTTGCCTCAAAAGCGTACTCCTGACATCACCAAAATTGTTTATAGTATGGACACACCCAGAAAGAACAACTGAGTGCAGCAAGGACTCAGACACTGCACCTGCACCCTTGGGCATCCCAGCTGCCAGTCTAGAAAGAAAATTAACCTTCAAACAAATAAAAAGAAAACACTGCCCAAGTTTCACTTTTGTTTTCACAAACAAAATAATTATAAAATCACTTTTACTACAAAGTGCTGTCTTAGGTGCATACCCAGGACAAATGAGTTCTTGAGGCAACCATTTGCTACTAATTTAAGAATTAAAATACCTGAGCTGAAATTTTCAAATAACCCTCACTGCCTAAAGCTCTGCATCTAAATTAAAAGGTTACCTGAATATAAGCAGCAATGACCTCCCAGCAACTGATGGGAGCAGCAGATGCAAAGCACTTCCGAAAAATCCCCTACACTGGGCACAGGAGGGCTTGCAGCAGCGTACAGTGACCAGTCCAGCCCTGGGGAGAACATGTACGTGCAGCCAGAGACTGAACCATGCTAGCCCTCAGAAGTCTGCCTGTTCCTACACAGAAACCCCAGCCCTCATCTTCCTGGGATTTGGAGACCTGACCACTTGGCAAAGCAAATTATTTGTGTTTGAAAAACTTTGTTCAGTCCCTCAGAAAGGTTTTAAAAAAGAAAATGTTGGTGGCAAACATGCACTGAGATTTTAAAATATGCTCATCTTCCACCCAGTAATACAGCTTTTACCGTAACTCATGACTTGTTGTGGTGCATGTATTTGTTAAAAAAAATTAAAAGGTTATTACATGAAAGGGAAGTTTCCATTATTTTCAAAATACTTTCTCCTTCCTTTTTTCTTTAACGTTTGGGTTCAAAAAACACACCTTTGAAAATCTCCATTGAAAATGTCCTGGTTCTAGAATACACAGAACAAGTACAATTCTGCATTGAGTCAGTGTTAAGATTCTTACCATGACTCTGGTTTATCTTGTACAGGGTAACATTTCTTTAGAAGGCTATCTGAATGCTTTAAACTTTTATGAAAAAAACTTGTACATACAATTAAACTGTAATTGGGGGAAAAAAAAACAAAACACCCATGAACAAAAACCAACCAAACAAGAAAACCCCCCATCAAACCCACAAACCAAAATGCTTGACGTTCTTTCTTATTCTCTACATTTCCTAGTCAATCCAATTTATGCAAGCAAACATCTGTCAAGCGTCTTTTCCTTTTTCTTTCAAAAAGAGCTCTTCACTGCAGACAGATTTTGAAGAGTTCTGGATGATACTTGTTCTCACTCACCAGGAGTCATATATGAAGCAGGGCCATTTCATCCCTCAGGTTTACACTTAGCTCAATAACATTATCATGTAACAGAAGCAGCTACTTGAGACTACAGTCAGTGAACTGAGAATAAAGAGAAGTTACATGATCATTATATTCTGCAAAACCAAAAAATCATTTAGAGTAATAGTTATCGATGGGATTCTGAAGTACTTAGAAGTAGCTTTAAAAGTGAAAACAATAATATGAGTTCCTTAAAAGGGAGAAAGGATAGAAATTATCATGTGAAGAAAACACAGTTGATCAATCCTCTAAGCTCCCACTTCTGTATAACCTGAGTGCAGCACAGCGTAAGCCAAGTCTCAACTGCAGCTGACACATAATATCCACAAATTAAAATGTCCCATACAAAAAGGACATGATTCTGTGAGTCACACTGGAGTGACACCCACTTTACACTCTAGTTGTATTTACTTGACTAAGAGGACTGGACCCAACTAAAAACTGAAAGGTGAGAATGTGAAAACAAGTGGAAAAAAAGCAGGAAACAGAGAAGAGTATCTGTATACCCAGCTGAAATGCTCTAGAAAAATGTAAGTCTGTAGAGAGATTGTATGCCATACCAATCTTTCTTTTGCAAAAGTAAGTTCTGATTCAAATCAGATATACTAATTTTTATTCTGATCAAAATCGTAAGAGGAAGCAATGTAAGTATAAGACCTTTTCAGGTATTTGATATAAGCTGTTACCAGACTAAACAGATTGTCCCCCCAGCATATTTCCTCCACAGTACACAGAACTGATCTATCTGAATAGATTCTGCAAACAACACTGGAACAAGAATAAGTTAGTGATTTATGACACCACATTAAAATTCTTAGGTGTCATGAGATACCTAGGATTTTGGAAACCACATCTTCTCAGCCTCTTGCAGCTGGCAAAGAAATCTGAGCGTGGATATCCTTTGTACTTGAAGCTCAAGGCAATTAGCCTTTCAATTTGGCTAATTTACTTTTAAACAGAGTTGTGCTTTCAGAGGAGCTACAAAGTATTATATATGGTACACTGCTGTAGGTGAGAATGTGCAAAATCTTTACTCAAAGGAAATAAGCTTTGGTTATCTGAGTGGATTAGTGATGGTTACAGATGCATTCTTTTCCTGAGTGCTGGTCTAAATTCTTGCAATGCCCATTCCTAATTAGTTGATACTTCAAAAAACCACCATGCTGGAGATGTAATTAGACTGCCTTTCCTCTGTGGATCTGTGCCAGGTAAGCAAAAGAAAACGTATGTTAACAGCTTACATATGGGCAAGGAGAATTTCCTCCTTTAGCCTTTGGAAATAGTCAAATGAGTTACAGAAGACATAGGAACAAATATCAAAATTGACTGGGTTTCTCTATTGTTACAGGTTCAAAAAGGTTAATTTAGACAGCTGGAGGGAAGCAGAGAAAACCAGAGCCAGGATAAAGCCTTGTGCTGTACTCCTCTTAAGCGCGTCCTATGGAGAAAAGCTATCTATGCAGATGGACTAGTGAAGTCTGCATTCATGCCTTAAGAGCTGCAGTCTTGCACTGGAACAAGTATGATTCCCTAGTTCCTCATCTCTACCCTAAAACGTTTACACACATCCTCCTACCCTTCCCCACTCCAAAAAAAAAAAAAAAAAAAGGGAGGGAGGAAACAGCCAGCTTGCAAACCTCCAGAGCATTATTTAAAAGGAACTCACTAGAGCTGTTTTTGAGAAGTCTTATGACCTTTCTTATATTTTTAGACAGTATTTCCCAAACATAGATAAACTATCAAGAGGCATATGGTTTGCACCATCTGGGCAACAAGTTCTATTGGGATACTGTGGCGAACAGCATATGCATAATGCCTTGTGTGCAGTATCCTACAGTGTTAAAAAAGCACTAGAGACTATTTTGAAGCCAACCTTGAAAAATCCCCCATATGTTTAAGGGACCTGTTTTCTTTCAGAAGATGTGTTCCTCTTTCTTTCAGTACAAACCAAAACAGAGAACTGCCATGTTTAATTTTCTTCTTGTTCTAAAATTTCTCAAAAAGGCATCATAACCTGCAACATCTCCACCTGTCAAACTATTTATTATCCATTCATACACATGTAATGAGCTCTTTGCTATGTCTTTCATCTCTGCTTACAAAAATACATGGAATATATTAATTCAAAGTTACCGTAAAAAAATGGATGGTTCAGAAAAGTAAACACATTTTTATTCCTTAGAACAGGTAAAGAATAATCAGTCATGGTACACTGACCCAACTGGGCTAGGTAATTTTTTAACTTTTATTTTGATGTTAGTTTATCAAAACAAAGAGGAATAGAAAGTTGGATTGTTATCACTCTGTGTGAAAAGTTTTGAATGGTGTAGTATGACAAATGGCTGACAGCCTCTTCACTAACACATTTTAGAGTATTTAACATTTGAAGGAGATTCTCTTTAAACTATAAAAACAGATGGTTGTATCACAACACAAACATTAGCTGTTCAGTACAAGGTAATTCAGAAAACTGGAAACATTCAAGTAGCTAGTATTTGGCTTTGCTTTACCAGTCTTGAAATTTTCCATGTTAAGGAAACCTAAAATTAGACCTACTGTACTAGACTGTGAGCTCAGCTAAACTGGAGTAAATAAAATCACTCTCAGCTTAGGTTATCACTGACTGCAGTTGCATGTGCCAATATTCATAGCTAGCTCTAATTATAAGGTCAACGTTTTCTAGTGTAGCCCCTACATTTAGATTTCTGGCATTCTTAACATTTACAAGAATAGAAGAATCCTTTTGTACATCAATTTATTTGCCAAAGAGATATAGCCTCACCTGACATAATATACCAGACTGCTGCCAAGCAGGTTAATCAAGTCTGGAGTCCAGACAGCTATCTCCGATTATGCTTCAAGAAGAACAGATAGTCTTCCAGAATTATCATAATACGATTTTGCTTGATGAACCATTTGACAAGTTGCTGCCTTCTATTCAGCAGTCTGCCATTAAGCCACTACTTACCTTCAGTGAACTTCCACTCTAAGTACACTTAGCTAATTGTAGAAGAACATCTAGATGCCCAAAGTGCCCAACACGTCTTAATATGTAATTTTAGACATTTGTCCTCCCCTGTCATGTACATAAGCCTGTCAGAGAGAATAGACCTTCCAGAAAAATGGCTGCTCAGCTACCTTAGCTTTCTCCATCAAAACATCTGTTGAATATATCCATCCAGCATTCCCAATATCCACACTTACTACCCCTAGTGTGCTATCTGCAACATATTCAGTCAGATACCACATGCTCCAGTCTGTTTTAGTGTCCTCATTAAAAGGAAAAAGTCCCTTTCATACCAATCATCACTGACTGTCATTATTGGTCATATTTATGTCCTATTTCATCCAGGACCTCTAGTTTTCTGTTGAAGATCTAAATCCCAAATAAACTGTATTTCTAAAGCAACACCCAGGAAGAAGAAAAAAAAAAAACGCCAAACCGCAAAAATAGACAGATGAGTTCTTGGTTGGACAAAGGCAGGATTAAAACACCACACATGCCAAAATGCCAAGCAGCTACCAAAAGAGGAGTTAAAAAATAGATGGGATACTTCTAATAGGTTGAACAGGTGTAAATCACAAGTCAGTTTGACAGCAAACCCTCAAAATTTTTAAAAGCCAATTTTTTCTAAACAGAAATGAGCAAAGTGAGTGTTCTTATATGTATTCCCAATTCTGCCCATTTTCACAATCTGCTGCCTTGAGACCGGGGAACTGTCTGTAATAAACAGAATGATACCCTCTCTAAGATAATTTTCTAAGACTTTTTTCTAAATCTCTGGAGTTCAACAAAGTTGCCAGATTGGGACTTTTACTTGTATCTTTTAAAGTACTGTATCCAAATACTCTTTTAAATCAAAGGATTTCTTGTATTTCTTCATGGGAAAACATTAAATAACAAAAAAATAAAATAGATGTATCTTCAGCAGATTTTACAACTTAGAAGAGCTGAAAATAAAGCTATAAAGGGAAAATACTGTAGAGGCTATAGTTTGAACCTGCCTTCAACAATAAAAGGACCACCAAAAAATGTGGGTTTTTTAAACAAATTATTTTTCTACAATTAAGAATCATCTCTTATAACTTAAGGCCAACTGCAAAGCAACTGAGTTTTAACCAACTGCAGAACTGGTTCAAGATGTAATGTACTTCTAGTGATGCATCTATTTTAATTATAAAAAATCCAAAAAACTGTTCAAGGCATGAACTTCCACAAATAAAGATCAAAATCCACTGAAATAATGTGAGATTCCTGTAGGGTATTTGTACTTGGCTATTGCTTTATCTTGCTTGCACACAGTCACATCTGAAGATGGTCTTTGATCTCAGGAAGCAGAAATAGTTTCCTACCTTTCTTAAAAATATCAAAAATTCACACGAGCATAAAAGGAAGTTATAACAGAAAGTCAGGCCTAGCAGATAGCTGTCTTGTTCATAAGTCTGACAATACTAGGAGATGAATATAAGTTGTACTGGAAACCATTAATTCAGGATAAAGCCTGGTAATGCTGTGAAAGTGCTCTTGGATACAAGAACAAGAACTTTGAGGATTGTGTGAAAATAATAGCTGGGCATGAACAAAGAACAAGCTACATTCAGAAATAGTATGAGATCCAGATATATCAGCTTGATTGGCAGCACTAAGAATATAAAGAATAGAAAACTGCAAGCATGATCAGTGACAGTGAATGTCAATCCTAAACTGCTCCGAAAAAGATGGTCCCTGATTAGTCATTCGTAAGAGACTGTCAATGTCCATGTAAACTGCTGATTCTCTTTTGTAACCTAAAAGATATTGAAACCAATGTTCCCTTATAGTACAAAAGTCAAGGGACAGCACACCTGCTTTGTCTTATTAACTACTTAAGATTTATGAATAACTTATAAGATAATCATCCAACTGGTAGTGACAGACCATAAGAACAGGCAAGTGGATCACCTAGTCTGAAGCCACCTGCAAGAACAGACCAGGCTAAAGTTAGCATTGGCCTCAATGTAACCTTTCACTTCCCCTTTTCCTTGTTTAAAGGAACCCTGACTAAGCATACATTGTGCTGCTGCTGACTTCAGAGAAGCCTCTGGTGAAGCTGAAGTTACAGCCACTCCCTAATTCCTTCTGCCCAGAGACCTGCATAGACCTCTCCTAAACTCAAGCTGTCACTCACCTCAGACATGAAGAGACTGCTGCCTGCCAAATCCATTCTAAATACCTGTCTTATTCCATATAAAATATACACACCTTTCCATTCATAAAAAAAGAGCCAGCCTTTTGCTAGTTTTGCTGACATTTTACACCCTCATGCAGAAATAAGCACATGCATTTGCTTTCATCCTGTAAATACACACTGCTCTCCTCTCAATTGTGAGCCAGTTAGAGTGAGTGCGTTTGCTCATACAAATTTGGCAGACAAATGTTCCTCATTTCTGTGCATTCCAGCCAGTGCAACCATACTACTACATTAATTTAATTTGGCTTTTATAAACTTTTGGACATTCAAATGTACAGGTTACAGTTAAGCTGAATGGTAGTACCTGAATTAAGAATTCATGTGAGGTTGTTTGGGTTTCTTCCCTTTTATTACTTGTATAAAATCGGTATACTATTTCCATATCATACCTAACAAGAAAAACCACTTGAAGAGGTCCATTGGCAATTCTAACAGCAGTGAACTGCAGAAACATTTTGAGCCCTGCACTCTCATAGTTATTCTACGCCAAGTATCCTGGTAGCACTGAAAAAAGAATAGTTAAGTCATTTTGTAGATGGCACTTCATTAAACTGTTGTTTCATACAGGTGTGAGGCCCCCAATATCAGAAGGATGTGGACTTGGTGGAGAACATCCAGAGGAGGGTCACAAGATGATTGGAAGACAGGAGCACCTTTCCTATGATGACAGGCTGAGAAAGTTTGGGTTATTCAGCCTGGAGAAGAGAAGGCTCTGGGAAGACTTAGGGCACCTTCCAGCACCTTAAGAGGCTATAAGAGAGCTGGAAAGTGGCTTTTCACAAGGGCATGGAGTGATAGGACAAGGGGGAAAAGCTTCAAACTGAAAGAGGGTAGGTCTAGATTAGATAATAGGAACAAATGCTTCACTATGAGGGTGGTGAGACAGTGGAACAGGTTGCCCTAAGATGTGGTGGATTCCCCCTTCCTGGAAGTGTTCAAGGTCAGATTGGATGGGGTTCTGAGCAACCCTGTCCAGTAGAAAGTTCCCCTGTCTATGTCAGCGGAGTTGGAACTAGATGACCGACCTTTAAGATCCCTTCCACACCAAAGCATTCTGTGAAACCTGTTTCAGCAGGCACACAGACATAGCTAAGTGTGAACACTTTAACACAAATCAAAATGGATGTTGTAACTGTAGTAGGAACCAAATTGCATGATAGATGTACAGATTTCTTCCTTTCAAAGATGTTTGTACATAATACAATATAGAGTTTCCTACAAGACCAGCTTTACTGTCTGAAATACTCTACATAAAGAACTTGTCACATGAATGACAAGCAACCCTTCCAAACAAAACTAGTGTAAAAAGCGTTTCTCAAAGCAATTACATTTGGAACAGGGGTTTACTGCCTAGAGCCAGAAACAGAGAGGAGCAGGAAAGTGGCCTGTGGATATCCTCATGGTTCAGGCTTCTGTCTTTACATCCCCACTCTGGGACACAGGAAAATGAAAGTAGAGGACGGCCAGATGATGTGCACTTCCATGCCTGCATCTGGAACAAAACTATGGGGTGTTCTTTTGCAAGCAATTTTACACCTTTGTCTCCAAATTGTCCCCTCCTTTTCCTCATCAACTCGGACTACACTGTCAAAGCAATGGCACATTTCATAGTATGCATTTGTGCTCACTATCAGCATCAGGTATAAGCCAGTAGGAGGCATCTAAATACCACTGCTGACACAGTACCTTAGAGAAGACATTTTTTTAGCACAAAAGCATCAACAAAGACTAAAGGTCTGCCAAACAAGAACCATTCAAGTTCACCTCCAAAATGAATAAACTATGGAGGAATCACTTTACACCCACCCATATTACAGAGATGGACCCAAGGCACACAATTCAGTTTTTGCTGATGACTGCATAAAGTGAGCTTCTCATGGTGGTGACTGCATAGCAGCTGCAATGTTAACAAGCAGGATCTTCCTTCAGACATTTACAAACATCAGAATGCTTATTCATGACAGTTCCACATATCATCTGCCATCCCAGATGGTGACTGGTGGGATGCTGATTTTGTCCTAAGGCAGTTACCACCCACCAAGATAGTATATTCAGGGCTAAACAAAAAGCATGTGCCATCTGCTGTCAAGTTTAGAAGATTTGTTGAGACCTACTAGGTTAGTTTAAGTTTATTTTAGATCAGACAAGTCAGGAGGCTGTAGCTCTCTAAAGGCCCAATAAAAGAAGGGTAACTTGCACTGTAAAAGACAGGAAGTAAATCAAGAACATGTTACGCTATTCTGCTGGGCCCAACTAACACCCTGAGAGCAGCTAAGGATTCTCACTGTGATCAGTGGCAAAGGGCACATACAGCCCACGAGCTCAGAGGGAACCTGACACCAAGAAGCAAGACAAAGTTCTGCAGAATGTACAATTTTTCTTGGCCTGGAAAAAAATTTTTGGAATTTCCTTTCTTGCTGACAGGATGTTTCTGCCTCCTTATCTTGCAATCTACCTGCTGCTATCATTTTGATAACTGGTCTCCATCTTAATTCTTACCCACCCCAATTCCCTTCCTACTTCTGTATCTCTGTAGAGTCTTACCCTCCTGCTCATGTGCTGCTGTACTATATACACATAAAGAAAAGTCAATTAAAAAGCAGGACTAGTGTGATATCTTCTGACTGCCTCACAAACAGCATAAACTCCCTCTTCCTCGCTTCACCTGTCATATCCATTTATAGATGGTTAATAGAAAACAAAGCAATTTCTCCAACCTGGACTATTAATCACTCAAACTACATAAAATAATTCTACATGTTCCTTTTAAATCATCTAATTAAATTTCTTTTTATACACTGATACATATCTAAAACAAGCAGAGAAAACAGAAAAATATAACCACAAGAGCTTTTTCCCCAATGTTTTTAAATCACCAAGTACCAGAAAACTTTCCAATGAGGCAGGGAATTAACCTTGCACACATGTCACAGTTTCTGCATGGATGAAAGGAAAAAAAGGTATTGCTTAAGAGCAACTCATAAGAAGTAAAATTTCAAAACATGGCCAAAGGAGACAGATCATGAAGGTCTGTACTGCTCCATAATGAGAATCAGGGGTTGCAAGGGTCTCTGCAGGGGCCCTGCACTGTTAGAGTCCCTGGAGCTGCAGCCCACGCCAACACAGCTGCATCAGCAGAGATCCTCCAGGAAGCCTGGCAGCAAATGTTGAAGATGCCTCGAGCCAGCACAAGTGCGTCACCTCCTCCAGCATTCATACCACGGAGGGCAGAGGCAGGGCAGAGGAACAGAATACACCAGTCACCTGCAAATGACACCTTAGATTCTAAGAAAAAGCAGGGACTATCTAAAGAAAAAAAAAAATCTGGGAAAATACATGCAAAGAGAAGGATTTGTCATTCCTCTCTCTGCTCACAAGCAACCAGAGGCAATGTGGGGCACAAGGTAGAGCTTCTCCATGCTCCTTAAGCATGTTTCCTTACTCTTCTTTAAATGACTGTTAGTAAAACTGTGCACTGGTTTTAGCTGGGGTAGAGTTAACTTTCTTCCCAGAGGCTGGTGTGGGGCTGTGTTTTGGATTTGTGCTGAACACCGGGTTGATAACATAGTGATGGTTTGTTTTTTGTTATTGCTGAGCAGCACTTACACAGAGCCAAGGCCTTTCTGCTTTCTGTACTGCCATGTTGGCAAGGAAATTGGGGGTGCTTGGGGGGTGCGAAGAGACACAGCAGGAATAGGTCATCCCAACTGACCAAAGGGATATTCCAGACCATATGGCATCATGCTCAATATATAAAGCTGCAGGAAAGAAAGAGGAAGGGGGGATGTTTGGATTGATGGTGCTTGTCTTCCCAACTCGTTTATCCATGTGACGAGGCCCTGCTCTCCTGGAGATGGCTGAACACCTGCCTGCCCATGGGAAGCAGTGAATTAATTCCTTGTTTTGATTTGCCTTGCTTTTTTGCTTTGCCTATTCAACGGTCTTTATCTCAACCCATGAGTTTTCTAACTTCTTGCCCTTCCAGTTCTTTCACCAATCCTGCTTGTGGAGGAATGAGTGAGTGGTTGTACTAGACAGGATGGAATTTCAGTCTGAACTTGAGTTAATGGGACTGTGACATGTGAATGAGCCCACAATGGAGGACCCCGTGCCAGAGTAGGTGGATGCCTGAAGGAGGATGTGACCCCATGAGATACTTGTGATGGAGCAGGCTTGCTGGCCGGACTTGTAACTTCATGGGGAGAACAAGCAAAGCAAAACAAAGAATTGACTCACTGTTTCCCATGGGCAGGTGGGTGTTCAAGTCATCTCCAGGAGAGCAGGGCCCCATCATGTGTAACAGTGAGTTGAGAAGACTAACACCATCAATCCAAACATCCCCCCCTTCCTCTTTCTTTCCCCCAGCTTTACATACGGAGCATAATACCATATGGTCTGGAATATCCCTTTGGTCAGTTGGGGTGACCTATCCCTGCTGTGTCTCCTCACAACCTCCCATGCACCCCCAATTTCCTTGCCAACATGGCAGTACAGAAAGCAGAAAGGCCTTGGCTCTGTGTAAGAGCTGCTTAGCAATAACAGAAATATCTCTGTATTTTCAACCCTGTGATCAGCACAAATCCAAAATACAGCCCCATACAGGCCACTGGGAAGAAAGTTAATGCTACCCCAGCCAAAACCAGTTGTTTTTAAGTCATCCCAGACTGCTTCCTCTGCAGAGACCACAAAAACTGACCTATGCATCCCAGTGCAGCCATCTGTAGAACACATGGGTTTATTAAATGGCCGTGTAATCGTAAATGCATTTAAAATTCAATACCACAATAAATTTAAGACAAAAAGACCTGACAAACAAAATTATACAAGTCACAGTTAGACTTGTACTGCCATTCTGCACAGATTATAAGAGTGGCATCTCTTTAGGAATATAAGCATTGCTCCACCTTTCATTTTACAACTATGAATCTGAAGTCTTCACAGACACTCAAGCATACTGCTACTATAAGAAGTTAAAAAACCCATCATCTTGCAAAGGGATAAACTTCTGATGAAGGCAGTCACACTGAAAATTGGCTGTTAATCTCCTCTGAATAAATATAACCCCCAGAAAGATGAAAGTGTGAGCAGAATATATATTTTTTTTGCACTTAAAAATGCTGAGATGAACAACAAGAAGCTTTTACTTTTACATTTTCAGCTGAAGTTATCCCTCAGAAGCCCACTTTACTCTCATGAGATATTTCTCTCCAGTCATTCAGTTTTCAAAGCCCCTTGCAACTTTAAGATTGCAGTAACGCTGACTTTTATGCGTTATTTCAGTAGAGCTTTCTCCCTTGTCCAAGCTGCCACATTCCTTGGAGACATTTGATGGTTTTCAAATTCCTCAACATTTTATTAATGAAGAAATAAAATTTAAAACCCCCAAAACATTCCTTTTGCAATGTGCAGAGAGTGGATTTCATAACGCAAAACATCCTTGTGATAAACAATTCCTTCAAAACAAATCCTCCAATTAATGAAGATCTTGTTCCCTCACACTGGCTCACCTAGTTGACCTGTGCCCAAGTTATACTTCGCTGAATAGCTGGTAACTGAACACAATTTCTGCTAAAAGACAGTTTTAAACACACTTACTGCCTTAATGGACCCAGCAGCTTGAATATGTCTCTTGTGTTGACATCACAAACATGAGATTTTCAAACATGAAACATTTAGAAAGGTTCACTTAGGAAAAAACAAATTTATCAGTCTGATGTCACTTTTGCTTATGACACTCCTCTCACCCATTCAGGGCTGCTAGCTCTCAGAATTGTATCTTGAAGTATCAGGCATTTTTCTTATGCCAGGGTCAAGCAGTCATAAAAATCCCCAGGAACTCTGGCTTTTTAAATATCCTTCTAATCCTTGCAGAGCTGACTGAAAACGTGAACCCTAAAGGGAATTAAAGCAAAATCAATTTCTTCTAGATCTGATATGATTTTGAATGTTCAGAACTGACAATGTTTAGGCAGGAGCATTGATGTTCTCTCAGCCATGTACTTGAACAAGTCCTGGACTGCTGCTATGCTCGATCACTGTCAGAAATGTAAGACTTAAAAAAAAAAAAATAAACAAACAACAACAAAACACAAAACAAAACAAAAAAACCAAACCACAAACAAACAAAAAACAAACAAAAAAACCCAACAAGAACAAAAAAACACCTTTAAGTCTGGTCCTCATGTACTTCAGCCAGGACAAATCCTGAACAATCAGATGTGTATCTGGTCATACAAGGTTTTCCAGGGTGATCTCCAGCCACTGGCTCTGAGTCAACTCTGGCTGCTGGTTTAGTTTCTATTTTCCTGCTGTGTGCAATCCACAAATGCATCAGAAGGCAGGTGTTTTGTCTTCCCCCAAGTTCCCACAACGTCCCCCTTTTTAAAAGGGCATGTAGTGACAGAACATGGGGTAAAGGCTTCAAACTGAAAGAGGGTAGTTTAGATTAGTCATAAGGAAGAAGTCATAATAAGACTGTGAAGGTGGTAAGGCACTGGAACAGGTTTCCCAGACCAGTTTTGGATGCCCTATCCCTGGCAGTGGTGAAGGCTGAGCTGGATGGGGCTTTGAGCAACCTCGTCTAGGGAAAGGTGTCCCTGCCCATGGCAGATCGTTGGCACTAGATAACCTTTAAGGTCCCCTCCAACCCAAACCATTTTATGATTATATCATTCCCCTAGCCTTTATTTTTCAAGACTGAGGCAGTCTCCTCATACCAAAAAAGGATTTCCTTTTCCCTGACCAGAAGGCTTCTCTACACCCACCTCAGCTGGAACTCGTTACAAGCAACAATCAAATCAGTTTCCTAAACTCCAGATGGAGACTCACCTGTTTTGCAATTGCAGCATTAATGCTTCCTTGTCCCTGAAAAGCAGAAAGTTTAGGAATCACTAGTTCATTTAACAAAATACTTCTAAACAATATACTAGTCCATTTTTTTATTTGTTTCATCATACTCCATGAGGCATAGCAATTAGGTGGGAGTTCTCAGCTATTGTAATTCATTCTGCTTATGCTAAATGGCCAATTCAATCAGTAACCCAAACTGTCAATTAAATGCCACTTCATTTTTTTAAAAAAATATTTATCAGTTCTTAGCTAGCAAATGAACCAAGAAAGCCCAGTTCAACTCTTAGCAGAAATACACTGTCATCTGCCACAACAGACCACACAGGAAAGCAACTAGAGTTCAGAGATATTCCAAAATATGCTTACAAAGGAATAGATATTAAGGCCTCCGTTACCAGGAGAAATTTCTAAATATATACAGCCACAAATTTTCCAATTCCCTTTAAAATCCTGGTTTGCAGCCAAAGTTTTCTCTAGAAAATAATCAATTTTATCAAAATGTTAATTTCAGAAATTGCATAGTCATTAAACATCAGGAGTATCTACTTCAGCACTGTCAAAGAAGCATCACAGATGGAAAAATTGAAAACCTAAGAACCCAAAATGTTACAGAAGCAACTTTCAAAGGCTCTTTTTGTTCATTTGTGTTTAATATTCAAAGACTTTTCCCCAAATTCAGGGCAGGAATCAAACTGAGAAGTGAGGTAGCAGCTTTGGTTTTCAAATACTTTTAACCAATAAGGTCTTTTAATTCAGAGACCCTTGGTGAACCCAGCTGATACTGTGACAATCTCCACCACCCTGCTCATGTCCTGAACTGGGGCATTGCTCAGGTGGCAGCTTTAGCTCTGCTAGAGATGATCAACAAACACTCTTCAGAAAATGGGGCTGTATCCTAATCCCCACTCTCCTCCTCTGAGGTATGGAAAATTTCTCCTAAAAAAATAAGCAAAAATCTCAAAACACAACAAAAAATATGCAATAGGAAGAAAGAAGCATCCCAAGCACTAACTCTCTAATTCAGTGCAACCACAGATGTTATAGCAGAACCTTCAGTCACAGCACAACTATATCCTAGTATTGATCCACCTTGATCTTGTTCCCTAAAAATATTCAAGGTTCACATTGGATCACGACAAATTCTAGGAAAAATTCCTGGGAGAGTCACCATTTGTATTTTATTGAGTTTCTTATTGCATACTTGTGGCTTAGCCTTACATTCCTCACACTGCAAAATTTCCCAAAAATACTGTACAAAGAAGGGGAGGAATCTCACACCCACTACCTTTGCATTTGCCCAGCTTCATAAACTCCAATAACCAAAAAATTCACACAGGTAATCATCTAAGGATTAAAAACATTCAAAATTTCAAAAGCTGGTTTAGTCTGTGAACACAAGAAAAAAAAATTCACAGGTTACTCTGTCCTATCTCCTATGCTGATTTTGGGCAGAACAAAGTTCTTGCACAACTGCTTAAGCAAGTACGACACTATTGTGACACTGTTATATCCCATTGCTGCTGCTGGGCCAAGCATATACACACAGGACACATACAGACATATAAAACATATAGGCACAGACATATAGGCACCTTGTCAGATTCTTTCACTTTACCCTTTCCATCAAGTAGTAGTAGTTACCCAAATGCACAAGCCAATACTCTAGTTTTAACTCTTGAGGTAGCACCTGCAGTATAATTACCATTTACTGGAAGTTTGTTTTAACCAGCTTTTCAGGGAGAAAATTATTATGTTTTAAAAACTGAATAGCATCTATTACATTTATAAGAAAGCAAATTAAAATAAGAGACTTCATCAGCTCCAAAACCAAGCAGACATATGTCACAAGTTTTTCATCATGATTTTCTAACAGCATTTCAGACTGCTGCAACCTAACTACATTCAAGGTCTCATTTCAACAGGCAGTGACTAATACCTTCCCAATTTTGCAAAGGTCTTTACCAATAATTTCTTTACCAGGCAAAAATTTCCTAACTGTATTTTGAATTATACTGTAAATCCAAAGGAGAAATTCCATACCTACTTATATTTGCTATAGCATTTGGTGTGTCCACATCAAAAGGACAAAACATGACCTAGGCACTAGACTCCATTTTTTTCTATCAAACCACTCTGTAGGTACAGTACAGGCTGATCTAATGCCTGCTCCTGGCATGAGGAGTAGCTCTTAATCTAGATTATCTGAATAAATTCTGAACAACAGAGGTATAGTTTTATTATATTTTAGATACAAAGACAAATAAGATGAAACAGTATAATTTTGAAAGACTTTATTTTTCCTGTGTCTAACTACTTGGACTGTAAACAACAATTAAGGACCACTTCACCTGGTCTCTTGTTGACCTTCCAAAATTAAATAGACAGATGGACCAGGGAACCACAAAGTTAAATTACTTTCTTTTTGCAAACATTGATCTGATTCCTTTAATGAGCATGCTTATTTCAGGGTAATTACAAATTTGAAGGCAAAACTTAGAGAACCTGAAACTTTCCAACAAAAATTCTTATCGCAACAGCAGCCCAAAAAAGGTAGTATTATCCCAACACTGAAGTAATTAATAAATACAGCCTGCCTACATTTTTCATTTCACATCCTAAGCAATGTTACATTGCAGTCGTAAAGAGCTGCCAATTTTCACTCACAGGATATCATAAATTAATTGTTATACAATGCAATTTCCATTTTTTAACTATGTATAGGCACTCTGATAAAACACATTGCACAAATTCACATCACGTATTATCAGTGATAAGCATTTTCTTGCCATTCCTAGGCATTAATATCAGTAAACATTCTGCAAACAAGTTATCCAGTTTGCGTTTTGGTTTTTTTTTTAAATACTTACCTAGATTTCATGCTACGTTCATAAGAGACCTGAACAAGGAAGAACATCAGCTGAACTTCCTAAACCAAGTCACACTAACAATTTACCCTAGCACATTGCAGAACACTGAAATAAAAACACTGCAATTTCTCCACTGCACACAAAAATCATAATGAATTCACTCAGTGAAAGCAGATTAGAAATCTAATCAAAGAAAGCTGTGTGGAATAGCTATATTCTATACAGGAATAATGAATTTATTTCAAATTAATTCTTGTGCAAGGGAAATAGGAACAAATAAATCAGTGTACTAAAACTCTGTCAATGAGTGAACTCATTTGGGAACTACAGCTGTTGCGCTTTAGAGATTTGGATTAAAATCCATCATTATCTTTCAGTTAATACTCTTTCATCGACCAATCAGCAGTCATATGGTGTTTACCAACCCTGGTCACTTAACCCACTTGAATGGCCTTTGTGCTATAATTTGTACTTCAATACAATCAGATTACTTCTAATCTAAATGATTTGTGTCCTTTATGGGACAGATAAACACTAATCCCAAGGTTCCTAAAACATAGCAAGCCTAAACAGTGTCAGTGCTGGCATCCACTGTTTGCCATTTTAATACAATATTTCATTCAAGTTGGGAAATACCTGATTTGATCTTACTGACCCTGTCTTTATATACTAATTTCAAATTTCTTATACAAACAAAGAAGAAAGATTTGTCAGCAAACACCACCACTCAGCAAAATCAGCAGCAAATAGTCAATTTACTAATACACAGATACTACTTTTCTATCAAATTATTTTGCAGGAAAAAATATTTATTCTTTAAAAGAAGACTGAGCAAAGAGGAGTATTTTAAAACTCATTGTTCAGTAAGGTGTTACAACCTGTAATGGCTCACAGTCCCCAGTTATCAATTTTTTAAGTCCACCCCTTCAGAATGGTTTTCCAAGTATTCAGCACTTAAGGTGCCCTCAGTCATTTCTGTTCTTCAGTTAATCTTGGCTGACGCTTGGAAGAAACTGCACTACAGCCTGGGTCTGGCGTCTAATTACATTTAACAGTAATATGCTTAGGCTCTGATCTCACAGGTGGATCAGTGAGCATGCGACAATCTCCCTAGAAAAGGAGGGACCCAAGTAGATGCAAGCATAATTGCATGATTGGAGCCAAGTACATCAGTGTATCTGTACCTCGAAAAATCCCAGAGTTGGGAATAGGAACAATTGAATTGTTCAGCAATAACCTCGTGGTTACTGCAAGAATGCAAACACTTTTGTATGTAAAGGTATTATCAGTGTTACCCTTGCATATTCACCAACATATATATTTCCTACCAAGAAAAATGCCAACTCCCTAGAAAACATATCACTTTGTAAAATATATCTGATCATATCCCAAGTTAAGCCAGGATGAGCTTACTCAGAATTGGATAGAACATTCCCAAATGAAAATTAAGATGCTGGATGATCTTAATAGCATCTGTAGCTATTAGCTTACACAAATATAAATATGTTTACTTAAAATGCCTCAACACGGGTGCTTATATTTCATATTAAGTAAAATTCTTTCTAGTTTAGGTCATCAGCTAGGGAAAAGTCATTTTCTCACGGTACCCTTGTCCACACAAAGCGCTGCTCTCAGTTGGTGACCTCAGCCCACCTCATAGTGATGAGTGAGCTCACACACACACAGAGAATTGGGAATCGCCACCATCTCTCTTTGACAACAGAGAGACACATCTGGTACATAAACCTTTAAAAAGTCTCCATCCAGATTTGAGAGGAGTGAGACATAAGATATGGAAGCACATAGGGCATGAGGGGGATTGCACTATGAAATTTGCCATTCTGGCAGTGAGAACTCCCAGGATTATTCAGTGAACCCCGTGTATGCTCCTTACTCTACTCTGAAAACAGCCCTTTTGATGTTCTTTGTACTTTGAGCAAGACCCCTATTATCCATTTCAAAACAGCCTCCTTGAAAGGTCTAGCAGAAACCACAGCATGTTTGAGATTTCTCAGAAGTTGCAGCTATTTCAGAAATGCTAGGAAAGCTTCTATAATTCACTTCTGGAGTTGCAACTTAACATATCACCAAATGCAGAGGACTGATCTGCCTTTCCAAGAGCAGTAATATTTGCTTTATACTAATTTCTCAAGTTCTGCCACAACCTCATAAGGTTGCATATGTCCTTGAATCCTGTATTTAACTGCAAACATGAAGTAAGCACAAACTGCAGTTTAAAATGGCAGAGTTTCTCTTGTATAGACATTTAAAAGATTGATGAGAGTCCAAAAGTCAGAGAATCAAGTGCAACAATGATTCGCACAGCCCATGTGCAAAATTAGACCCACTGACAGAGCTTGGAGGCCACTTGGAAGAGGAGGAGTGTTGTTATTTTTTCCCAGATACCTAAAAATTCCTGGACCAGCTGTCCCAAAGACTGTAAAGTCCAGAAAGACTGAAAAAAAAAATTATGAATGTGAGAAAGGAATCAAATATTTAAAGGAAGAACTTTAAATTTTACAAGTCCTTAATTAATCAATAAACACCTGGCAATAGCAAAACTTTACCATCTGTGAACCCCAGAATTTCTGTCAGAAACTCTATCTCCCATCAAGGGACTAGGCAACAGTCTTTACTTATAAACTCAGTATTTCACGTAAAAAACTAAAAAGACACACACAGCTCTTTGCAGATTAATAGCATTAGGTCCAAACTTCACAAGAGAGGGAAAAGAAAAAAAAAAAAATGGACTGACAAATCTCTCAGGGCAAACCACAACCGTCAGATGAAACCCAGGAAAGACTCTAGCCTTTTTGGCTCCATAGAGACAGGACCACAGACTAAATAAGGAATGAGCACTTCCTGGAACATGTAGGAAATGGCTGTAGATCACAACAGATTCAGAAATAATTGCTGGTGTTTCTGTCCCACACAGGTGCCAGAAACATACCTGCAATGTTACTACACTCTTGGCAGAAAGTGGTAATTCTTTAACTTAACTATGCAGCTGCACAGTAAAATAAAAAGGACCTCTCATTCCACTCCTTTATTTCAGATGGCTCCTCACAGTAACTCCTGAAAACTGCTGCCCCAAATAGAAGTCAAATTATTTCTGGAGATCCAAAAAAGGCTAATATCCCTGATTTTTTTCCCCTTTCCATTCCAGAAGGCATGCTTAGACCACTTAAACTATTAAGAATCCAGAATTAACTAATTTGAGTTTAAAGTATTGTAATTAAGAATATCAGAACCACCACATCAAAGACTGCATAAAGACAAACATCCTGAAACTAGCAGAAACATAAGAGAAACTTCAAGTGTAAGAGTACAGCAAGCAATTACCTCTTTCTTCAAAAAAGTTACTTAAATGGCCAAGGTAGCCATTTGGAAAAAACCTCCCCAAAGCTCCTTGATGAACTAAAACAGTTGCCTAAGGATTTTACTGCCTGTTACTAAAATTAAAACATGCTGGAATGCTATTTCTATAGTATCAGGAAAACTTAGATTCCAAATGTGTCAAACAGCTGCATTAAACTACGTTTGAGCAAAAAAGATCTGCATTTCTTTTCTTACCTGCTATTTTTGTGCTTTATGAAAGAGCCACATTCCCTCCTTGCTCCAATGAATTGTATATGTGACAAGGAAGCAAACAACTCTAACTCCCAGCAACATGGGCTTTTACGTCCTTACCATAATAAATGAGAGGATGCTCTCAGCTCCTTCTTGTCCAGCACACCACTCACCTAGCTACAGGAAACCATTACACAACTAGAGGTGTGGACCCACTCTAGCCTTCTGCTTCATTAAGTCATATATCATTTTTACATAGGAGTCACGGAGCTATAAATCATGTGAGACAGAATGAGAGCTAATTAGAGAGTCAGCTAAGCATAAAATTTTGCATTGTTGCATATCAGACAACTCTAAAGTTGCTCATGTTTTGTATAACATATTGTAAAATATTAAAAGACATTTCAAGTAGATAGGTATTTTCTCTAAGAGCAGAGCATTACTATCTGAAAAACATTAATATTTAATTTCCTAGCAGGGAAACCCCACGAAACCCTGAGTCACCCTTGTTTTCCTTTTCATAACAAACAATTGTGCCTCACACACGTCTGCTGCAGTGCAGTCTTGTATACAGTGTTTGAACTTAATCAATTTTTTTCTAATTAGAACAAACTCCTATGCTTCTGAAGACAGAAATTCACAACCCAAGAAATCTCTACATGCACTACGGGTGTACCTAAATTTAGTAGTTAAACTTAAGTGCAAGCACTTCAGGCTATTTACAGAATTCCTTTGCCAGTAAGATAATCCTCACTTGAGAAGAAACAGTCTATTTCCTGATACCACATTTCTCAGTCAATGCAATTATGTCTTAAGAGATCTTCTCTGAAGGGTTAGAGGTAAATTTCATGCAGACGTGTTAACTTAAAGATATATATTTATACCTCACAATGCAAGAGGGCTTTTAAGTATGCATAATATTACTGTGACACCTAGAGCATCCGTTAGTAGGTGAGAAACTTTTTATACCAAGGCCATATAAAAATAGAGCACAAAGATGATCCTCTAACTCCAAGAGCTTTTTCTCTAAAAGATTTTTAATTATGAATATATGTTCAATTTTTATTCCTTCTTCACCTTTTAAGTGATCTAATAAGTGGAGCTACTAAAGCAACTCAAACAAGAGAATGAATCTCAAAGTAATGATTACATATATGCATTTTTTTTAAATATACATATTCATCAGTCTCAATGTCTAACTGCAAGGAATAGTCAAGTGCTTATATGGCAGTCTTATACTCCATTTCCCAAACTATGGCTTCCCACTAAATACCTTAAAGGAAGGAAGAACAAAAGTTTTTCCACGCTAAAGGTATATATAAGTTTGACAACTAAGCTTTATTTTTGAAGGGCATTCTTTTTTCTACTGAAAGAAAAAACAAAAAAGGATACATGAATTTTTTTTAAATATATTTTTATTTCAGGCTTCACTGACTGGAAAAGGGGCTCAAAAATATTTTTATTAAAAATGGGGCAGCATCCCTAATAAGATTCATGTTTTACTGGGATAGTTCAAGAAACCCAGTGAGTTGCTGACCACTCTTACAATTTGTTGAGCTAGGCAGCAATCAGGAAGGGGGATGTGGATCAAATACACAACCAGGTCAAATACTAAGCCCACCAAGCCAACACAAGGGTCAGGAAATTAGAATAGTCAAGAAATACAGCTGCTGAAGGAAAGGCCAAAGACCAAGGCATTAAAGCTGCCTCAGGGGACAACAAGGAGTGAGGTGCAGAGGACACTCACAAATGGCAAGGACCAGGCAGGGCTGCCTGCAATCAGCCCACAAAAGCCACAGCACGCTACTCCCATGCAACCTGAAAAATCCAAAGCAATCTTGAGAAAGTTTTTAATCTTCACACTATCCTACTAATTCTGAGAAGCATTTGGCAGTACTCTGATAAATGAATTAAATTCTGCCTATGGCTTTATGGAAAAACATGAAATACAAATCCTAACACGCATTTTGGAGAGATTCTGACAATTCTTAAGAAAACCAGCAATGCTCAGTTCTGGAAACCAGCCCGTTCAGAAACACAAGCTGAAATGATCCTTTTAAACAACATAAAATACTTTTGTGGCCCAAAGCCAGCTACTTCAACCTTATAAGATATTTTAAAATAAATCAGCTTTTTGCAACAAATTGACATAGAAGGAATTTGAGGGTTCTCATAAGATGGAAGAAGCCACACAACAAATGATGACAGGAAAAGATTCAAGAATGTATATATAAAGTAAAAAATACATAATCAGAAACAGTCGAAAGTTTGATGCAGTGTCACAAAATGTGGTCTCCAGCTCAGTAAAAACAAGAGCCGCTCCATCACATTCATATTACAAACACGTTTTTATGGTAGTAGCATACAACAGCAGAGCTGCCAAGCCCCCCATGCTCAGTATGACACATGATGTTGACTCCTAACTCCTCATGCCAGTTTCCACAGTTATCACAACCTCATGGTAAAACAGCCCCCTGATCAACTGCATACAGCACGAGCAGGAAGTGGCCACGGTGCTGCATGTGGAGATTACAAACCCCGCACGCTCCTGTCAGCCACGGACTCCTTGCAGCCCTTCTGTGTCGTGTCATCTGGGCTTTAACACCAGCATGTGCTTCCCTTTTTCTTTCCTTTTTTTTTTTTTTTCTCTGAAATGTTTGCCAAATCAGGTTAGTATAAATCTTCTCCTCTGAACAAGAAGGAAGTTTTCCTATCCTTGCTCAAGATCTACACGTCCTCTGTACAGATGTAGAAAAAAAAAAATCAGATCCTGTCTTACTAAGCTACAATAGAGAAACCTGACTAATATTCTAATTTACAGTTAAGAAAAGTGAAAAGCTTCTGAGAACTACAAATAACACATAAGA
Source organism: Margarornis squamiger (assembly GCA_035222235.1). Lineage (NCBI taxonomy): Eukaryota > Metazoa > Chordata > Aves > Passeriformes > Furnariidae > Margarornis > Margarornis squamiger. The sequence goes on from JAWWTY010000160.1 coordinate 23,669,152, forward strand.
GAGGTCTTTCATGGACACGGTTTTTCCAGATCTTTTACACTGCAACAACGAGCCACCACCAAGTTATATGCAGGAAAACTAGTTAATGCAAATTCACTGAAGGAGTTTAAAATGAGCAATACACCATTCCTGTTTTGCCTACCTCTCACTACCCTATCCTACTTGAGTTACATGGTACATTGTAATTATGAAGGGGACAATTGAGACTCAATAAATTTACAGAGCTAAGACAATACAGCCAAACTATGAAGTTGACAACATAATCAGATTTTGACATTACTTCTGTCAACATTTTTTATTACTGATCATCAACACGCAGTTCTCTGATGCTTGCTGAAATTTGTAAAGCTCCATTGCCTGGTTTCTTAAGCTATTTTTACAACATTCATGAGTTGCTGAGACTAACCCACATGCTGAGGAGATACACTAGAACTTGCTTGAAATGTTTTCTCTAACCTGTTTGAAAGAGAATGAAAGTGCAGTGTCTTGTGTGAAGTGGCTCTTGTCTAGTCTTTCAGGAATTTCACTTGCTCCAGAGCACCTGTCACCTGCCTGCAGTAGAGAAGGGGTCCCTGAGTATAGTGGATTTAGTCTTCTTCAAACCTAGATCAGTAAAATTATAGAAACGCAGAATCACTGAAGTTGGAAAAGACCTTCAAGATCATTAGTCCAACCTTATCAACTAAACCATAGCACTAAGTGCCATGTCCAGTTGTTTCTTGAACACTTGCAGGGTTGGTGATTTAATCACTTCCCTGGGCAGTCCATTCCAACGCTTAACCAATCTCTCAGTGAAGAAATTCTCCCTGATGTCCAACCTGAACCTTCCCTGGCACAGCTTGAGGCCAATTCCAGTTGTCCTGTTGCTAGTTGTCTGGGAGAAGAGGATGATCCCCACCTGGCTACAACCTCCTTTTAGGTAGTTGTAGAGAGTGATGAGGTCACCCTTGAGCCTGCTTTGCTCCAGACTAAACAACCCCAGCTCCCTTGGCTGCTCCTCGTAGGACTGACTCTCTAAAGCTTCAGTGGTGTCAGACACTTTTGAAAAAAGTGTTTTCCATCTTCAAAATTAATTTTATAGATTTACAGACAATATATACTAATTTTCAGCAGTTTAATCCTGTATAGAATAAGACAATAGCACCAAACATCCCTACTCATATGTTGGAGTACTTAATATTTTTCATATGGGACCAGGAGTGTCATAACTCCATTGTGACTGACAATAAGGTTCTGCTGCTTCTCATGTCATGTGTCTAAAAGAATGTGCCGAAGTTCTCCAGAACGGGATCTGACAATACCTGAGCAAGTACCAGTGAAACACAAAGCATGTCAAGCCTCTAACACTACTCCACATCGTAGCATGAAATTTATTTCTTCAGTCATTCCAGAAGCTTGAGAAGCCAGACTCTAGTTTTAACAATTTGAAAAGCACTCACTGATGAAAAATTCAAGATTTACCGTGTTTCCTTAGGGTAAAATAGCTTGCTTTTTCAAAAAACCCAACTAATAGGCTCCTTAAATTATAAGATCATATTTTCCCTCTCCTCACAGACTGGAGATTAGTCAAGACAAACAATGTGAGTCATAAAAACAGCTGCCTCCTGAAAAATACCTGTGTCACTTGCTGTAAAAATTGGAAGAAAAGCAGGAGACTGCCAGAGAAAAAGATTCTCTCAAGGTTAAGGAATTTGAATGCTGCAGTGCAGAACATATCCACAGCCTGGGCTCCACCACAGAGCTGCTATAATGCTGGGCAAGTTCCTTAAATCAATCCTCCCACAATCACTAATCGCACACACCTTGCCTGAAGCCTAACTAGATAACTGCAGGCTCTAGTCGATAGGAGCACTGAATGCTCATGCTGCTACTCAAAGCACCTGAAGCTCTGCTGTGAGCACACGCTGCATCGTTCCAAGCACTGACATACCCACAACTCAAACTGAGCATCTAACATTGCTGAAGAACCCTCTCTGTGCTGAAGTTTACCCTTATGTCAGGAGAATGCCATATATTTGTGTCATGGAAGTGTTGCAAAGATTTCTTTTTCTTTTTTTTTTTTTTACTGTTGTTGAAGCACATATTGCCCATCCTGTGCACAAAGCCTGAGGAGAGTCTTACAAGATAAAAAAAAACTGAACAAAACAAAAATTGCTCCTGATTATACACACCAACAGGCTCAGCTATGGTTGTAGAGACAACACTTTCTTGGCATTATCTAATTTTCAAATTCTTAACTTTGCAACTTCTAAGTTGCAAACTTTTAATGTTTTTTGAGGTCTATAATAGGGGTATTCTTGTTTCTCTGATTAACAATGAACTCAGAGAAGCATCAAATGTGGTACTGACTGACTATGCACAGGCCCCACAATCTACCAAGTATGCATCTGTCTGGCATAGAGTGTACCTGCATTGCAGATAACAGACTGCACAAAAAGACAAAGGCAGAATCTTTTTCCATAAGCTTTGATGCAGATTTATAAGGGTTTTCTTAAGAGTAACGTATTAAATAATCTTATTTTAAAAGAAAGATGAAGGTGCACCTAGGCACTTACGTGCATTCACATCTTCAAGTCAAAGATTCACCATCCAAATATTATCAGGTGGCCAAAGGAAGAAAGATTATGCAAATTTTGGTTTTGTTTTTGTTTTTTTGTTTGTTTGTTTTGTCATATGCAGTCATGCAGAGAAAGAGACTAGGTACCCCTCTGCTAGATTTTATTAGCATTTTCATTATGAAATCGCATTAGGAGGTATCTGTATCTTATTTGAAAGTCTTGCTGCACAGGGCAGAGTAAGAACTTTTACAGTGTTTACTTAATATCTTACCCAAACTCATGTTCTCTGCAATATGCCTTAATAATGAGTCTCTGCTCAATTTTTTTTCCTAGCTTAGGAAAATAAGCTTCTTTTTAAAGCTCAAAATTATGAAAGATACAAGTAAACACTGTAAAGTATAAACTAAATGACACAAAAATCACATTAAACTTTTTTCCCCTCTTCTCCCACTTTAAAGCATACTGTACTAACAGGGCCTGTCACATCACTGATCCTTAAACTAATTAATCTTTGAAATTGTAACTAATTTTAATAAGACTAAGGAGACCTGACAGTCTACTGTATGTAAATGGGATGTTCTGAGAAGTGTCAAATTAAAACACAACAGCTTGTGTTATTAAACAAAATCTCCTTCCATACATTTAACTTTCTGGTACCTGCACAAGTATTTATAGAAAGAACAACAGGGCCTACAGCCATAACCACTTAGGCTATAAACTCATTAGATCTTACAAGTTCAGAAATGCTGAGAAGTGTGAAAGATTCAGTAGGGAATATCCTCTGCTGGGAATCAGCACTACACCAGCCACCACAAAATAACTCGATTAGGAACCCCTCGGTATGAGAATACGCTGGTTGTGGTGCACCAAAAGCCTCACAAAGTCTTCCTTTATACACAACACTTACCTTAGCCTTAAGGATCACCTTCCGTGCACACAGGTGCCAGTAATGGATACTATAACAGAGCAGACTGGCTTCATGCTTTGTGGCTTGCTTGCAAGGGGAGACTTTGTGAGACATCCCTCAGTGTCGATCATTGTGCTGTAGGAGACAAGATCACCCGACCTCACATGCAGAAGGACTGACTTGGCTGCAGGTGCACCCCAAATTCTCCGTCCTTTCAGCACTGGCATGACTGCATCACAGTTTACCAGTAGAAAGCCAAGAGTAGTGAAACACTGTCCGGTATATTTCAAAATCATAGCATTTTACCAATACCACAACCCATCATCCTGTCACACAGCAAAATTACCAGGAAAAGGTCTAGAAAACTGTAAACCAAGATGCATAGTTATGCAGAGCCTGCATTCTGCTGCAGAGGAAAATGCCTTTCACCTATTTGTAAACTGAAACCTATTTAATACTGTCTCTGTGTTCGAGGCAAACCTTCAACATTTTTAAAACCTCTAAAACACTTAAACAGAAGTCTGTGTAATTGAAAATAATTTACTATATAAAATGAGATAAAAAAGGACTTCAGCTGTCTAAAGCTTCTGCTTGTACTCATGTTTAGTTACTGCCCTCTCTTAAATTTCTTATTACAAATGTTTGATAGCAAAAAAAAAGTTATCAATAAACAAAATTTTATTGAATAATTTCACTGAAGCATGAAGCATTAACAGTGTTTTCCTAAGGGCTTAACTTGTTCATATTCAAATAATCACCAATAAAGTAACCAGCACAATTCTAACATACCTAGATGTGTATTGGCACCACGTTTAACAAATTGTTAATGTACCAATATTGATAAGCAAAGGACTGGGACTGCACTGATACAGTTAGGTTGGTTTACAAGGCTTCTATTTTTACAAGCCTTGGAAGCTCAGGTTGTCTAATGAATTTTTAACATGTCAATTAATATGTTTATAGAAAGCAAAGTCAACTTCAGCAAATACATAAGAAAAATCACAGTTGCACACAAAATATACAATGTGTTAAGACTAAACTTCACATTTGAGAAATTCAAAAGAATTATTGCAGATGATGAAGAACAATCACTTTAAAAGGAAACCAAAATGTGAAAGTTAATGGGTGTGATTCATCACTCTTGGAAATATTAGCTCAACTTCATGAAATGTGATGTATTGCAGGGCATAAAAAAAAAAAAAAAAAGGCTTTATTCATGGCAAACAGAGTAAGACTGTCACCTTCTATCATTAAAAGACACATAATACCAAAGAAAATTGCCAAATATTTTGTTATTTTTACAAACTTAATATTGATGCCATAAATTGAGCAATGTTTACTTAATAATCTGTGCTTCTACTGAATGTAACTGTTTTAGAACACTAGCTACAGTTTTGTTGCACTTTCTCCAACAACACAGAATGACATCAAATGACTGCATGGTGCAGATATGATTTTTGTCATAATTACCCTGCTCGCTCTGTGCATTATATAATATCAGAAAACATATTAATTTTATTTTTAAAAATATAAAAAATTGTTAGGATACAAATTTTTAAATAGTCTTTGATGGTATTTTTTAAAAACACTGGCCTTTGTGAAATAATGAAAACCACAAGCTTCCTATTGTAAGATTATGCATGCTCTGTGAAACTGCAGTAAAAAGAGAAATTTTACATTTCGGAAGAACCTGCACATTTTGCACATGTGGGCAAAATAACAGCAGAAAATAGCCCTTCAAACAACATTTGAGCTGCATCTGTAGTTAGGCAAGCAGAGCATGTGGTGAAAATGTAGCAACCTATGCAGCTAGAGGGATATTACAGTCACACATGAGAGTGAAGTTCCTGTAATTCCTTCAACTCTCTGTGCATTCATCAGCCCGAGGATAAAAGACGCAAGTGCATTCTATGGATTTGGGTGAAATTTTCCCTTTGTTAGCTAGAATATTATGTCATTTAATATCTGCCTCTACCTTCACTGCATCAGAGGTAACTCAGGATCACATACAATACAATATTCACACTTGTATCTTAATGGGTGACATATATTAAGTACAGTTTTTCTGAATGTAATGCAAAAAGTTACAGAAACAAAATATTTATCTGCTACAAGTTGTCATTTGAGGAATTCCAAGGGCTTTAAAGCATATAGCAAAGTGATAGCAGAACTTCAGAAAGCAAGCTGTTCAGACTGCAAAGTCATTTTTTCTTCCCATTAAGTACAGATGACCTAAGCTTTGCAGCGTATTTCAGTACACTAGAGAACCTTGCGCTCCAGTTCTGTTCTGTTACATCCCAACACAGCCTGATGAATGCTTCAAGACTGGAGCCTACCACAGCTGTATCATAATCTCATTTCGAATAGAATATGAATGCCCCATTTCATAAATTCTCAAACTCCTAGAGCTCAGATTCTCAAACCACAATCCCTTGCGATAACCTGAAGAGAAAAAATGGTGACGACTGTAAAGCATCTGTTATGTTTCATGCAGCAATCCTCATTGCTGTTCAGAATCTTAGGACTTGCAGAGCTAATTAGCTAACAAGCCTACACTCCCCCAAAAGATTATCTTCCACAAGGCTTTTCCCTGCTTTTATACCGCCTTATCCCAGAGCAACTGCACTCAAGTAGGAAGATATCCTCTCAATTAAAACTCAGCTGAGGAAATCCAAGAAATGAAAAAAAAAAAAAAAAAAATGCAGACAGTGAAGAACAGTTGATTAAGAGAAACTGGTCTGGTGTATGTTGATCCCTTGTGAGAGAGTGTGCAGTGCAGAGGGAGCACAAAGCAATGGACAGCTCCTGCCAGTGCGGGAAGAGGCAAGACAGCACAGCACCTTGATATCTGCTAGTTTTTGTTAATACAGCTAGATTTAACCACGTATCCACCATATAATTCATTGGCAAAAAGATACAAGAACTTGCTAATCCAGTGAAAGTATCAAGTGAGATCATTGTTTTCTTTCTAATTTCTTACTGTCTTATGGATTATTAAACCAAACAATTGAAAATGTCTTTGTAATGTGACCAACTTCACAACTTCCAGTTTATCTTCTGCCTTCAGGGTTCACACAACCATATCAATTCATGGTCAGTGGAAAAGGTGCAAGGTACAGAAAACCTGTCTAGCAAGACCAAACACCAGAAAAAAGTTTTCATATATAGAACAATGCTTTAGAAACAAAACAGAAGAAAAACCTCATCCCTCCCTGTAAGCAGTCTAGTGAGTTGAAAGGAGTAGCAAAATTACTTCTATGAAAAAGGAGAAGAGCATAACCCATTCAAACCAGCCTAGTGTCAGCTCTGGACTATGCGAAGAGATACCTTTTTTTTCCTTTTCAGAAGGGCAGTAACAGGGCAGGGGGTGGCTGCATCCCCTGGCAAACACAATGCTCCTGTGAGAGGCAAAAGCTTCAAAGAGCACATTCTCTCTGCATCCACCAGCCTGGGCATCTCACAGGTATCTTGCCATTGCCTCTCATCCTGGACCTGTAGTAGCAATGCTCCATCTACATCTACAATCCCACAGACACATCCCCAGTGGCTTTGGGTTTTTACACTACTGCTTCAGATTACATTCAATTCAGATAAAAAACCATACAGGTTCTTGACCACAATAGACTTGATTTGCACCTCATTTTTATACTTTGTCAAAGATATCATTAAAACAGCAGCAGAGTATGGGAAATAAAATTACCATCTCCCTTCTCCTATAAGTAGTAGTTAGCTGCAGTTAAATGTTTGCTTTGAAGATTTATTTAAACTTCTGAGTGCTCACAGTGCCACACTTCTCTAACTTCTTCATTTACAGAGTTTGCCACTCAAACTTAACATTAAAGACCCAGTGACAAGCCCACAAGATTTAAAATCCACGAAGAGAGCTGCCAAGTTTGTTCAAAGTCAAAAATAAGAGAAAATAAACACGAGCCTTCACACAGGCATGAATATTCTGACAATTCCTCTGAAACAAAGAAATTTCGTGCCTGTAGCCACAGAAAACACAATGCTGCACGTACCTCTCTTTCACATGTTTTGAAACAGTGTTACCACAACATAAACTTTGATATTTTCACCAGCCACCACCGTCCACGGGTTCGTGATGCCAAGCACTTAACACTCACCATGGGTAATTAGCTCATCAAGGATAACTCCTCCATGTAGGTTAATTCCTCCTTTGCTGAAGAAATTTAACTTTCCCGAAGTCGCAGGGATTTATAAAACAAGAAAGCCGAGCTATGCTCATGCAACTATTCTTCTCCAAAGTCGCTCTGTCCGCCAGGAAAGCAGCGCTCCGTCCAGCCCCGGAGCGCGGAGAAGGAGCCCCGCACCTTTCCCACAGAGCAAAAAATCGCTGCGCAAATGCCCCGCGCTGCCCAAGCCCCTGACCTATTTACGGGCGCGCTTTATCCCTTCTGGAACCAGACGAGGCTGCGGATAAACCCCACCCACCCCCCGCCCATCCCGGCCGGGCGGGCTCGGCGGGGACCCCGCTACCTGCGGGCTCGGCCGGGGCTGCGGCTCCGGCATCCCCATCCCCGAGCCGTGACATTGAGCAAGGTCCCCGCCGGCACCTGCCGAGCCCCGGGCGCCGCCCGCCCCTTACCTCGGCTGCCGCCCAGAGGGGCGGAGGGAGGGACGCGGCCCCGGCCCCGCTCCCGCTCCGCCGGCACGGCACGGCACGGCACAGGTGAGGCGGGGCACGGCCCGGCCCGGCCCGGCACAGGTGAGGCGGGGCACGGCACGGCCCGGCACAGGTGAGGCGGGGCACGGCACGGCACCGGTGGGAGAACCCCGGCCGGGGGGCCGCCGTGAGGACCCCGCGGAGAGCGGGACGGCTCCTCCAGCCAGGAGCCTCCTCCAGCGGAGCGCGTTTGCCTTCCCTGGGCAAAGCCAGGGGCGCCCGAGCACGGCAACCTCAGCGCTCCGCGGCTCCTCCCGGGTTTCGCCTGCCAAAAGCAGCACAAGAGGCAGCAGCTGTCAAAAAACCACACCTGCTTTCCGTGCCCCCTTCAGTTTCGGGTGGTCAGGGGTTTCTCTTGGTTTCCTAAATTTAAGCAAACTGCTAGCGAGGCTCCCAGCCCTTGTGGCTTTGGCAGCCCAGCTGCGAGGGCTTCAAAACAATAACCATGTAAATAATTACCTGTTCTGCCTTGTAAACTGTACAAGACTGTATCCCAAATATAATCGTTACACTAGGAAACATTCGGTTTTGCAAGTGTACCTAAGAGAAAAACAGTAATAGAAATGGCAGAAACATTAAAATCAATACAAACTTCAGTATAAGCGTTTTTATAACATCAGCTTTTATAATTCACATATTCCTCCTGTAGAATGTGATGCAAACGGGAAATCCTGCAGTATGTAATTTGTTATTCTTCTGCAGAAAGGAAAACAAGAACATTTAACATAGGAGAAAAACTTCTTGCTTTGCTTTGATTTCAACTTTTGGAGAAGAGCAGTGCTACTTAATACCATTAAGAATTGCATCATACCTTGTTTACAGTTTTATGTTCAGTAAGTTCTTTTAGAATTCAGAACAGGAAATTTTGAGAGTTTGAATTAATCATCCCATGAAAGCACAAATATAATCCTTCTTCTGGTGCTTTACCTACCACAAACTTCTTGCTCAGAAGAAATCTGAACTCCAAAGTATCACTAAGTGATTTTTTGAAAGATTTGCTGGTCTACTAAAGAGAAAAAGAGAAGCTGAAAATAGGACACTTCCCCCCCACACAAAAAAAAAAAAAAAAAGGAAAAAAATAATAATACATATATATATACCCAGGCTGGCAGGATTTGGGATCAATCAAACACCAAACTGATTATCTTGAGAAGTAACATCTACGTGTGATTGCATATTAGCAATATCCAACATCTTCATATTTTATTATCTTTTGTTTATCTTTTAGCCCTTCTAGTTTACTTGTGGTAGACTAGAACAACAGTATACAAAATACATTCAGAAATCTCAAAATATCTCTAAGGACTGGAAAGAGTAATTTTTCTCTTTAGATCCAACTGTTAAAGTCCTATTGCAAAGAACTAAGAATGTTATATTCAGGCAATATTACTTTCCTATGTAAGCAGCTGTTGTAGTTGCCATAGAGATGTTATTCAATCTCAAACTGAATGGTGGTCTACAAATGACCATGCACCATATTTGCCATTATGACAAAAATGTTTAAGAACCCCTGTGAATACTATAACATTCTTCAGAACAAAGACACATTCCATTCCGAGTAGGCTCATTAATTACCTTTTACAAAAGAAAAAAAAAATGCAATGAATGCTAACCATCATCTTCCAACAGAGAGATGCAATGGCAGATAGATAATTGCATATGGTTTTGAACACTTGATGACAAAGTATGTCTTTGATCTGTTTTTGAAAAATCTGTTCTCATCAGAAACAGTAACATTTAACACATAATTGTAATCACCTTTATGATGCATTTGAGTTAAGTTTTCTACTGTGCAACTCACCTTTCTTGACTCCAGCTCCCTACCAAATCCTGTGGTTTAGAGGGTGGTATAGGTGTGAAAGGTGGAAAATTTGAAATGCCCTGTGATCTGTATTATCAGTGTCACATTTCACCTCTATCAAATGCTGAAAGCACACTAGAGGTTAAGAAATAACAGAATTGTTGTAGCATATCAAAACATCTGTAGAAGTAGTGTGACCAACAGGAAGGAAATTTAACCCAGGAGACCTTATAAGGCAACAGGTCTGTAAATTCAGAGGAGCCTCATGTGAAGGAAAGGCTTCTACTTGCTGCATTTCCACTGAAAATCTGCATAAACCAACACATAAAAACAGACAGAGGTGGGATCCTACCCTGAGTAAAGTAAGAATATGCAGAGTAGGAAGAAGACATGCTGAGTGTGAATTAGAATTGCATTTTATCATTTCATTTTTTTCAGAACTTTAAATTTGGCCCTACCTAAGCAAACTTAGATGGCTTTAGTTTTCTAAAACATCTGTCACTGAGCATAGGTTTAGTGTGACATTAGTTTGTCACTGCAAGGAATAGATCCATGCAGAACAGTGCATGCAAACAAGCCTCTTAGTAACCCCTGCAACCCAAAATCAGTTTGGGATGTCCCAAGAGCCAAGAAGGACTTTTTTTTTGCCAAAGGGAATGGTAATATGACAGCTGGGTGACATTTTGTATCACAGTATGGGGAGAGATCACCCCTTGCCTCAAGCAACCCTCACAGACATGATTCATCCTGTAAGAAACATAGTGCACATATTCTAAGTAACTCTTTCTCTGTCCCTAGAAAACAAGGAAACTGCTGAGTTCTCCACACTAAGCTATTATTTTATACATATGAAAGGCCTACCACTTACTTTGAGGAAGTCTTCCTTTATTTGATTGTTGTACTTTTTTGAGAATTAAGGCTCAATAATGTTTTATTATCATCCCTTTCAAAAATAAGCTGCCTCTAAGCACCACAGGACATTTGAGATATGACTATAGGCTGTTTGTTTGTTTGTTTGTTTGTGGTCTATACAAAACATGAAATTAGTGCCCTAATGCTCCAAATGTTGATTTGTCTTTTTGGTGATCCCATTAGCCAATAATGCAAGGAATAACAACAAGAATAAATATTTTCAAGGCGTGTTGCACAAGTGTCCCTCTGTGAAAATAAACACAAGTGTTTCCAGCACTCCTTTCAACAGGCTTGTCTGGTAGTAACCTATTACGTGTTCACCTTGTGGAGAAGTCTTTCAGCAAAATACATTTCAGAAACTGGGAGACCAGCGGCAGACACAGAAACTGCAGGTAGAGTGATGTCAATATTCCCCCTCCATTGAGTATCAATACTTCTTATAATGGGAGATGATTCTAAGCGATTCCTCAAAACACCTTCTTTCCCAGGGTAGTTGGCCCAGATTCTTTAAACTTATATTTGCTTGATTTTAATATAGGCAGCCTTCTGTGTTTGCTTTGCATTCTGCCCATTCTAAGACAGTAATAGCCTTGTCACAATACAGATGAGAAGAAACTTGAAAGGTATTTTGTTTTGTTTTCCTGAAAATATCCACTCATTTCTGTGGTCTTCAGTATTAAGGCCTGATAAACAGAATTTTAATAAAACACAGTTTAAAATCTAACCAATCACTTTTACACATGGAAAAAATATGCTGAAGAAAGTCCCTCTGATGACTGAAGTATGATCTTCCATGCCTGAATCCATGTCTCTCTCCCTAATCAAATTGAGATTTTGGTATTTTCTCACAACACTGCTTCAAAAGACTTTGTAAGAGTGTTTCCCACTGGCATGCTGTTCCTTGTTTGTCACCTCCTAGTTGTGATTTTTGGGGGGTTTTGGTTTGGTTTGGGGGTTTTTTTTACAATAAAGGAGTTCTTTAGAATCGTTTCTTGATCAAGGGTTTTTTTAAGATTTTTGAAACTTCATTGATTTCCTTACTCAATTTAAAATTCACAGCTGTATGTGTGTCTTGAGTTTTGGTTCCTCTAAGGGAATTTGACATTTTATAACCAGATATCTTATATGCCTGTACATTTTCTAGCTTCCCTGTTACTGCTTCTGGGGAAACAATCCCAGATTTAGCAGATCTCCATCTGCCTCCCCTGTAGAAACAGACAAAGCAACTACTTAGCCACCCTGCTACTTGCTAACCAATCTATCTTTATTTTTTAAGTAGGGCAATGATTTGTTTTTGTTCTTTTTTTACCTTGCATCTATATTTGATGGAGTTCCTGTTTCTTGAGATGCTTTTTGCCATTGCTATTAACTGTTTACTGCTCTTTATTTTTCTCCACAGATTTCCAGTTTCATGGGGGGTTACAGTGTGTTTAAGTGCCCCATTTGTCTTATTAATGATTCAGTTATCCCTTTTTTAAAGTTGTCTCTGCTAGCTATAGCTAGAATGCTCAGTATTATTATTATAATTATCTGCATTATTCCAAATTATTTGATAAGTTTTTTAATGAATATACTTTATGAGCTATCTGCCAACTATTCAATCTTACATAACTATGCTATTTGTACTGTGTGACAGGTCAGTTAATTTCCATGATAGTGTTTCCATTTCCTGATTGCATGTTGAGGAAAATTACGTGGATTTAGATTGTAGGCTGTTTGGCATAAGGAATTCTCATTATTATCTGTCTACGTCATGCTCAAAAAACCCACATCACGAAGTTGTGATTAGAGTTGTATGTGCATCTTCAAAGTAAATAGCAAATTGATACATATATGGATGCTTCTTCACAAATTTGCTGTCATTCAGAGACTCACAGTTATTTTCAAAAATATTTGTGAACACGTTTGTTTTATATTAAGTAAAAACAATATTAAAAGTTGCAGTCAGCAATAAATGCTTTGGTTTTATGAAATTACTGGTGTCTGTGCTTCATTACTTTCCCAGCTATGCTAGATGTGTTTATTTTTTGCAGAATGTTCTTGCTTCGAGAAACTGAAGCAGAAAAAAAGTGATCTAAAGAAAAACATATGACATCTTTCCAAGCACTTGAAAAGCTGCTAAACCCTTCCTTTCAGTCACAATCTGTTCTAAGAATGAGAGCTCACTGGTACATATTAAGACTGTTCAATGTTATCCTGTCCCCTGAGAATATCAGCTTCACAGATAGCATAGACGACTATTTCTCTGTGAATGCTGGAAACACCAGAAATTTTGTAATTTAGAAGATAAATAATTCAAGCAAGAGACACGTGAAATATTTGCAAAACAGTGTAAGATTTTTAAAATTCTAGTTCAGTTCAAGGAGTAATTCCTAGATAGGAAAGAACAATTGGATAAAGAAAGTATGTTAGTAAAATAGAACTTAAGAAGTTGAAAACTGGCAGAGAGAACATCTGAAAACCTCCTGGTAAAGTACCCAGGTAGGATAGCCAGATGGCATGCTATTTGTTTTCACTACTTCATTTAACATAGAAACAAACTGTTCTTCAGCTGAAAAACAAAACCAATTAGAATATTTTCTTCCCTCAGTGTTCCTAAACCAGAGTCCATTAAAAATCACTAGGGGTTTCCAGATAAGAACTATGCAGTATCTCTTCTAAAGTACAGGTGAAAGATCAGAGTCACCTCCGAGTTCCCATCTGTTTTTAAAAATAATACTACCTGCACAGCACAGGAGATGAGGAACTGTGAGAAGGGTAGTATAAGGCATCTGAACTAATGCATTTGTTATTTGGTGTCACTGAGTAAAAAGGATGATGTATCACATGCTTATAGACTGAAAAATATTCTATTAATAGAAAAATAGTGCAACAAACTACAATTCCAAGAAAATCTGATTTGAAAAGATCATTCTTCAGCTAAGGATGGTCTCTTCTCCAAGAGATTTGCCACTTCAAGGACAGATAAGAAGTCAAACATATGCAGCATGATTTTGCCACTTTTGACTTGATGGAAAACCATTAAATACAAAATATAATGTAAGTGGCAGTGGTTTAGATCATATGGGAAACTAGTCATCTTCTACCCTGGGCTATGGATTGAAAAGGTACCAAGGATAAGCATAATCTTTTATTCTTTACATAGCCAGAGCTTACCTTGTAAAAATCAGTGTGGAGTAAAATAACAAGAGTGGTGGTGGAAGATAGACTTTCTTTTACAACAGCCTCAGGACCTTCTCTGAAAAATGAGAATAAAGAAAGCATTATGAAAATACATTGTGTCCTTGATTGCAAGCACTTGAATTAATACTATTCAGTGTGAAATCTCAATGTCTCATGCAGAATTATAGAATAAATAGTCCTTCTAATTAATCCCAAGGGGAATTACTTTAATGGCAACAAGAATAGGATTTGGTTCCAACTGCAGGTCTCTCTTAAACAGGACTATGAGTGCAAATTTGGCAACACAAGTGACATTACTTGGCTACTTCACTGAGCTGATATAGCATGCCATAAAACTCTACGTATGAAAGCAGACACATCCATTAGATGCTCAATGCTGGTAGTGCAACATATTCCAGTACAGGAAAGAAGTACAAGAGCATTTCTACACCAGGATATGTGAATGCACATCAGCTGTACTGGTACAAAGATCCTCACTAAAAGTTTGTACTGGTATTACCTGTGTTTTTGGACACTGTGGGTTGTACTATCTTTTCTGAAAATTTGTAAGTATTTGACTACTGGTTGGTTGGTTTGGTTTTTGGCCCCACCAGCAAACAGACAGTATATCAAGACTTCTCTCTCCTGTGGAAACTTTTCTTTTTCCGTACTAAAACTTCTTTTTCTTTTCCCTCTTTTTCTGTCAAAAGATAGCTCTTTCAGAAAAATGCAGGACAGAATGCAAACTAACTTAAATAGCTACATCCATAAAAAAATCTGAATGGAGACCAGTTCTAAGAATATTTAAAGGACAAACTGCAGCTGTGCTTGTTTAATTTCAGCAGAAATGTGAGAAATTGCATCAATAGGGTGGATGCCTCTTGACACAGTGGATGAGTCATATGAATCAGTCTACAGGGCACAGTAATTGGACACCTCCAAGAGCAGCCTTGTGCCATAGGAACAGCACAGAAAGAGAAACAAAGGTGAAGAAGAACAAGATTTAGATTAGTCTGATTTCCTACTTCTATGGGGGGGTTATACCTGTATACATATATTCATTTGAGTTGCAGAAAGTTACTTCTGCTTAACTAGTAGGAGGGATGGATATATTATGTGGATATACCATATTTAAAATACATAGGGATTTCAAGCACAGTGTTGAGACTGAGTTATTCTGTTGGTTAAAGAGTAATATTGTGATTATTGAATTTTAGTTGGCAGATAATGCAGTAAAGTAACTTTGGGAAACTTAAAATGGCTTACAAATTTAAACATTCATTTTAATATGCAGCTTTGTAACTACATTATATATTTTAAAGGCCTGACACAATGCAAAATTAAATACTGCTTATTAAACATACAACCCCACAGCCTTACAAAATTACAGCCCTAGAATTACTGTATTTGCCACTGAGGTCCACAACAATTTTGAAATATTTATTCTTTCCTTAGATTGTATGGATGGATCCTGTTTAAGATTATAGTAGGAGATTAATAGAAATTGTATCAGTACTTCAATTCTACACCTGATTTTCTCAGGGTTATAACCCAATTGAAAAAAATAGTTGTTTTTTTTTTCTCCTCAGCACATTTTCATTCATTTGTTTACTCGTTCATTCTGTCAAAAACAGACAGCAATAGATGCGGCTTAATTACATACTAAACAGACCAAAAGCTGCCTCCATATGATTACACAGTCCCAGAAAAAGAACAGTCACTAAAATAGTATCCACCAAACTAAATTGCATCTGGTGTAACCACAGAGAAGCAAATCAAACCTCTTGTGCAATGTAAAATGTGCACTACCATGAGATCTGCCTTCTTTCTCAGAGGAGGCTTAACATGTACAGAAAAAGTGTAGCTCCAGTGCTGTCAAAAGCAAAAGCAGAACAGGAAGCTCTCAGATCTCATAAGATAATTGCTTGGGCTACAGCTGCAAAAAAAATCTGCACTTAGTCCTGTACTGATGGGTTTCTTACCGTATCAAGCCCCTCATAGAGCAACAGCTTCCTCAGAGCAGAGGGAAGGTGGTCTCTGTGAGACCCTTCCCGTCACTGGGCCAGACACAGGGCTGAGCCAAGATCCCTGCAGAGCAGGCAGGCCCGAGGCACTGCTTTATACCATGTGCCAGGCACTGGGCTTCCTCAGAACTAGTGAAAAATACAGCAGGAGAGTTTTACTTCATGAAGCCTCTGTTGGCTGTACTAAACTTTCTCTCCTGGGTGTTGTGAGTACCAGGCTGTAAGGAAATACAACAACAGTCCCAGGGATCACAATAAGGCAGAGGGATCTCTAGGGGCTTTTCAAGGTCTAGTATAGGTCTTGGATGATGTGCAGATTTTGGTACCTGATTTAGTGCCTGTGTCAGAAAGGGGAAGGAAATCCCCCGAGCTCCTACCATGTCCGTTTGACAGAAGCTCCAAGGGGAACACTAATGAATATTCTGCACTCCACATAGCTAATAGAATGCTTCAGTGTGCAGATGCACATTTCTCTATGAAACAAGTGCAGTTTGTGTAGTAGGGAGGTTTTATCAAAGTTGGTCCACTATGCAATTATGATGAGAAATGAATTGGATGGAAATTGAATGACTTAAGGTAAATGAGCTATTAACCTACAGGATCTTTCACCAAATGATTCATGTGCATTCAGTCTTCCCCTCTTCCCTCTCACTTCATTATAAAGGTGAAATGAATGACTGAGTTGATCAGGACATCAGCAATCGTGGCTGCAGCAGCATTTAGCAGAAACAAAACAACCTTCCTTACACTAAACTCTGCAGGCATATCAAAACAGTAGGAAATTTTTTTTATTTTTTTTTTTTAACATTTGGACAGCATGGGCAAATAGAAAAGAATCAAGACACTTGGTACTCTTTTTTATAACAAGAAAACCCTATTGAAAGAACCATAGAAACAAATTAATTAATTCTGGGATCAGACTGAGAGGAAGACTAAGTGATGCACTGCTCAGATCTACACCTACA
Organism: Margarornis squamiger; assembly: GCA_035222235.1. Classification (NCBI taxonomy): domain Eukaryota; kingdom Metazoa; phylum Chordata; class Aves; order Passeriformes; family Furnariidae; genus Margarornis; species Margarornis squamiger. The sequence goes on from JAWWTY010000160.1 coordinate 23,686,165, forward strand.
CAAAGTTCCTATCTTTTATATTTTTTAGCTCATTAGGGACAAATTTTCCTATTTTTTCCCAGTAGGCACAGGAAATCACCTCTTTTGAAAATATGTGACAGTCTGGCAACTGCATGGCAGAGACAGGTTGCTGTGTCTCAGCAAAGGAAATGATATATGACACGACTGTCTCCACTGCCAGCCATCATCCCACAAAACCATACAGCATCCACCCATTTTCTTTGGAGCTTAAAATCTTCAAGCAAGTGTAGCCAGAAGATGGACTCCCCCTAGGAACTTGCATTCATTCTTTCTTCATGGTAGAAAGAGGAACACTAAATGGGCAAGAAAAAAAAAATCATTTTCTCAAGAACTTTCTGCAACTTTGTCACTCACTGCTTACAACTCTGTACAGAGAAGAAAGCAAGGAAGTCTGCAGAACAGATTGGGAAGATCTAATCAATCCTGGCTGTCCAGCTCTAAGCTCCTCTGGCACATACTGGGTGCTTGAAAATCCTGTGCGTAACCCAAAGAGAGCAATGCAGTGTTGTCAATAAGGAAAGTTGTTTCCTGTGCCCTGTGTCAGTGTCCTGAGGGGCTCTCACACTGCTCTCCCTCCCAGCAGTCTGCTTCCCTCAGCTCCCAGCCAGGCTCCTCATCCTGCCATCACTTTCATCTGGCTCCTGGAGGGCACCGAGAAAGGCACACTCAAGTGCTTAAGACAGGAAGGTGGAGAATAGACAAAGGAGACATGGCAGTGCTGTCCTCAGCCTTGCTCTCAAGCCTCTTTGTCTGTGACATTCTCCCTGTGCTGTGTGCCAGGCTGCTGCATCTGGGGTAGCACAAGCCTGACAGTGGATTAATAAATCCAGAGGGAGTAATGTTGTCTTCACACTTCCTCCTGTTTTTGTCACCTGCTGTAGCAAGTCAGGGACACAGCAGCTCTGTCATGTCTACTTGTGACTGAACTAAGTAGTTCAATGATTAAGATAGTTTTCACTAAGTAAAATATTTTATTTCACTGCTTTTTCCTTGGTCCTTGGCATGAAACAAATTAAACTCAAGCTGTTCTTGAAGTAGTTTCAAATGAAGCTGCTCAACCACCTGGAATCCCAACAAGAGAGAGGATTTTGCACATCCAGACTCTTTAAGTTACTCATTTAAATAGCTTTCCTTTTAAACACTTTTTTAAATGAATTTGAACTAAAGTCCTTGAATTATCCCCTTGGAAAGATTTTCATCTTTTCTTCAACAATTTAATCCTTTAATTCAAGTAGTCAGTTGTATATCAAAGGTCTTTAGGGAAATTATTGACCTAATTTTTAGTTACATGATAGATAGTAAAAAGTATTAAGTTAAAGGCAATTAGAATTACAGGAACCAGCAAAAGATATAGGAGGGAACCTACTTGGAATAATCTGGTCCTTCTGAACTCTCAAAAAGCCTTTAATATATTCTGCACATGAGGCTGTTAAAGAAACCAGTCAGTTGCGAGGTAAGAGATCAGTGATTTCAGACATGGTGCTAGAATATAAAGCTTACAAAGACATGGCTGATATTGTGTATGGTGATGATTAACAGTGAAACAGTCCCAAACCCATGTTCTGACATCATATAGTACAGCGAGCTATTAGTCAGCTTACTTGAAACAAAAGTGACAGGAAACTAAAGAACCAATGTTGAAAGCACTACTCAGTGACAACTGAAAGTCTTAGTTGACAAGAGCATGGTAGTGGGCTTTGGATGAAATCTTGTGAATTATCCATGCAAGTTTGGTGTACTAGTTATGGAAGAAGGACCAGTGCATCACTCTGGACAGCTTAGTCTGCCTGATTACCATTCAGTGGCTGTCAAGAAGCAAACAAACAGACTGTTCCAAAGCATAAGGGAAACAAAAACAAAAAACAAACAAAACCTCCCCCCCCCCAAAAAAAAAATCAAAACACAAACCAACAAATCCAAAACACCAAAGCAAAATAGAAAATAAAATACTATTTTGAAAATTAGTGGTTTGGTCCCACCAACTGGGATGCTGTGTTTGATGGCCCCAGAGGACGGTGAAGAATCAAAGAGGATAATGCAAGAGAGAAAGGAGAGGCAATAAATCTGATTATAGGTTGTGAAGGCTTTTCTTCAGAATGAAACTCTGAAGAAATGTTTACAGAAAAGATGAATAGAAAAGCACTTAGCCCTGGACATGGGCAATAATGAATATTACATGGAAGAGAAATGAGCACTTCTTACTCTATTTTGTAACAGGAGAGATATTCAATGAAAAGGAAAACAACACATTTAAAACATATTGCAGCCTTTTTTCTTTTAATGTTGTAGACAATTCCCCACCAGTAGTCTGCAAGATTTGTGGCATCCTCTTCAGAAACACTGACTGATAAGGAATTTAATATTTCACTTGTAATTCAGAACAATCAGGGGGAGCAGAAAACTTTATAAGAAAATAAAAGGGGCTTCCTGGAGATGCGAGATTTCCCCCTCCCCCTTTAAATTCTTTTCTGTTCATTGGTCAAAGTGGTGGTCATAGTCTGGATCCATCAAGGTGGTGGTAGAAGCCTGGGGCGGTGAGAGAAGTCCTGAAACTCAAAGTTATATACTCTCTGTTCGGGTGGGAACACCTCCGGTACCTCCCCTGGGGTGGGGAGTTTCATACTGGATGATGTGCTATTGTGAGTCAGGAGATACTTTGGGAGTCTTTGACACCTGTGTTGCAGCTGTCCTTCTGTCAGTGCAGCCGAGTCCATTATGGCCCCCTATGGCTCATCAACGAGAAACTCATACCTTCAAGCTTTCTGTGAATGTTCTGGGGAGTCATCTGTGTAAGAAAAAAGAAACACTACATCACATCACAGGGTTTGCCTCTTTCCTTATCCTATTTAACACCCAGCTTGTAGCCTGAGGTGTAGGTTCTGCAGCCTTCAGCCCCTGTCCTGGGTGGCCACTCTACACACTGTCAGCAAAACACACTGCTGGCTGAGCCATCAGCACCAACAGTCCAGTCCCTCACGGCACCTGGGCGGTCGCTGCAGGTGATCAAATGTTTGAGCCATTCATCAGCAGCAGTTTGATCTCCTTACAGAAGGCAAAACACAAAAAGGCCAAAAAGGCATATTTGGAGAAAAGAGAAAAGAAAAGGTGGATACCAGAATTTCTGTGGAACCGAAGGCGATTTTCTTCACAGAAAAAGGAGAGACTGGACTTATTAGGAACAAGGAATATGAGAAAGTTATAGCCAACACCAGGGTTAAAGTGCATATCAAAGCTGTCATTCAAAATGAGAGTTGCCCAGACTGATGACAACTGCCATGCAAGTAACCCTGAAGCTCACTCTCCCTCAGCTAATGCGTGATATACAGATCATGAAACAATGGGTTTTCATGCTGTATTTCCTTTATAAACTACAGTGAAACTGCAATTAAGGAAATAAAGCCTTCCTATAAATACTGTGAAACAAACAAAGTTTTTGATTATATATGCAACCAAAAAGTCTTGGGTAGAAACACTACCACAGCGAGCCTGTGCACTAAATCCAGCCATTGCTCCTTACCACACTGGTAATCACAGGCACACTGACCACAGGATGTTCCACCCATCTTCCTGGCATCCCAAGGCAGAGCCTCATCTCTGACATGCATACAGTTCTAGTGAAGCTTTAGCTTCAATTACTCCTGGAAAGGAAAGGAGAATTGCATGTGTATAAAACCTCAGAATGTGACACCAAAATATACAATAGCAATGCTGGCAATTGTAATCTCATCTTTTGAAGTGCCTGTCATGAGGTACTATCAATAAACAGGCATTTTGGTGGCATTATATTACCCCATATATTAGCACAGAACCTTGGTTATTTTACCACAGTTTTTTCTCCCAGCCAGATTTCACATCATCAAGACTTTGAATATTTTGTACTGTTAACAGTGTATAGAGCTAAAAATAATGTTTGGAAGCTATTCAGATAACATGTTGATAAAGCTCATTACAGAGTATAAATAGCTGAAATTTATTCCAATGAACTATATTAATTCACAAATACAACTAATCTTAGATTCTTGCGTAACAGGAGAATGAAAATGGAAGACTGCATGCAAGTATAAGTGTGTGCTTATACGTATGTGGAAAACTGAAATACACTTCTTCAGCACATCTGCACCTCTGTAAATGGAGAGCTAAAAATGAAATGGGAGGAAAGAATTACTTTGCAAAATGAAACAAACAAACCAACTGCCTGCATGGAGATGAACTTATCCTGAGGCTCCTTCTGCAAGGAGCATGTCCTTCCCTGCCATGGATGTAGCAAGGAGATGGTCCTCACAGTTTCTCCTCACAGCCATAATCACAAAATGCACATAATCTGCACAAATGATGGGCTGTAAAGCACTTGTGGATGACATCTCAAAGAATTCCCGGTTCAAACAGGTACAGTGATCAAAACAGCCTGGTGCACTGTCTCTCTTCTACAAAGAGGTATAATAAGGGTTTTTTCCATGCAGAGAAGAGAGGACAGGAAGGAACAGAGCTGCAAAGGGACTTCTTTTTCCCCAAATGAGTATTTTCAGTTTCTCATTTCAATCACTGATCAAGTAAGTTGCTTGGCTTCAATTTTTTCTTAAGCACTTTTGCATCCCATCTCTGGTGAGTCATAATGAAGTGTAGTGCAAAAGAAGAAGGGGACCTTGTGAATCTAATCAAAGAACCAGAGCCTACGGAAACAACATCTAACCTCAAGGCCTGAACAAAGGAAGCATATTCATTAAAAGTGCGCATTCCGTTCCAGGTAGTCATCACTTAAGTATTCCTTCCTCATGGGACGCCAAAAAGGCTGCCTGCACCACCAGCATAACATGATCTGATATATCAACTTTTCAATTGGCTATTTCAACCCCCAAATTAACCCAACGTTCTGTCCACCATAAATGTCCCCTGACACTGAAGTCTGTTAATACAGGTTAACAGAGGGGACCCAGAAAAGGCCACATGAAACCTCTCAGTTACTTAAGCCTGCTTCTCAAGGTATATATACACACACCAAAACTGGGGCATGAGATGCCATTTTAGAAAGGGAACAGAAAGAAGTGACCATCTTTTCCTTTAGAAGGGACACATGGGAGATGGGAAGAGGAGGACAATTTGAGAGTTCTGTTGGCATGCATTCCCTTGAAGAAGTGTGTTTAACGCTCCCAGCAGTAAGGGGTGATGGTAAGAAAGGGAGGAGGGCATTCTCACTAAGACTGAAACAGCAAAATAAAAGGCTGCTGTCAGCCACTGAACTGTCAGTGGAGTCTTTCTTCCTTCAACACCACCAGCCTACATTATTTTTCCAGGGGAACTTCCAAGCTGACTGTTCAGGGACTTCTCGTTGTGTCTCTAGTTTACCAAATGAAAAACTGGGACACTTCACAGTTTCATATAAAGACATTAATGTGTAACTGAAGGTCAGGAAGATGGAGGAGAAGGAAAGTATTTGCAAAAGCTAACCTCGGTGTAATGGAGCTCTTCCCTCTGGACTCTCTTTATAGACAAGAGAGGCTCTTTCTGTTCATTGTATGCTGCAGGTTTTCTTTGCTTATGACCCACAAAGCAGCCATGGCAGGTTAGAAACACAGGGTTCAAGCCAGCCATTGTGAACCCTCAGAGTGCAGGAACAGCTGATCAGACCTAGTGTTTACCCTGCTTGACATGTTAGTAGAGTCACCAAAATGGACATCAACATAACACACCTAGCTCTGAACTTGTGACATGATGGGTCAAAGGGATGGGACAGTAAGAAGCATCTCTCTCCTAACAGCCTTGCCCAGGTATAGGTGATGGATAAATGGGCTGAGCAGTGCACACCTCTCTCCACGAGCATCTGTGTGAGCCTTTATGGTCAACACTCAGGCTGATTAGGTAGTAAGACACCAACTCTTGTTATTCCCCACTGGCACACCAAGGCCTATGAGATCTGCTGTATGCTGACCCCCCTATCCTTTTCTGCTGTTCCTGGTACCACATGGCTATTCTGAGGGCACACTGACACACACGAGACCTTTACGCAAATTCAGAACCCTGTAAAACTCCACCAATGCTTCTTCCTAGCAAAGGCAATCAGAAAGTAATGTCAACAAATGTCAGACTGATTAACCTCATTAAATTTGCAATTGTCCTGTAACTCATTATTCCAAGGTAAGGAGAAGGCAAGCAGCATGCTGCACACTCATTCTTTTTTGTAGGTGTGCACACACACTGTTCCTTCAGCCAAGTTATCCTTTAAAGATTTATTTTTTTTGATGCATTATGCAAGTGATATATAGTAAATTTTTGATGCATTTTTGGCATTATACTTTTCTAAATGGTTAACACTGCATGTGATAAAGAATGAAGTTCAGAAGGGCCAGGGAAAAAGAGAAAAAACCTGTAACTAGAACAGGAAAAAATTATGAAAAACCTAATGAGATGAGTACTGAGCAAAATAAATACAGGCAATACAGAAGCAGCGTCTTTAAGAGGCTACGTGAAACATCTTACTCCTCTCCCTTTTAAATCACTATCTCTCCAATTATCTAAAGTACTACTGCAGTGTAAAAAAAAGGATGCTGAAAATTTCCAGTCTTTATGGAAGGAAATGAGCTTACCCACGGGGACTTGAAAATACAAGGAATCTTCAAGTTATACCAAATTTTAGGTAAGCTATTAACAAAGGAACTTTTACACAGCTTTTTATTAAAAAAGTCCAGAATCTGAAATTTCACAAGAGATTTCACAGCTGTCACTGAGGCATAAAGTACCTCCAAAAGCAATAGACAAAGAACTGAAAAAGCACCAAGGGACCTCCAAATTTAAAGGGAGAATGTACATTTTGGTTAAATAATTAAGGAGCAATAGCAGTCAGCAAGCTAAAACCAATTAGCAGTGCACCCACACACCCATGCCACCAGCACCCTGTGGGAACAGCTTTCACCTCGCCTCCTTACCTGTCAGGCACCCCGACACTGAAGACAAACTCATTTCTTGGAGCTTGGCATCCTCTTCCATACTCTTCCTCTTTTCCCCTCACCATCTTCTTTTTAGAAATGTTGCACCTTAGTTCCTTCCATAAGAAAGATTTTGGTGCCCAGTTTATTTCACAAAATAATCCAAAAAGGTAAGTCAAAATGGACATAGCTTGAACAGTCAAAACTTGACAGGTAATTTTCTTAATGGACTTGACTGTTTTATGGGCTAACAAAACATTTTCCCCAACAACACTAAGGTTTTAAGTTGCATCCCCTCCTGGTTTTTTTAAGTTAGAAGAAAATGCTTGATGACACTCATGAATAGACAAGAAAAGAAAATCCCTCAGTCAAATTACAGACCTGGGAAAAACATAAAAAAGCAGAACATCTCTGAACTGACCTCATTTTTCCAGTATATAAAGTAGGATTTCGCTCATGCCACTTTTAACCTACCAATTCATGTTCTATGTAGTTTTAATTAAAATACCTCTTTATCCTGTGTTTTGACTTCACCATTTCATAAATAATTTTGAGAAAGTCAAAACAACTTTTAAAAATATACTAACTGAAAATAAACTGAATGACAGGTCTTCCTGCTCTATGTTATTAGAGTAACCAGACTAAATTCTCTGCTCACATACTAAAGGACTCTTGCTTTTTTTAGATTCTCTGACAAAATTAAGACTTATGCTTTCCTCAGCAGTGAAAGATAATTCAGAGTAGTAGTTTAACAATGGTGAATGAAGATAAGCTATTGTCTTCATTTATATTCATAAAACTGTATGAATTTAATGACAGGGAGGCACTTAAATTGCTCCTGGAGCTTGAAGTGCCCACCCTAGCTCATGTATTTTTTTTGGGGGGTGAGTGGGTGCTGACATGCACTAAGCTTTTTTAGAGTACCTTCACATTCAGAAGTTGAGTTGTTACTGGCAGATGAAGTAAACAAAAGAACACCATGCACCTAGGTTAAAAGAACATACCATCGGCATCTAGTTAGTACTACTAGTAATATTCAAAACCAAATTTGATCTTCAGTATGTACGTGATCTGATTGAAAATTCATTTAATGTAACACAAAAACATTTTTGTAGTCGGGTTCCCATTGCCATGTAGAATTGAGATGAACAATCTATTTACAGTTTGAAGACTGCAATATTGCTTGAACAGCAACCCAAACTACTTTAGAAAGCATGATCTGTTAATTGCAATATTCAAGTATTTTAAACAAAGCTGATAAGTTTTGTCCCAAAATGTACCAAACTGCTTTCATACCATGACGTTGTATTTTGATGATTTATGCAACAAGGTGGCCTAAACACTGGTAGTCTTTTTTTCCTCCCTCATAAAAACATGCTTCAGACTTCAGTATATGAATAACCAAGCTTCTTAGACCTTGCTCCAAATAAAATATAGTTACAGAACAGAATTACAGTTCTTACAAATACCACAAACACTTCTGTCAAGATTTATTCCTACACGGATGGCGAATTCGCTGGGTGCGTCAGCAGCTCATCTCTCTAACACCTAACGCCACCACCGCCAGGAAATTCAGGAACTTGGCCAGGGAGTCCTAGCAAAAGGGATGAAGCCTCTCTTGCTGTATCTATGGACCTGGACATTACAACCACTTTTGAAAGGTAAATTCTAAGCATGTGAGATCAGAACAGGTCATGGCAAGCTCATTCCCAAAACTCTCTTGGGCCCACAGCAGCTCAGACCCAGACGAGCCTGGAAGCTGCCTCTGTGAGCGCCCTCCCCGCAGCAAGCCACGGCCAGGCTGTTTCAGTCTGCTTTGAACTATCAGGGATTAACAACTGAACAAAACAGCGATGAGAACCTGCACTTTGTCCAGTCTTTCAGTCAAAACTGCTATTCAAATCACAGCCTGGAGCTCCAGGAATAATTACAGACTGGATGCATGAGTTAGTCCTTTGCTGGGCATCGACTGCCATGAGCTGTTCCTGCTGAGGAAAGCCAGCCCAGGATCTCTGTGTGACACTCAGCTCCACAGTGACTGAGAGCTGACCACCCCCAGCGCTCTTGTGGCACTGTGCAGCTCTGGGAATACCCTCATTTTCAATAGTACAGTCTATTTTGACTTCTTTCTCTTGTAAAAAAATACAACACTGACCTGCTCAGAGCATAAGTGGCAAAAACAACACCTACTTTAAACAGCTTGATCTGTTAAATACCTATTAATATTTCTAAAAATGAAAAACCAACCAAGCAACCAACCACAAAGAAACTGTATATACAGCAAAGACTTGAGCTCAAGTCCTAATCTCACCCTCTCCCTGTTTTCCCCCAGAGCACAATATTTTTAGCAGCTAGGGTGGAATAACACAAAGAACTGGAGATATTTAACCTGGCACTTCCTGAACAGAATGTCTGAGATCAAATGCTTTATTTTTTAATAAATGTTTTGTTTTCACATGTACTGTTTTAATGTATTTCCATTTATCAAAGATGTCAGTAACAAACTTTTTAAGTTGACCAGAATCGCTCAAAGGTTATGGGTTAATAAAATATATGCTATTAAACCCATAACACAGTAAGGGAAGCATTACTCTAGATAGATTAAATAAACTTGTACAATTAAACCATTATGAAATACTGATTATTTTCAATAATGTGCATAGAGAGCTATCAAAGAAGTACAACAATCATCAGAAGTCTTTTTAGAAAACATTCTTTCAAATTCAGTTTGCATGGATTTAACATACACTGCCAAAATGCCCAAACCATTTTGAAAATGAGATGTGGGTTGGGCAAAAAACCAACAGTTTAAACATATATCACATGATGTTTTTGAAGTATTTTTAGTTGTGTGGCTTAACAAGATAGAAACCTTTTTTTTTTTTTTTTTTTGGCAATATGAATTTATTTTCTATGCAAATGATTTTGCCTGAAAATCTTCTATTACATGAAAGGTTGCATAAATAAATTCTGTTAAATAGAGAAAAAAAATTTAAAATGAGACATTTTTCTTAGAAAAATGTGACAAGATTTATGCAAAAGTGATATATTTCCTTAGGAATGGTTCTATTTTCTGTTATAAAACAGCTCAAATGTGTTTCTTATGCTTTATACAAGATGAAATATGAATTACATACGAAATGTGTAAGTCCTCATATGTCCACCCATTGTGTTCATTTCACAAATTTAAAAAGAAAAACGTAGTTATACGGCATCAACAACTATATAATCTACAACTATCACCACTTTCTCCTACCTGCCCCACCCACACTATTTCCTATTTCATCCCAGTAGACTTGCCACATTTTTCTTAGCTATTTACTGTTGAGAATTAGAGTCTTAACCAGATGATTTTGATCAATTCCTCATGCAATCAAGGTAGTAGTTGGTCCACATGACTCCAGATAGAACAATTTTATACTATTAATTGCTGCAGCAACTGAGGGTTGTGGTTTTTCTTTTTCTTTTTAACTTTGCTTTCAATAAACTTGAGCACTTCAAGCCCTGTAGTTCAAAATGTCTAAAAAGACTTGAAACACCTCTTATTTTGCTTATTTTTTATATACTAGGGAAAATGTTCCTTAAACAATTCCTTGGTAGCGCTAGAATGGAAGTCTATGACTTTTAAATCAAATTCACCGTTAAAAAAATAAAAACCAAACCAACCCTTCCCCCCACTAAGATCCCAAGTGTAACTAGCTCAGGATGTCACAATATTAAAAAAACATTGTGAAAAGTAACAGAACAAGTTGACACACTTTCACATGTGACATTTAAAACAGCAACACCAGGGTTTTAATTTTTGACTCCTGAATTCAAAAATCAACTGAATTATTTCCTGAAAATTTTGACCAACCTGCTTTCATGTTTGCAGAGTTGGAAGAATATACAGATATAGAATGCCTGAATATTTTTATAAAGTTTTCACACGTAACATTCACACTGTAATTTGAAATTTGTCATTTATCACCCCAGCCTCAGCATCTGGCTTTGAATTAAGAAGCAAAATGAAAAACCAATGTTTTTTTAGACTGTAAACTTACAATTACAAATACTAGAAACTAAGTGACAAAACAGCCATTTCACTGATATCTTAATGGTTTTATTCACAAAATAAAGAGCTTTGTCTTTCCCAAGGAAGACCTTAACAGAAAGACTTAATGATACAGTTATAAAAAAGTGGTACAGAAAATTTGAAAAAGTCTGGTAAAATTTACAAATGCAAACTATCACTTTGTACAAAACCTTTTTTTAAAGAAAGTTCAGTAATAGACTTTAAAATACAGTTTTAACAGCTCAGAAATGCACATTTCTTTTAAACTGTGGTTGGGCTTCATTTTCGCCTGTGTGGGGAATTCTCCCTTCGTCTGTCATCATTCCTTCTGGATTCCCTGTCCTCGTCCCTTCTGGAGTCCCCGTCCTCCATCCGTCTGGAGTCCCTGTCCTCATTCTTCCTGGACTCCCTGTCCTCCATCCGTCTGGACTCCCTGTCCTCGTCCCTTCTGGACTCCCTCTCCTCCATCCGTCTGGACTCCCTGTCCTCATTCCATCTGGATTCTCTGTCCTCATTCTTTCTGGACTCTCTGTCCTCATTCCTTCTGGATTCCCTGTCCTCCATCCTTCTAGAGTCTCTGTCTTCACCCCTTCTGGATTCCCTATCCTCATTCCTTCTGGATTCCCTATCCTCGTTCCTTCTGGACTCCCTGTCCTCGTTCCTTCTGGATTCCCTCTCCTCGTTCCTTCTGGATTCCCTCTCCTCGTTCCTTCTGGATTCCCTCTCCTCGTTCCTTCTGGATTCCCTCTCCTCGTTCCGTCTAGAGTCCCTGTCCTCATCCCTTCTGGAGTCCCTGTCCTCATCCCTTCTGGAGTCCCTGTCCTCGTTCCGTCTAGAGTCCCTGTCCTCGTTCCGTCTAGAGTCCCTGTCCTCATACCTTCTGGAGTCCCTGTCCTCGTTCCGTCTAGAGTCCCTGTCCTCATCCCTTCTGGAGTCCCTGTCCTCATCCCTTCTGGAGTCCCTGTCCTCGT
>JAWWTY010000160.1:23698230-23824138 GCA_035222235.1 Margarornis squamiger
CGTCTAGAGTCCCTCTCCTCCTTCCGTCTAGAGTCTCTGTCCTCGTCCCGTCTGGAGTCCCTGTCCTCGTTCCGTCTGGAGTCCCTGTCCTCGTTCCGTCTGGAGTCCCTGTGCTCGTCCCATCTGGAGTCCCTGTCCTCGTCCCGTCTGGACTCCCAGTACTGGTCAGAGTAGCGGCTGTACTTCTCGTGGTGTTTCTCTGGACCATTTCTGTACCGCTCCTCTTGGTCCATGTCTCTCGGACTCGAACGGTCATGGTCTCTCTCTCTAGATTTCGATCTTTCTCTTTTTCTACCGTGATGTCCATTATCTTTGCTCCACTGTCTGTAATTTTCATCATCAGACAAAGAAGCTCTTCTGTCTGCTTTCTTAACTTTTGAATTACTGTGTTTATTTTCTAGATCCTTACTTCTGTCATGGTTCCTATCCTTCCCACTACGGTAACCGTCTCTGCCATTAGACTCATCTCTATGATGATATTTTGATACATCATCTCTGTGTGATTCTCTTAAATGTCGGTGATTTCTTTCTGATTTGTTCTCAGTATCACTTCTGTCGTCTTGATGTCTCCTTCCCATTTTCTTTTCAACTGATTTCTTTTTTCTTTCTTGTTTTTTCCTGGAAGCTTTATCAGATTCTCTATTTTTCTTCTGCATTCTCCTTCTTCTGGCTTTAGAAACATCTGAAATTACAGCATGTTATGGGATTAAGGTTGCAGTTTAATATGATTATTAAAATACAGAAAAAATTGTAAAAAGCTATTTTTTTGTCAGAAAATTTTTGTGTGCATGTATCAGGACAGAAGTTCCAAAATAATGAACTTTGATTTTTATCCCTTAGCTAACTCCAACTGATGCCTGTCCTTTGAAAACCTTTACCTGCTGTCATCATCCTCTTGCTGACTTGATACAAAAGGACCAGGCACGGGCTGTAAAGTCATACATCAAAGCACTCTCACAATCTTTTTTTAGGAAGATGACCTTTCCCAGACTATCCAGTCTCAAAATCATTTACTTTTCCTGGAAAAGCTTATCAGTCAATGGAGATTAAAAACAGCAGATGGGGAAAAATCTCCAACACTATCCTATGAGGAAATAAAGGAATGATGAAATGGCTTGAGATATTGGTACTGCAGCAATATAACAATGGCCCTTGGGTTCACTTTTTCAGAAGAAACAGTGACAGTTTTATCAATAAGATTTAAATTAACTTCTGTATTTCTAAGTACACAGCAGTGCTCACCTCAGTGGAAGAGGCCTTACCCTTCCTGTTTGCTCTTTATAAGGGACCTTCAGATTGCACTCCACAGTATTTGTCACTAACAGCCATTTAGAGTAACCATTAATTCACCTTATTGTATGAACTATAGTATCACATCAGCTGTTTCTCATCAACTTTTGAAAATATCACAGCCATAAAGTGACTTACTGGTACATATAACATCCAAATTCTACAGCAGTTGTCTAGTCTCATGTCTGAACTAAGGCTTCCTAACATTCTGATAAAATACGATTGATCAATTCAGATACATTTTAATCCATTAAGTTTTTTAAACAGTGTTTTCCATACTATTTTACATCCAGTAGAATACAGAAAAAGACAAGAGAAAGTAAATAGAAAAGAACCAGCTGCTTTGATAATAGATAAATGTCATCCTCTGCTGGGCCTGTTTTGGTTAGAACTACCTCCCCAGAGCAGTGCTGAGCTAAGCTAGCTGATGAAGTCCCAAACATTTTCTGGCAGTAAACCAGTAATCTCTAATTTAGCTCTATGCTCTATTTCTAATCAGGAGGCTTTCTATTTTTCTTATACACTCCACTGTTAGAACACTGGAATACTGCAGGCACATACCTCTGAAAAATGCCTTTTAACATTTCCAAGTAATTTTATAGATTTAAAAAGCTGCAAACACAGGAGGACTTAGAGTTATAATCAGTAATGGGCCTCAACTAAGTTTACGATTAAAAAGTATTATCTCCAATTAGTGTTTTTACCACTATATTAAAGTACACAAGAACCAGAAAAAGAAAAGCGAAAGCAGGCTGCAAAGGTATTAAGATGCAAATTTTAATGAATGTGTTCCTGAACAGAGAAAAGGCAAGTAGTCAAGCGAAGGTCCTAAACTCCGCAAAATCAAGTGTTCATCCTCGCAACGACAGACTCAGTCGGTTTGTCACTCAGGACTTGCCCCTCTGGTTTCCATCAAGCAGCTCAGCAGAGCTGCAGCTGCCCATGCAGGAGCCATCTGGCTCTGTGCTCAACCAGCGCCTCCCTGACCCTGTTTGACAGTGCCCTCCCCTCATGCTGTCATCACTAATGCGATTAATGCCATGGCACACAGCTCACACTCCTGTGCACTAAGATTGTGATGGAGAACTCCAGTGCATTTCCAAAGCATGAGCAGTTCACACTGCTTTTATTTTATTAATCAACATTTTCATTTCAAAGGCACGTAATAAATCAAATTAAGTTTGAATCAGCAAACCTCTGTACTACAGGAAGTCATGCTGTGTTATCATCTGTTCATGGTATATATACCGGGGGAGACTGCACACACTAACTCATACTAGCATGTACTTTAAAGACTAAGCAATGTTTATGACAATTCATGTCAAACAGAAGGTTCTACATCAGTAGGATTGTATAAGATGCTAAACACTAATTATAATGCATAAAAATACTAAATTGTCAGCAAAAGCTAATTCTTCCTTGGAGATTTCTCTACAGACAAGAGCATCCAGTGTATATCACACAAACTCTTCCTGAAGAAGAGGAATTAGAAATGGAGACTTAGATGGAGAAAAACATTTAAACACATTGCTAGAACTGAATAAAGTAATTTCTGACTCACAAAGAAGCACATATTTACAGGGAAGGACTCAAGTATTATTAAGTATCAAGCTCACTCAGTTAAGCCAAGCAAAACAGAGTTGTGGACATTAGTCTCTGCAGTTCACCAGCAAACATCCCACAGAGATATTAATAGGGAATGACTCTAATCCCTCCATCCTCCAATAAACTGAAGTCTTAGTAGTGTGCAACAGGTATGAATTGTCTAAAAAAAGTGATCTATAAAACAATGTTTCTCAGACACTTAAGTCTCTAAAAATGGAACTCTGTTTTTCTAAAGTAAAAAAAAAGTTTCCGAGAGCAATATTTAGTATTTTAAAACTAAGTTAAAACAGAATCTGTTAGTTTTTAAAGTAGAGAAATTAATACTGTTTATAGCCAGATTGTCCTCCAAACAAGTATGCACGGAAACAGAAATAAACAGATGTACAGAAGTAAACAAAAGAGAAGTAAAACGTTATAAGGCTAGTGTTTAAGTACCTGAGTCACTGGTGCTGTCACTGCTAGATGAGGAGTCACTGCTGCTGGATGACTCTGAGCTACTACTGCTGCTGTCAGAATCAGAATCTGAAGAAGAGTCCGTCTCTGAAGATGAAGAGGAATCTGATGACTCAACATTTTGCTTCTGTGTCATAATCAACTTCGGTGCATTTTTAAGATGCTCCCGTAATTCATCCCTAATTAGCAAAAAAAAATAAAAAATAAAAAATTTGTTCTCTATTTATTTTTTTTTTGTGGGGGGAGGGAGGATGAAGAAAGTGAATATCAAATCAGAAAATTGTTCCTCACGTTAGTCCTCCAAGGCCAATAGAAGTGAAGAAATTGATGGCAAAGCGAGTGTTTCTTGGGTTATCCCGAGGCAATAAACCCTCAAAGAAAGGCTGCAGTGTCCTGATGGAAACAAAACATCCGAATTAAACACCATGCCAGCTTAGCACTCTCACTGACATGAAGAAACTGAAAAAAGAAACTGTATTGATCTCCAGAGGACAGCAAAAGTTTCTTCATGCGTTTTTCAATTCTTTCATTGATCTATGATGCATCTTATCAAATGCTATTGAAAAACTTGCTCTTTGATGAAAACAAATTTCTTCACACACAGAAGAATAGCATGCATAGTGACAGATCATGTGATGCCCTGAAGTGACTTGTGAAACTGCAGTAGCCTGTGATAGCAAAGAATAATACGTGTCGACCAAGTAGCTCAAAGATCTAGGTACCTATGCTGCAACCACCCCATACAGGGCCTCAAGTTTCAAATTTAAGTTTACATGAGCTAAAGCAACTACCAAATTCTTCCTCATACATAGAAGAAATGCCAACTTAGAGGAAACTGATCAAGCAACTGAAAGTAACTCTGCCAGAATCCAATGCACTAAATGCCATACAGATTTAAAAGAAGGTGCTACTTACATTACACTTAAGGATAAGCAACTGATCCTAGAAAACCTGTTACTAATAATTGTGTGGGTTTTTTCTAATTTTTGTCAGAAAAAGAAGTCACAGCAATATTTATTATGCAGCTATATATATAGCTGACTATAAAAATAGACTCACACTTGGAAAATTCTTACACAAAGCTGAGTATCATTGGGGTGCAGGGCAAGAGGGCAAAGGTATATCTTGCAAATGGCCATACACGTATTTGAACCCAAAATGATGGTAAGGCACTCAATTTCATGTGACTCCGCAATGACTAAATCTATACATGAACTTATTGTTGAACTACTGCAGCTACAGAACTTAACTGAACTTGAACACAGAGTTCTTACCTATACTTTTTCAGATAAAGGAGCTCATTACATTTACAGTTTGAAAATAAAATTTCAACTTACTCATCTTTTAATCTTGCATTTAAATTAGGAAGTCCCATATATTCACTGAGTTCCTGAAAAAATATTTTGACAAAAATTCTACTGGAGGATGTGGTAGTTTCTTCACTCAGTATTATACATTCAAGGACCTGAAAACATTTAGAAAAATATAAATCCTTAAGTTTCAACATATATTCTTTTATTTATCTTAGAAATTTTTGTCCTTATGAAATAACTAATAAAGACTGTTTTTTATTTATTTTTTACAAAAGAACATAAATTCTATAATTTCTAGTCAAGACACCTGGGAGCAGCTTCTGATCACATTTATGCAAGCAATTCTTGAAGGATTTATTCTTTCTAGGAAAGCTCCAGAAGAGAAAATCAGATGTGTGAACTTCCAGAAAATTAGAGATTTGGGACTTAATACTGAAGAGGTAAAATGTTTCTGTCTAAAGAATGACAATTAGACTAGGCTATGAAACAAGAATAAAACAATTTGAAAAGAGAAGTTACCTTGATACTCATTTCTTCATTTTTAATGTTACAGTGTTATATCTCTGAATGCAAGATTGCTTTTACTTATTTTGTATTTAAATCATAAATGGCAGTATTTTTAAATGTTTTATAATTCTATACAACTTTTAGTTTAATAGAACTAAAATCAAGTTTAATCAAGAGATTAAAACTTCAAAATTCTTTTCTAGAGGACATACATTTTAATCAACCAATTCCAGCTGAGCTCCATAAAATAACAGCTTAAATCTACTCCTGAAAATGATGTACAAGAGGCAAAAAGAGATGGAACCAACCAGAATCGTTCAACAGTGTCTGAGAAGATACTTAACAAATCCAGTTTGCTACAAGTACAAGCCGTTCCAAACTGTAGAATAAATACTAGAACTAATACATTATATATTATGGTGGAGTACTGGAGATTAACTATTGAAAAGAAATCTAAGACAATAGCTTTTTTTTTTAACTTACACTCCAGGGAATTGAATCGGTGTACAGTAGATGAGCAAACATCTTGGCAACATTTCTCAGCTTGTTTGTTTCCAAACGATGAATGGTATCATATTGTTCTTTGAAAATAGCTTCAAAGGATTCCATGTATTCTTTTTTTAACATGCAGAAACGCTGAGACAAAATTGTACAATTTAAACAACCAGATTAAACAAAATACTAAATATGCAAATAGCCTACAAGTAAGTGACCTAATGGTGTGAATATTTACTGCATGATTTCCTTTTTAAAGAACCCTTGGAGGAAAACACATTTAAAAGGATATATTTTATTTCTTTCAGCAGTTGTCAGAACAAGAAACTCGTCTGTATTGCAAAGTAGCAATTATCAATTTTGAACTACAGTAACCTGTTTTACTTCTATATATCCAGTAAAAATACTGAATGTAACCCCATTTTTTTCAAGACATCATTGAACAACTATTTCAATTTAGAGAAGCGGCAGGAAATACAGAGGTTAAGACATTTTGGATATAAACTTTCCAAAACTATGGAAATTAACATTTATATTAATCTGAACATGCAGATTCATACAGTTAGTGCTCTGTAACAGACTGTCAGCAGAAGGATTTCCTCAACTACTGGATGACAAACACAGAAGAGAAAAAACACTCCCTTTCAGCATAACTTGCTCCCTTGAGAAGACAAATACTTCACCTTAACTCTTCAGATCTGTCAATATTGTCGAT
This sequence comes from Margarornis squamiger, assembly GCA_035222235.1. Taxonomy (NCBI): domain Eukaryota; kingdom Metazoa; phylum Chordata; class Aves; order Passeriformes; family Furnariidae; genus Margarornis; species Margarornis squamiger. The sequence continues at coordinate 23,704,609 of JAWWTY010000160.1, forward strand.
AAGGAGAACTTAAGAAAATCACTGCAACTAAATTAGCAGTTAGTTACAGAAAAACAGAGAGTTAGCTGTTTATTGAAAAGCAAACAAAACACAAAGCCAGGACAGTAAGAATTCAATCTTGTGCTCTAAATAAAAACTACTAAGCAGCTTTGAAAAAAGTAGTAAATGACAAGAGTCTCCAAAATTAATACTCAGCACTGTAAAAAGGGTATTTTCTGGTAACTCATAATACTTTTGTCTTTTTAGCACAATTCCTTTGCCACTGATTTGTTGTTCTACCATAATGAGAAATGAGGCAAAATAATCAATGTTATAAAGGGAAAATGAGTACTCTCATTCTGCATTCTCTGTGTTTATTAAAATCAAAATTTTAATTCAATCCACTAATACAATCAACTAACACAAGCATTTTCAGAATGATAAAAAAACTACTACTTTTATTTGTCCATTAAAATTTAAGTTTGACACACAGAAGTAAACCAATGAAATTTTCTATCATGAATTATAAACTCTGAAAATAGAACTCACCCCAGCCAGCAACCCAAAGAATTTTTCATATGTTCTTTGCTGAGCACAGCAGTCAAGTATCATATTGCAGAGTTCTTTCTGGGTTATGGAAAAAAAAATTCTCTAGGTAAATTCACTGTAGCAGAAAAAACCCCACCACTAAGTACCAAATAATTGAAGAAAGCCTTACATGGATAGGAGCTTTGAAACGAGAATTTACATAAAACTTCACTGGCAACACCAACAGTTCTGTGAATTCCTCTGGGATGTGAATATGAACTTTTGCCCTTCAAATTTCCTCTTCTCCTTAAACTAAGATCTATGTGTTAACACACTGTCATCTAATAAAAAAAATTAGAACTCATTTACAAACTCACCTTACCACAGTGAAAAATTGAGATATAAGAGAAAAGGTAAGGTTTTAAGGGCTTTTTTGGTAGTTTTGGTTTTCTGTTTTTGTGTTCCTTGTTTTTTTTTGTTTTGTTTTGGGGTTTTTTATTTGTTTGTTTTAAATAGCAGCAATCCTGGCATTTAGAGAAAATGAACATTCTTTAGAACTTCCAAATGTCAAAATGGCTTACAGACAAGCAAAAACCATGTGCATGGTTAGCAGAGTATGTCCAAAATCAGAAATATCTGTAGTTGTTGGTATGTACTAATACCTTAAACTATTCAGCCATAATTTTCCTGACAAGCTCTGCTTACCATAAGCAAAGCAGAAGACTGCATTCCACTGCAATTGCTCTGGTCCTGAGGGTGATGTTCAGAAAGACTAAACTCAACCTTGGCAGGCCAATGTGGCCAGACTTAATCTATAACCAAGAGAATGAGAGGAACTTTTCTAAAGCAGCTGTTTTAGGCTCATATTGAGAATCACACTTTAGAAAAGCATCTTTCCTTGCCTAGGAAGAAACAGAGGAAACCCAAAACTTTTGTGCATCCCCCATCACCGACAGTCTTCCTTCCCTTTTCCCATCTCCATGGTGAACACAGATGTAAGCCACAGAAGATGCTCTCTTTCCCTTACACCAGCTACCTAGAACAGTTAGTCCAGTCTTCCTGGAATACAGGCTGTCTGGCTCCCTTTCTCCTTGTCTCCCAATACTATCACCCCAAGATCATTATCAGACCAACCTCTGGTAGCTTTCCCCACCTCTTCTTTCACACACCCCCCAAACCAAGCACCAGAGGGAAACACACACAGATGGATTCTGCTCTGTAGCTCATCTCTATGACCAGAGCCCTTCCCTGGCTGAGAGCAGTGAGCCAGGCAAGCAAGCCTACACTAGTTTAAAACAAAACTTCTTGCCCTGACCTACTATGTAAGTTAGAGATTGTAATACAGCTATGAATTGGTTTAGGGCATATTGAGACAAGCAAAACAAATACATTGCTATACAAACTCAGAGCCATGAAATACACAAAGCTTAAACAGGACAGCAGTTTATCTCCATTTTTTTTTTTTTTATTACTGTTTTCTCATTAAGCTAATTCCATAGCATAATCAAATTTATGACACTTCCAAATTGGTGTCTGGCTGTCAGTCATGTATTTTTCATTATTAGTTTAATTTCTCTTTAAACTAATAGTAACACTCCCACAAAACAAGGATGATTTCAAGCATTTTGTTCTCTTTGTATCTTACACCAATTAACTGTAGCATATACCAGGTGTGTGTATATATATATATAGAGAGAGAGCATATACTAGATTTCATGTTCTCCCACTTGTGCCATTCTTCCAAGTGTACATTCAGAAGAAACATTTTTGCCCATCATAAAAACTCAAAACAAATAAAAAGCCAACCATGATGAACAAGAAAAAATACCCCTCCAAATAATGAGGCAGTAATGTACCAAATAAACTTACAGATGTGTTTAAAGGCATTCCTTTTAACACTGTCACACTCTGTTAGTGTGATGTATTAAAATGCATATTAACTTTTTATATTATCCCATTTTACAGGATTGCTGCAGTTAATCAGTTTTCAAACAATAAAAAGGGTAAAGTGCTGATGCCACTGTTAATAACATCAGGAAGACTTGAAAAACAAATTACTTTTCTTCCTCATCTTAAATGCAATTATAGCATTGGTATCCCCTGTGGTTTACAGTAATTAAATATTTTAACATTTTAATTAAATATTACAAAGATTTCTAGCAGGGTATCTTGAATAACCACATGCATTAAAATAGATTGCCCATAAAGACTTTCTTGCTAGTGTTACGTAAACAATTTGAGGTTAGGTGCAGAGTAACTGTCTTCCAGACTTAAAATTAACAAACTTTACAATTATTTAATTATTTTTATGAGATATGCAACACGTTCAGATGGGAATTTCATGTTCATTTACAGCTTCAAAGGTTAGTTAGCTCATTTCTGTACTCCCAATGATGTTCATAGCAGGAAGATCCCATGTTATTTAGCCCATCACTTGTTTTGAAAAATGCAGTGAATTTGTTCCCCAGTTTTACAGGCAATTTATATATTGTGTTGTTTGACAGTTTTCATTCAATGTTCAACAAGTGACTACTCTGCTCAGATAAGAAGTATATATAGCTATCCAATCATGAAGTCAAACACTTCAAAAATACCTGACATCTCATACAGATGGTGAAGGATGTTTTGTGAAGATCTTGAATTCCTTATGGTATCATGGCTAACAATAGCACTTCCCAAAATCACTAAGACAGAAGATAAAGCTCCCTCTAAATGCACTGCACTTCTCACAGCTGTCACTAAACACTTCCTACTAGCTCTTACCCAAACAGAGCAATGGTTTAGATGAACTGTGACTCAACATAACACAGCCAAGTATCATCAGACATTAAAAGATGCTAAAAGGTAAACCAGGAACAGACTGAAAAATTGGACTTTTTCCCCCTAATTTTACCATTTTAAAAAACAAGCAATCCCTACCCAATCTATATTCTCTCAGCTTCACACAAAGGCTCCGTTCACGGCACACAGAAGAGCTAAAGTAACTCAGCTTTCTCACTCCCTTCTGATCATGGGGTTCTTTTTACAGACAGCGCTCCTCTCCCTTCCCCACACACCCTTCTTCCCTCATTTTTTGCAATTTCTTTAAGATCTGCATTCAGCTAAGACTGGAATTTTGGAGCTGCCCTACAGCTGACTCCACGAGGAGGTCTCTTCTCCCCTCCCTAGCTGGCAGGGATACAATCTGCCCCTCCTCTCCCTTGCCAGCCCCACATCTGCTCCATCTATTGCATTCACAAACCGAAGCCACCATGAGACATCCCCACTCAGTCAGCTAATGCAGCTTTTTAAAATATAAAACTGTCAATGCCAACATTTGGTTTCTAGGTGTTTCTTCATGGAACTAAAGGAACGATTTGCTGGGAGCAAACCCAGTAAAGGACATAGGTTCGTTTAAATCAACATGAAATTGGAATTATGTGAAATAAGTGCCTTGCATTTTATATATTTGCACTGCTTTAAGGATGCTACATTTTACCTTTTTTTTCTTATTTCACTGAAGTGTGTTTTACTTCCTCTGAGTACCTCAAAGCCTTCCTTACTGCTGCTTATTTTAATATGCATATCACACAGGCCTATTTTTTTCCAGCATCTCTGCTCTCTTTCTTCTTTATTTATCAAATTACCACATAGAGCCAAGGCTAGCAAAGCCATGGAAGGCGTTTCAGCAGCAGGAGGCTTCCTGGCAAACTACACATAGTGCTTTTGGCAGCTACTACGCTGTCTCCAGGTCTGCCCCGTGGTCAGCTAAGTCTTCCTCAACTTTTGTCCCTTTATTTACCATTTTTTATCCAAACATGCTTTACGTTTAGAGCAATATATGTTTAATGCTGATTATGGTAATCAAAAACCCTGCATAAATCAGACTTAACAGTTTACACAGGAATCATTAACCGGATATAAAGATAGATATATTTTTAATCATGATGCTACAAGTCTGCAACACACACAAAAGAGTCTCGTGAAAAAATACATCAAAGCCCTACAGTATCTCTTTCTTTTCACATGAAGGCTATACATGCAAAACTTAATTTTAAGTGATTCCACTGACGTAACCTGAACAATTCCATCTCCTTAGGTTAAATGCATACATATATGCTTGGGAAATCAAAGTCGAGTCAGAATTCTAGCTCATGCCTGCTATCAGTAACACTCAAATACAGCCTAAATCTCCGTGTATTCTATATCTTGATTTTGTAGACATCAACACACACCACAACGTGCTACATACATGCTACATTCTTTTTTTTTAAATTGATAAATTATGAAAATTTGCATTGATTCCACATCTCAGGCCCACAAAAAGTCCTGCTTCAGAAGACAGGAAATCTACTTGAGGATCATGACCTTTTACAGGCAGTACCAAGTCTGTGAACTAATCATGGTGCAGATGCCAAACCTACCAGTTTCAACGCCCTCCAGAGGGAAAGGAAATGAATGAATCCAAGAAATCATCAACTTGACCAGAACATCATTATCAGCTTTAGACCATTCCACTCTACACCGGTTTCCTGAACTACATTTTCACTGAATGTCAAGTCAACGTAAGTACTTCTGTTATCTTCAAGACAATGCATATATAACATAAGAGACACTGACACTGCTACCCCTCCAACTAGGATTGCTTTGGGAAGGTGACACCACCCTGTAAAAACGAAGGTGCGTCAGATGCACACATAATTCTTTCAAGAAGGTTGTGCCTACAATAATTTTTCTCATTTCAAGTAACAAAAATAAAAATATCCCATGACCCATTACTCTTGTTTGGGATACACACATGGAGCGGCAGATATAGAAAAGTATTTGAGCAAAGTTCCAAGCACTGCTATATACAAAGTTAGTTATCACAAGCAAAAAAAGGAAAAGAAGTCTAAACCCAATCCATTTTAGGAACATTTTCAATGAGCAAGAGCAAGGCATGGTTGGTTTGACTTTTTGGTTGTTCCCACCAACCTTGAGGGAGATTGGGCAACAGAATAAGAGATTTCCCTTTCTGTTCTCAGCTTGAATGATTTTAAGAACCTGCTAAAATTAAGCATTCTACAGGCATAACATCTTAATAAATAAATAAATAAGGAAAAAAATCTGTATTCCTAATGTACGTTTTCTTAAAGACTGATCAATTCTTCATCTAAGTAGTTGTCACTCCTGTGTACTTTAGTATTACTGTGAGGAAACTCAACTCTTTGTGTTTTTTTTAACTAAATCATCAGAAACCGAAATGTACTCCTCCCTCCCAAGACCAAAGGCAACAAAAATCTGTTCAAGGGTAAGCATAAAGTAAAAAGCCCATTTCTGACATTTCAGCTGGGCTTGCTTGTTTGCTTTCCTCATAGTTCAGAAGCCAGAACAACTGGTAATACCATACTCCTCTAACTACAGTTTTAATTTATTTAAATTTTCCTTTTTAGTAATGCATGGGATTAATGCAGCTTTAACACAGATAATAACAGTACATTTTTAAAAAAGAGAAATAGTGTGCTCTGCCAAGGCTGAGCATATGTCCAAAGAAGCAATAGCAAGGCTTGTTTAGAACAGTTGTTCTAGCCCATAGATTATCCATTTGAACCTTAATCCTCTTTCTGCAAGTCAGAGCTGTGCGACAGATCCATTACTGGTATTAAGCACGCAAACATTTGTGTTGCACAGCAGTTAATGTGACACGATAATCTGATAATTCAACCACTGGTATTTCTGAACTCAGCCCTGGTAAGTCACACCAAAAGTCTCTGTACATAAAGACTTCCAGAACAATTAACCAGCAAGATAGCCATTAAAACTGTATTAGTTTCAAAGCTGTTGTTCATGTTTGTCTTCAGGTTACAGATAGTCTTACCAGATTTTTGACTGTACTTAATTTGACAATTTATTACTCAAAACCTGTGGAAAACAGTTTTAATAACAGAATCAAAGAAATGGTATTTTGTTAAGTAAAGCCTTCCAGAAGGAAAACAAAGTTACTGTAAAAGTAGACTTGATTTGAACAAAAACTTTGCAGTGAGAATTTAAAGTTTCACACAATTTTTAAGCAATACTTCAGACATACTCTCTAGCTCCTGCTTCTCATCATGACTGTCATTCATAGTAGGAGCTGGAATAGAGTATGAGCATAAACAAAGTTTGAAGCTTCACCCCAGAGTTCACCAAACATTTCAGGGATTTCTCAAGACTTTTTAAAGCTTTGAATCAGAAGGTGCAAAGAAATTACAGATAAAAGACGTAACATCTTGCAATACATGCTGCTGAAGCTTTCAGTAAAAAAGACCAAAAAATAAAGTGATTTATGATGAAAGAAATAACAGTAGACAATCACAGAATCACTAAGATTGGAAAATACCCCTAAGATCATCAAGTCCAACCACTAACCCAGCACCACCATGTTCATCACTAGATCATATCCCCAAGTGCCACACACACACTCTTCTGAACACTTCCAGGGATGGTGATTCTACCACTTGCCTGGGCAGCCCGTTTCCATGACTGACCAACCTGAAGCAATTGTTCCTAACATCTAATTTAAACCTTCCTGGTACAACTTGAGACCATTTCCTTTGGTCTTGTCCCACCTTGATACAACCTCCTTTTGGGTTTTTGTAGAGAGCAGTAAGGTCCCCGTGAGTTTCCTCTTCTCCAGACTAAACACCTCCAGCTCCCTCAGCCACACACAGCACTCCAGGTGTGGCCTCACCAGTGCCAAGTACAGGGGGACAATCACTGCCCTGGTCCTGCTGGCCGCACTGTGGCTGACATAGGCCAGAATGCCCTTGGCCACCTGGGCAAACACAATGGCTCATATCCAGCCCGCTGCTGACCAGCACCCCCAGGTCCTTTTCCACTGGGCAGCTTTCCAGCCACCCTTCCCCCAGCCTGTGGCGCTGCCTGGGGTTGTTGTGACCCAAATGCAGAACTCATCACCTTGCCTGACTGAACCTCACACTGTTGGCCTTGCCCATCCATCCAGCCTGTCCAGATCCCCCTGCCCTCCTGCAGATCAACACTCCTGCCCAACTTGGGTGCCATCTGCAAATTTAATAGTGGTTTGTTTTGATAATGAAGGCAGTGGGAATAGTAAAGGCTTCAATCCGAATATACTAGTTTGAAAAAATAAATTATTTACCTAGTTTAAAAACTGGCAGTTAATTCAAATTTCCTCCTGGGTGCATTCAGGTTTTTTATCCACATGGACAAACTTGAGGCCCCAAAATCCTTGAATAATTTTATTGCCTATATCTGGTTATTCTTTCTGCTCTCAAATTGATCAGGAAGCATCTTTTTTATTCTTTTTGTCCCCATAAAGGAGGTTAGTTCTATAAAATGAGCAAGTCAAAAGCTCTCATATCTTTGATTAAATGAGGTGAAAAGTAATTACAATTATTAAGGGGGAAAAACATCAGCACAAAGAGGCCTCATATGATAAGAGAATGCAATTTTGCAAGTTTTGGATCTTGAACTGCAGTAATTCCTACAACTAGTACTGAATAGCAGGTTGATACTCATTGTTGGGGGGTTTTCTCCTTCCCCTATGAAATTTATTTTTTCTGAGCAGATTTTGCCCACAGAAGTTAAGAGTTGACAGAGACTGCAATGATATTAAATACCAAGAGTTAAGTAGTTCTCTGAGCAGCTATCTAACAAGCAAGTAGTGTTTTACATTATAACTCTGTTGTATGATCCCGTACATATATCCTAGATTGTCAGGTCTATTCTTTACAACTGAATTGATTTGCTGGAAATTTTTTTTCTCTTTAGAATTCCTTGAGTTGTGCTTCATTGAGAATTATAATCTTGAACATGCTGAGTATTGCATTTGATGCACGTAATTAGAGAATGAGATAAAAAAAATATACCCACTCAGTTCTTAGTTTACTTCCATGTAAATTGCTTAATAACAAAATAGAACAATAATTGAAAAACTGATGGGCAAACCAGATCTCAAAGAACACCTAGCCATAGCACAGATCTCCCCTCACTGGTTAGTATTATACTAATAAGGCTACTTACTACATACATTGTTTCAAATAAAACAGAACAGTGATAATTAAAGGCACAAGGAAATGAAGAGCTCTCTCAAGAACAACTCCCATGATGACGGCTTACAGCTGACTGAAAAGCTGTTTATAAAATTAGATGGGTATTTACATTCTACTAGTACCAAATACAAGTACTGGATGAAGGACAATTTCCTTTACTTGAAAACATACCAACTGTATTGATCTTACAGTGTCAGAAAACAAAACAGCTTTATCTGATGATCTCCGAGATTACAGCAACACAATCATGCTCCAAACTGCTTTAATTCAATACCCTCTTTGTTCAAAGACTGTGAAAGCAACAAAACAACACACTCTTTTAGCACTATGCTACATTTCAAGCCCCACTGATAAAGTCTACAGCTGCCTGCAAATACCTTCAACCCCAAGTTCTTTCAGAGACAGAACTCTGAGAATGACAGCCATGCTCTTGTCATAGGAGAAAAGCCCAAACAACAGACCTTTTCAAACAGCCCACAAGCAAACGTTTGAGTTGCCTGACAGAAAAGGGCAAATGCATAAGACAAATTGTTTATAAAATATGTGTCAGTCTATTTGCTCTAAAGGTTGTGAAACTCATTTTGAGGAACAACAGCTGCAAGAAATCACTCTATTCATCTGGTTGCTATACAGACTAGGTGCCAGAACAAAAACAAGGATTTTAGATACTACCATAGTACTATTTCTTAATAATGTTAATAACAAAAGAGTAAGAAGCAGAGCTTACAGTCTGACTTTCAGGAAAGTCCATCTTCAGCAGTTTATGAGCACATTCTTCAAAGTCTAAGCTGAATAGAAAAAATACTTCTCATTATCTGTGCAATACACATTATGCTAAAAACATTTCAGACTTACATTAAGATTGATTGTTGGTGCAGAAACTTCCACTGTTTGGAAATAAACTACCTCAGCTGTCTAATTCCCTGGTTTTTTACTGTTGGGGGGGCGATTTTTAATAAACATTTCGTATTTCATGAGTTTATATCAAACAATCTGAATTGATTACATGAGCGAATCACCTGAGAACAAGATGACTCAAGTCCTTATTGCCATTGCATCATCTTACAAAGCCATATAAAACACAGAAAGGTGGGAGCTCATTTTGCACATCCTGAAACACAATGAAATGCGAGCACTGCACATAAGCTCCAAAAGCAGCATGTACCACACTCTCCTCTTTGCACTCCTGTTCTGGAATCCTTTAGCTACCACCAAGTACCTCCTCCCACTCAAGTATAAGATGAACAAACTTAAGGATGGCAAGAAACTATTTAACAGCAACTTTGAGAAACATAGGAGAAGGGCCTTTCATACCTCTCAGTATGGTATTAATTCACACCTGTAATGATCCACACCACAACTATGTTATCACACTCCTCATGCAGATTCAGACCTGCAGAGCATTACTGGCCATGCCCACTTCTAATGACGGAATTCAGTGGCATGCAGCAGATCAATCACTCCTCTCACCCCAGTGAGACAGGAGCTATACCACCATGTTTTGATCATTTGTGCCACCTACTGCAAGGGGATTTCACTCTCAAGATAACTACAAATAGAGTACACTACAGGGCTGGTATCTGCATACTTATTTTACAAGCAATGCAGATGGTAACAGCCCTAAGGAGAACCACACTGCAGAACTCCTTCCTTTCAGAAGCAGAGGAAATCTACAGAGCTTTTAAGTGTCATGATTGTTTTTCATAAATTCTTAAAATGCTGGATCATCTGAAGATCATTGACTTTTGTTCACTCAGAAAATTCTGATTACAGCAATAGTTATAAAAAAGTCCCAGTTCACTACTCAAAACATTTTGAAACAAGTAAGATTTATCTTAGAACAGGAATTTGGGTATTCATTTGGCAAAACAGTCTGCATTGCACAGTCAGCTCAGGCTCCATAATGAACACTTCCCTACTTTGTTTTTTTTAATTGCATATTAAAAAAGAATTTTAAAAGAAAGAGAATAACAGTTCACCCATTTCAAAATTACTACACTCATAAGTGTACAAATTATATTTACCTTGACTGAATAGCAAGATAAATTGTACGACGGAAGGAAACCAGGTTAATTTCTGTTTTATCATGGACAGTAACCTTCTGACCTGTAAAAGAAGAACACAGTTTTGTAAAGAGCAAAATATTAAGGAAGATACATGTAGCAATCTCTTAGCAGAGCATTATTTACCAAGTCTGCAGCACACTATTTTTCTAGAAATATTTAGGACTGTGTAGCACATTTATGTATTTTTTTAATCTTTACTTTTACAGATAAGGAAAAAAATAAAAAACAGTATTTGCTTCATCCATAACTGAAAGGTAAATATTCTTATATAAAGAGGATAATTCTTCTTTTAAAGACTTTTCAGATGACTTAATCACTGTAACCTCTGAGTTTAATGTTTCTTGTCCACATTATTAGTAATTTGTTTTCTGCATAATTTAACTACACAGTTCTTTACGTGGCACCCCTGATTTTAACAAGTAATTCTCAGTTTCTCTTACATGCAGGATCTGTGTTAAGAGTATTCTGCAAAGTCCTGTTTTGTCCTAGACTAAGCGTAGGAAAATCCATTCTGAACCAAAGCATTCTGTGAACACTTCCATTTGTAAGGTATTCACTATTCCTTCAGTCTTTTGAAGTTTGGTAAAAGCATAAATGATGAAAGGTTATGTGAATGATCATACTTTTCATCAACCTGGAACCTCTGCTCTTCTGTGAAATACACCACTAAACTAGTAAGGAAATCCATTACTGGTATTCTACAAGACCGGTACTTGCCTGGCTTTTCAGTTACTCATGCAGTCTGCATTAACATTTCAGTTACACTTATCCATCAATTTCTTTTTCCAGGGAACTGAATACATTGTCTCCACTAAAGATCAAGAAAGAGGGCTGTACTAAGCTAAGAAGTGAAATATAGAGAATGTAGATACAGTTGTAAGAAAACCCATTCTGATTTTGAAAGTGACTTTAAAACATGGTAGAGTACTAGAAAGTTTAAGGAACTGTTTTTGTGTTTGCTGTTTTTCATGTGTTATGTTTACAAGGCTTTTCTCACAGGAAACTGATATGGTCGAGAATAGTCAAGCAAAGTCGCTTTTCCTTTTCTACCTGTTTTCTTTTAGACCATTACTTTTATACTATGTGCTAGTAAACACATCTGAGGAAAATTTAAGATGAAAGCATCCCTTAACATTTGAACATTTTAGGTAAGCATTTCTTTCCTGTTTCATCTACAATCAACTGCTACTAAGGTGCTAGTTATACACTTACCATCTTCATCTTCCTCTTCATCTTCGTCTTCATCTTCCTCACTACTTCCAGCTTCTTGATCTCCTTCAGATTCACTGTCACCTTCATCAAGAATTTCTGAAAGAGCAGATCTCAGATTAAAGGAATATAAACCACAATATGTTCATTACAACCCCCTCGATCCAACACTTAAAGAGTGAAAGGATATCTCAGGTGGAGAATGTGACAGAGGCAAAAAAAGCCAGCTATGTCATAATTAAAGGAGAAAACATTTGGAGAAACAACACGGAATAGCAGGAACACAATGAAAGGTCTATGGTGAACTGAACACCAGTTATCTAGGATAGAAATATCACCTACTGTTAAATAATAAAGGCAGGCAACAACAGTTGGTAAGTAAATGGCATAGATAAGAGCGGATGTACATAAATATCATATATAAAATGTGTATACACACAAATACTCCTACCTTTCTTCAGAGTTTTGTATTTCTCCTCATTTTCCATAAAGTTCGGGTCCATCTTGAAAACATCTTTAGAATAAAAGAAAATCTTTATTTAAAATACTAATTGAAGAAAACAATGAATATTTAATCTTGAATTTATTTTCTTGGGGAATGCAGACCCAGAATTCCATTTCCAACTTACTAAGAACATCCTCTGGGTTGTAGTCATCTTCTAATGGCAACATATGAGTAAACTGATCCTCCTCTTCCACTAGATCTAAGCCCTCTGGAATAATTGGATGATCCTTGAAGCCATCCTTCCGTACAGCAAACATGACTTCTATCATATACTGAACACGCATATCAATTTTGGATTCATGCAGAATGTGTCGAAGACGGTCAAAGATTGCTTTGGAAAAGAAATAAATGTAAATATAAGGAGGTTTTCTTAAATTACCAACATGACCAAAAGATATGTTTTTGGCTAACTATACTTACCGTTAATACCTCTAGGAGAAACTTCTGTTAATTTGAGCCCACTCTCTTTAATAAATCCAATTGCTACTTCAATACTGTCATCAGTAGGCCTCTCAAGAAGCAAAGTGAGCATTTCTAAACATAAAACCTCATGAGCCTATGAAAAGAGTATCAGCAAGTAATTAGAATGCACAATGTTACACTATCATCACAGTGATTTACTTGACAGATCTGTACAGCCTTTGAGGATGCTACAGCACCCTAATTTACTCACAAACACAAGGCAACAGTAGTGAGACAAAGCTGTTTATGAGTAAGTCAAAACTTCAAATAGTTTTTACACTAACTGTATTGACACCAACTTCGTAGCGAATGTCACCATGTTATTGAAGTGAACAAGCAAGCAATGAAAAACACTTTGCCAGTAAGAAAAAAACAATGCATTTCCAAGAAGCAAATAAACCAGTGTCTGCATTACAGAAATTAGTTTCAAGTGCACTGTGTCTGTAATTAAATCAGCTCTTCCAGCATCAGGCATATAAACAAAAGGCATGTCTCAGATTAGTCTCCTCTTTACCAAAATGCTGCATTCCCAATGCATTCCTGAAACACTGCTTCTTGCCATTATTTAAATTGGAGTATCCTGATTTCTAACACATAACAGAGGCATAGAACTGGGCACAAATCTGATTTAGGTGTAACTGAGTCTAATTCTGCTTACACACGTTACAAGAAAACTGTTTTGAGATCTGTGGGACAGTCTCAGATGACCCTTGCTTTGCATCAAGTCTTGTCTGAATACTAGCCCAAATGTAATATGAAATCTGGGGAAGCCCTGGAGCATAAGTGTAATCATAGGTGATGATAACTGCACAAGCAACAATCAACATCTTTTCTAAAGAGGTCCTAACAACTTAAAGTGGCCACCACACTCGGGTTTTCAGGAACCTTTAGAACAGGGATCGTCACTTAGGCTAGTGCTGTCTTAAAACTAAAAATTAGCCATGTATGGTTTGGACTGAGTAGAAACAAAGTAACATACCACATTCTGATTCATCAAATGTGCAACAAATTTTGAAGATGTTAGACAGAGTTGCTGCAAAAGAAATAAAATGGGAAATTTTAACATATGGAAAAAAAATTGTAACTCAGACATATTATAGATTTGTGCATCTCACAATCAAATTAAGTCACAAAACAATTTTGGGATACTGGTAGTTGTTCACAGAACTGTACACTTTCAAAAAGAAAAAAACTCAAAAAACTATCACAGTATCAACCCAGAATAGGCTGCCAAACCTTGATGATACTCTAAGTTCCTTTGAAGACTGTCATTTGACCACACTTGATACACAGCTAGCACAGCAGAATCACAAGTTTCAGCATTGTTGCTGCTTCACGTTTTACACACCTTGTCATTTCTGCGGTATCCTTTGCGAAAATTAAGTATCAACCTCTTGAGAATCAATTCACCAATATTTGGAAACTTTGAATTGATAATTGCCACAAGAGCTGCATAAACATGAGTAAAAATCGGAGAGGCACTCTGAGCTTGCAAAATGGATCTAGACAGCAATCCCCTGTAAAAATACATAAGTTATAGCATTTTTCTGGTAGTAAGGCACGTAGTATTCTTATTCAATACTTATCACAAAAATTAGTATTTTGCAGTTGGAGTAGCTGGAAGACAACAGATGGTCATTTTCAAACCATTGTTTATCATACCACAAATGGAGTTTTGCAAAATGTGTTACCCAAATCTGTCTGAACTAAGAAATTCTTAAACTGGTACCTTATTTTCCATTAAATACTGTTCATTTAGAACTACACTGGACAATGCTAAGCATGTAAATAGCCATCTTGTATCCTGCAATTATCCCTTTTTAACCCCAACACAGGCTGATTATAGAAGACTACTATTTGGAACCAAAACAAATGTAAACACATTGCTCATGAGATAATAGTTCTTTTATTGTTCTAATGATCTCTCTTAGATTTATTATCAAGACTAAAGTCTGAAAAGAATCTGAGACTTATTTCCCCCCCTCTCAATTTTGCTCCATTACATATGGGTGAAGGAGGAAAAAGACCTACAAATGTGAATCTTCAAAGTACACACAGGTATCCAACTATTTTCTTTGTGGTTTACTGAAATACTCAAAAAAATCCCTCCTACATGGTATGAAACACAAACTACCTAGGGACCTTATTCCAACTTACTTTGGAATTGACAAATGCAATAGAAGGCATTTCATACTAGTGCACATAAGCAGATTATTTCCACTTTGAAACTATTAGTTACTTCTTGCTAACAAACTGAAACTGGTCTGTTTCGGTTCTTATTTATCCTCTACTTAAAAACTCAGGAAAGGATTTGACAGCCAGGTAAAACTTCATTTCACTACTTTTATATGCACCTTTGTGCCAATTTAGAAGTTAGAATTAACTGTAAGAAAAAGGGAAATGGTGCCATTTCCCATTTACATTATTTTGACATTTATAAATCACACACAAAACTTCCATAGATAAGTGTGGAATACTGAATAAACTTGAATATTGAATTAAATATTCAAATAAACATTGAATAAGCTCATTTCTAAATTAAAATACTATTGCTCGTATAAAAATTAAGTTTCGGAGACGTGAAATGCAGGCAAATAAAAACCAATCCTAAAAATCCCTAAGACTTCATTATTACTTTTAACAGAAAACACATTCAGGATTTTACTTAATTCTCCTGTTACTTTTATGCTAGCTGCAGCATTATGATTTTCCTGTTTGGTATAACATACATGAAAGCAATGCATTCCTCAGCTATACCTCCTCAAATAACAGTGCTTAATTTGTGACAAAGAAAGTGCTGCCAACTGTTTGAAACGTACCAGAATTATTTTTGGATATTTATTGCTGGCAGTTTGGTTTTGTTTGTTTAAATGGTAGCTGACCTAAGAAACCCATGCTCCTTTAGACTTGCAGATTTAACCTCTAACGACATCAAAATTAATGCAAGGAAAGTCATCACACAATACTTGCAGTCACCATGACTTAGTACAGAGCTCAAATAGCATAATGGTCTTGTCTCTACATTATAACAATAAACAACAGACAGGTAACTGTAGTAAAACTTGTTTTGCTAAACACTGACTTCAAATATTATTTGTCCCAGAGGAAAGAAAATCCAGCACTAAAAAAGTAAACAGACAGTGACAACTGTAAATTACAAGTTATTCAAAGAAAATGCATAGGGAAAATCTTTAAGAAAAGGAAACATAGACCATCTGTTGCACTGTTTTATTCCACCAAGCATTCTGTCCCTTTCCCAAGTAAGGGACTACTCTGCATAGGACAATATAGGCTAAGGTTAATCTGACTAGCACCCACACACTACACAGAGTACCCACAGTGATGTACAAGTGAACCACACAAGTATTACTAGAAAAGCAAAAGAATTACTTTAAAATACTAAGACTTACCTTCCCCGAACAATATTTTCCTGAAGCAGCTCATGAATGATGTTTTCTATATTAGAAACGTTCACTTTATTGACAAGACCATTGATTGACTTCTTCAAGGCTTCCCAACTCATCCTCTGATATGCCAAGCTATTACAAAGGCATCATAAGTTATTAATCCATAAAAGTAGCACTGAGTACATTTACGTATATAGCTTACATTGACATTTCCATTTAATCATAAAATATGTAAGAAAATATTTACTGCATAAAGATCAGTTCACATCTATACATTTAACTACTCAAAAACCACTGAACCAACATGACATACCAAAATTTGCTGCACGTATGGTATAACCCGGTATGTTCAGTTTTCTAAGATGTTCCAAAAAGTCCCTAGCTACGTTCAGCAACGCACTTTCCCATTTCCACTTTGCAGCAGAAGCAGGTACAGTTTTAATCTGATTCTCTTATCTCTCTTCTGATAAAAAATATACCTTCAAAACAACAGTAACAGCCCTCTAAATGGATCCATTTCCCCCACCATTCTCTAAAACCCTTAACTGTTTTGTTTTCAACAAAAGCACCTAGTATGTCACTTTCAACTCACCTATTTTTATCGGTGATTTGCTCTTGCATCATTCTGAGCTTGGCAGGTGGAATATATGCACCACCTGTGCGAGTAAGGATTGGATCCACTTCCTCTTTCTTCTTCTTTGAAGCGCTGTCATCATGAGCAAGTGAGCTCTGGACTGTTGACCTCTCTGGACTCCTGTGATCAGGTGATGAATATCTTCTCTGCTTCCTTCGATCATACTCTCTCTCCTCCCATCTCTCATAGTGTCTATCTCTCCCCCTTTCCATCCTCCTAAAAAGAAAACACTCATCAAATGCCCAAGTGCTCACGAAAAGTTCTCACATTTTATTCTCTGAAAGAATTATTTTATTACTGATTAAGAAAGAGCTTGATACCTTCCATCTGAAGTTCTGTCATCATAGTATTCCCTTCTTGAATAATCCTGATCATATCTGCTGTCATCAGAGTACCTTCTCTTTCTGGAAGAGGGAGACCTATCATGCTCCATATCCCTACTGGCAATCCAAGACACAAAAAATCTTAAGAGGCTGAGAAAAGCAAGGATATTAATACCAGCTTGCAATACAATGCTACGATGCAGAACTGTTCCATTTCTGCAACTGAGCTTCAATATCATTCAAATAAAAGAGTAATAATTTTTTGTCAGGAAAAAATTATACCAAATAATCAAAGCTCTGTAAAAGGAAGCCCTTCCTAGAGTTGTAAATTTAATGCTAAACAACAATAACAATAAATAGCCAAGGTAAATTCAGTGCTGTGCATTCCTTGGAACACACGTATTCATTTCTTTCACCTACTTTTGCTTGTGTAGCACAGAACTCTTGCCCTAAAATGACAATTGTGGTATCAGCAATATGTGAGTGCTAGCAAAAAGCTGGCATCTAATTTCCATTTTCAAGTCCCATGACAATTTAACTAAATGTTAAGGATTTTTTTAAGATTTTGTTTTAGTAACAAATCCATTTAATTACTGTTATACAGACATACAAGTATTTTATTAAACCTACACTCACTCTTCACCACTCAGGTATGGTAATACATAGAAAGAAACAAAATCTGATGATTTTTTTTTAACTTCTCTAACTTTGTGAGGTATATATACAGAATTGGAAGTTATTCTACCTGTCCTCTGGAGACAAACTTTCTTGTCGGGAGCTGTAGTTTTCCTTCCTTTCGTGGCTGGAACCATGCTTTAGGAAAACAAAGGAAAAAAAAAATATCAAGCCTCAACGTGATTCTGAGCATGTATCTTCAGATCAAAGCATACCATGTCCTCACTTCCCTGCTCCTCTACAAGGAGGGCCATCAAATAAAGCTCATGGCAGTCAGTTATGACAAGGAGAGCTGATTCTCTAGTAACAGGAAACGAAGCAGCTGGACGCCCTGCTACAGGATGCTGTAGATGCCAATTGGTTACATGGGTTCAAGACATTGGAAAAATGATGAAGCAAAATAGGCATGGATTACCAAAAAAGTTCACTTGACTCAGGAAGCTGCAAATACCCAGAGAGGGGGAGTGTATGTGGGCAAATACTTTTATAGTTGCCCTGTTCCTAAACTTTTCAAGGCATTTGTCAATCACTGCTGGAGGCTACAGTAGATGAACCACTTTCCTGCTTCCTCCTTCCAAATTTTACTTTGTTGCATCACATTCAACACCATTAACAGAATCGTAACACTTCCTGTTTGAAGAGTGTCTTTCCTCTCTCTTATAAACCCCCTTTATTGACTAGTTTCTCCCTATCTTCTTCCTTTTCACTAATCGTGATTTATTTTTTCATTAGTCACTCCCAGCTTCATATATAAACATCTAAGTGACAAAGCTGTACTAGGCAGATTTGTGGGATTGTGTAAGTGATATACACTTAAATAGTTCACAAAAATTCCATTGGCTGCACCATGACATGTGGAAGTATGGAGTCATACCCAAAAACCGGAGCATGACAGCATGTACAACAGACACAGAAAGACATCCATCAAGATGTTTTAGAACATCTACTTTGGTAGAGTTAAGAAGCAGCTTTTGAAATCTCAGTACTTTCATTGCAACAGTCCTCTCTTTCCACAGAATATTATTTATGATTTTTCAGAACCACAATCTCATGGAGTGAGACAGTGATTATGAAATAGGTAACACCTCACCTGATGCAGAACCTCAACACAAGGACTGGATTATGCACCTTGACTGAACTTCCCATAGCAATTCTCACCTTGTTTGCTGAAGTGGCACCCTCTCCACCAGCACACTGGCACACTAGTTATTGGCCCAGCAAAGAGCCAGTTAAAACTACTGGTTACTAGAATACAAAGACACCACCTCCATAAACCAGATGGTGGAGGTCACCCCAGACCAGGGTGGACTGTTATCCAAAAACTTAACTGGGGAGTGTGTGTATACATACAAATAAATAATTGCATTTCTGAGGCCACTATAGCATATCCTAGAATATTGCCTTTCCAAGGGTATATTTCTAACATTGTGTTAAAATTATACCCAGTATTATCGTGCCTGAATCAAGACAATTACACAAATCAAATGCACTGAATCATTTATTGGGAGCAGGAATGCCTATAAAAGTATGTCCATCTGACAATGTAGGGCAACATTACCTTTGATGGCAAAGCTACTATAAGAAATTCAGATATTTTCTACAAGGTTTTCTTCCCCTCTCAATGCTCATTTGTGGGATTATACCACAGAGCAGATCACTGAATTCATTTGAGGTTAAGAAAAGTCCGTAAATTGCGGTTTTTCCCCCTAACCAATACTGTAATGCAAGTCTGTATCTTAAGCTTCCATGAAAATGGTAAGAAAAACTTTTGAAAAAAATGAAAGTTACGGTATTTCAATCCTATTTAGCAGATGGGAAGAAAGCAGTGAGTCTGTTTAAGATGATCCATTCTTAGGGGTTCTACGTCATCAGTCTTTGCCCAGGCAGACCCCAAAAGACAAGTGGTCACAGAAATAAAATAATGTAATGTCTGCCTCTGCATTTGGCAGTTATCATGCCTCCTTGCAAAAGCAGCTCTTTGCTGAAGAACTTGTCCCCCTCGGGATTTCATGACCAGGCTTTCTGCTACAAGTTAGCCTTCTTCCTTGTCCGTTTTGATCAAAATGATTGAAAGTGTTCAAAAAGTTCAAAACTCTTGCTAAGTGGCTTATTCTAGCAGATGAAGGAGCACTACCACAACCACCAAACTGGGAAAATAGGAGAAGATATTAAACTATCCTTCAAGCATTCCTATTAAAGGCTGCTTCAGTCAGAAAAGCTAGATCCAAAAGGAAGCTTATGCAGGGTCCAACTCTAGAAACACAGGCAGAGAAACACCACAGACTGCAGGCAGTGCATCAGCACAGCACTGCTCTGCTAACCTGTCCCAAATGTAGCACCCTGTACATACACACCATTTCTAAGTGATCATTTTAAAAAATTAAACTTTTCCTTTTTGCACTCCTACAAAATCACTCCTATTAATTCAGAAATGAACCATACAGCTCTTAAAAGGAAAAGCTTTAGCAGTCATAGTATGGCACACAGTTGCCAAATTAACTGCTGCTTATTGTCTCTTTACGTTTTCATTTTAAGATCATTTCATCATTATATGTCAATTATATTCAGGACTTCCACTGTTAAGGTAATAGGTGCTAGAAACAGCTGTAATTTACTGACTCCACAGTAGTATTTCTCCTGTAAGCACCTGCTGTCAATTAGATATTGCTTGCTTTGCATTCAGGGAGTTTTAACATAGTATCAAACTAACGACCTAATTACCAATAACATGGGAAACCTTACAGTTTGGGTTTAAGAACACTTACATTTACTTGTGTCACCCTGCTCTTCATCTTGACTTCCTGCTTTTTTATGAAGTTCTGAACGTACAGCAACGAGACAAACCAAGCTGGAATTCAGCATACGAAAAACATTTCACCTATAACACATACAAGACAATCAAAAACCTTCCACTGCACACGGTGCCGAACCCGGCACCTTTATTTTGTTCTTTAAAGCTACGTTTGTATAGCTCCTTAAACCAAGCGACACATCCCCCCGACCCCAGCCTATTGCGGTGCCTGGCGGCAGCAGCGCAGCTATGGAGCAGCACCCGGAGCATCCCCACCGGCACCGCCGGTCCCGGGGCCCGCAGGTCAGGCCGCCCGGCCCGCGGCCTCCTCCCGCCGCTGAGACCCGCGCAGCGGGGGAGGCCGCGACCACCCGGCCCGTGTGCGCACACGGCCGGGCAGCGCTCGGGAGCTCCCCCGGGAAGGGAGGGAGGGAGAAAGGGCAGGGGCTCGGCGCTGACACCCGCCGGTACCGCACCCGGCCGGTACCGCTCCCCGCACGCCCGGCCCGGCCCGGCGCGGCCCGCACCTCCGCCCGCCGCCACCGCCGCCGCGCACCGACACGCACCGCGTCACTTCCGGCCGGCGGCGCGCGGTGAGCGCGCGGGCCCGGCCCCGCCCCCGCCGCCATGTTGCGGGTATGCACGGGGTCCTCGGGGGGCGGGCGGGATACACGGAGACAAACAACAATAACAACCACAACTGCAACAAACACAACAACCACAACGGTAGCAAGCAGCCGGGAGGCATGCCGGCACAGCGGGGCTCCTCGGGACGTGCCCGCGGCCCCAGGCGTGGCAGAGTTCAAGGAGCGTTTGCTGTGGCTCCTGGGGGTCCGCTGTGCAGGCCGGGCGGGGACACGACGGGCCTGTGTGCAGCTTAAACACTGCCGGGAGCGTGTCCAGGAGACACTATGCCCTGCTGAGTGCCGCGGTGCTCGCAGGATTCCTCTGTGTTAGAGGAGGATTTTTTGACCTCTGAAAGTTTGGAGTAATCCAGCACCACAAACCCACTCTGACAGAGCGCCTGCAGCTTATTGCAGACACAAACTTGAAAGGGTTGTGGAAATGCATTGGGAGGGAGGAAAATAAAAAGGAAAATTCAATGTAAGGTCTTAAAATGCTTACGGTTCATTCTCAGTTCATGTGAGATAAGTGAAAATGCAAGTAAGTGTCTGTGGGACACAGCAGCTCACGGTCAGGAAGGCGTTTACTCGGCGAGAGCCAGATGGCTCCTGCGGGGCTGTCCCTGCCAGCGCTGTGCAGTAGTGCTGCACCCACCTGTGTCCCTGGGCAAGTCCCTGTGCCTCCCTGCCTGGTGGGACACAGTATTTGTTGAGGGGCAGAAGATGGCAAGGGGGTAGGAGCAGTGCTGGGAAAATGCTACTCACAATTTCCCTTTTCAAACAGAATTTAGTGAAACTTTCTCAAGGTTGGAAAATGCTAACAATTTTTTCCTTCTTTTTGTAGGTTGTTAAATCAACTTAATTATTCTCTGCTCAACATTATATAGTACTTCTGTTTTGTCACACCATGTAACACACCTGTAACACTACTTTCATTGCAACAATTATTACAGTATCAAATCCTTACTGTTAAAAAAAAAAATAAAAATCACAACATAGTGAGGAGGGGACATTCGGATTGGACAGATTTGGTTAATCTGGTGCAGCTGTTGAAGATTTAAATCACCAAGATTTAATCTGACTCTCCTGCTCTTCTGTCCACAACTACGGTCTCACAGGAGTGAGAGAAAGGGAGTATCAGTCCATGACTGAGAGCATTGCATGTGCTGTGCAGCACTTTAACTCAGAACCTCTTTGGTTTAAACCAATGTACCTGTCTGTTCTCTTCAACATTTGAAGCATTAACAAAATTAATATAAACCTTTTCTCCGACTTTTCCAAAGGCCAGCAATGCGATCATAACATTGTGTATCATAACAAATATATCATACTCTGCACTTGAGAGATAATAGTTATTTTTGCGTGCAAAGTCATAAAAAACAACTTTTTCATTTACATTGCAATACTAAGGAAAATAATAACTCAAGAAATCCCTACTCAAATTCAACACAGGGATGGGATATGTTAAGTAATAATAATCTGAAAAAGTACATGCTTGTTTTTCTGCATGTAACTAAGTTTTAGCTACAGAATTTGATTTCTTTGACTTTCAAAATGATTTGCAGCTGTGGCACTTCCACAGGGGACTGAAACCAGTATGTATCAGGAATGTTATACAGATTCTGACAATATGAATTGTTAAATGCTTTCACTAGATATTCCCTGAACCCGCTGCCTGCCCGTGAATGCTCTATGATTTCCCATTCTGCTGTGAAAGTAATCTTTTTTCCTGCCTCACACTGTGTAAACAGGTGTCATGAAATAGAAAGGCATATGGCACCAGTGTGGCAGCAGCATCTTCGGAGACATCCTGTGGCTGATGGCACACGCACCATCACTCAGGCTGTCCCTCCAAATGCCCTGCGAGAGATACAACATGGACAGCTGAGCTTTCGCCTCACAGGGAGCCTGAGGACAGGAATGGGAAATAAAAAGATCTGTTTTAAGGTGCCTTCACCAGACGATAACTGATAACCTCTGAGAAACATGTTTATGTTTTTAAAACATCTGAATAACATGGGGTGACATAAATTGCATTCTTCAGTTCTCTTAAATGTGGAGAGCAGAGAAGGGGCTGAGAAAGAGGGATTCATCGAACAAGAAAGGGAAAGGGCAGTTTAATACTGAATAGGAGCAGTGAAGTGAGGTTTCCCTTTTCTTCTTTTCAAAGTTAATGCTTTTACTATTGGATTATCGAGTGAAACTCCCTTCTGCTTCTTTTTTTTCCCTGTTCTGCTCATCTTGCAGTCCCTTCTCTGCAGTAGGTCACACTTAGATTTTATTCCTCATCAGGGTGAAGGGAGAATACCTTCAGTTTTATAGTAGGTTCTAGTCTTGGGGTTTGGCAACATGCTTT
This sequence comes from Margarornis squamiger, assembly GCA_035222235.1. NCBI lineage: Eukaryota > Metazoa > Chordata > Aves > Passeriformes > Furnariidae > Margarornis > Margarornis squamiger. Next base: position 23,728,197 of record JAWWTY010000160.1, read on the forward strand.
AAGGTGAGGGTGAAAAGACAACGCCTGCAGTCCTGAATGAACATTTTAAGGGAGTAGGTCGAAGTGCAAGTTGAATACTCCAGACAAGCCTTTTTAAATCTACTGCACTCAAGATCCAAAATGTACAGTCTGAAGTAGAGCCATGACTGTCGTTTCTGACTTACAGAGAGTAGGAGGAATTCAGGTGCATCCTTTTGCTTGCTGTGTCTTCCCCAGCTTCTTGCTCAGCATGTGGGCCTCCTTAATTGCCTGGAAAGCACTCAGATCTCTGCGGCTGTGGTGGGTGAAGCATCTCACTAGCAATCCTAGTCACCCTGCAGGAACCATGCAGCTAGTCTGTAAGTGTAAGAGATGGTCAGGAGCTCTTATCTGCACCTCAGTCTGAAGTAAATTCTTAAAATTGGAATGGAGCATGATTATGGAGTCCAGGAAAAAAAATTCAAGGATAAAGCCATACAGGAGTGGCTTTATATATATTTAGGAGAGCAAAAATCAACAGAGAATGCTTCTTCTTAAGTAAGCAGGATGATAGATCAGACCCTAAAATACAATACCACCCAATTCATACAAAATTAAATCAACATGAGAAGTTTGCCTCCAGATAAGATAAATTTTAAATATAAATTTCTACACACTGAAAATGCTGAAAGCAGTGACAATTCAACTGAGACTAATAGTAATTAAACCAAACATAATTATAATATTTGAAACCTGCACAAAGGGAGAAGGGATGTGTCCAACAAATTCATATTCATCAGCTTAATGTTGTGCATGAATACTCCATTAGTAAGCCACAGGAAACATAGTTTTAGTCATGTTGTTTTCCCATGGCAGTTTTTGTCATTGTGCTTGAAATGATACAATTTAAAAATCATCACCATGCTGCACTCCGTGGCCTGGTGCCTCTCCTGGCATGAGCATCTGTAGCTCCATCAACTCCCAGTCTTCCACAAGTGAGCAAAAAAGGTTTGTATATAGAAGCTCACTGAAAGTACCTAATACTGCTTGGAAAAGCAACCATAGCTGCTCCAATACCTTATTCTGGTAGCTGGTTCTTTGCAGTTAGTATTGCTTTATTAATTGGAGAATGATGGATTGGAGACTGGTTTCCCTGCCTGCTTTATTAGGAGTAAGAAATTTATACACAGCTAATTTCCATCCAAGTTAATCAGTGTGACCTTTAGCATACTGCAGAATTAGAATTTTCTGCAAGGCTCAAACTGTGTTTCCAGATAGCTGTTGTTGCAATGTGCCAGCTGTGGGATATTACTCCACACCTCAGCTGAGACAAGAAATTGAATCTTCTGTGGTTTTAGTTTAAGGTCAGATAAGTGAGCTGAGCTTAGCCAGCAAAGGTGGTAGAGACAACAAAGCTGGATTTGTTCAGTAGCAGAGTGGGATGTGGCTGTGCAATCCCTCCTGCTACCCTTTTTTGTGGCAGGAGTAATCTCTGATACAGTGTGTTAAGAAGCAACATGTGGGAGAGAGAGAGAAAGAAGCATATTCTTACCTCAGATATATACCCCTGTTTCTGAGGGATCTAATATCTATGCTGTGGGGTCCCCTCACTTACATTTTGAAAAAAGCTAGAAGACCATGGTTTTACAATTAGCAGAAATCTCTCTTTGGTACCTCAAATGGGTGACATTCATGACACTCCATCACAAATTTTGTTTTTCTCCAGGAAGCACCAGCAGACTCCTAGTTTGTTTTGAAACCTCGTCAAAGCAGAGCTGTGCCCCTGAGCTCAGAGGGAAGGGATGATCATATGTGGAACTTCCACACGATTTCCACTGTGTGAGAACACATCACATATGGTTTTTATTATTTTTAATGACAGTCTCTCAGCTGCTTCTCATAATAGTAAAAAAATCTGCTCAGCTACTGTATAAAGCACGTTCTGAGTCTGTGTGCTAAGACCTCCCTTCTTTCAATTTAGGGGCAATGCTGTTCTCCAGTCAGCTTCAGGGACTGGAAACAATTCCTGTCCATTCAGGCACCTTTCACCCTCAAAGTAATATACAGACTTGGCATATTGTTCAGAAAAAGAAGGCACAGTGAATGCAGATTGGCATAAGAGAGTAATTTTATTACTATGAGGTGTTGCTCTTCAATGTTCTTAATGTTTTTTTGGTAAAAAAACATCACAACAGGTCATCTAGATATAACAACAGGTCATCTAGATACCACAACAGGTCATCTAGATATTGGGAGGACATTGACCACCTCTTGCAGCTCTTGGATCTCGCAGCATATCCAGCTACTTAAATTAATCCCAACAGATTTAAAAATACAGAAGGTTGGTTGAAAACATTTTTTTCAGAGTGTAAACACAGTAACAACAGTGGGAAGACCCCCTGAAGTATTTCACAAAGAGCTTTATTATATAGAAGAGTAACATACCTGAAACAATAAAGGCAGAAGAATATAGACACAAGGAAATAACAATTACGTTTTAAACTTAAGCATGTTTGTATTGAAATATATAGTTCCTCTATAACAGTCAACTAGGGTTGCAGTAACTATTAGGTTTTGTACAAAATGCGATGCCAATATTCTTCTCTTGGAAGTGACACATACTGGTTCTGTTAAAGAACAGCTCTTCACTATGTGAGATCAACATTTGTCTTCAGGGTGAAAGTGATCCAGTCATCCTTCCTGACTTGTGAATGTAGCTGGTCTAAATCCTCACAGAGCCTGAATGCTGAATGCTGTTTCCTGTCTCTCATTTTAATCTTTTTAAAAGAAAGTATTTCAGCCAATAACAGAGAGAAGCACTAAATAGATAAAAGCAATTACTTCGGAGTGACATTATGTATATAATTCAACATGATTTTAAACAAAATACAGAGTTTAAAAATGTTTAAAAATGTATATATTAAATGTATATATTAAAAAATACCCAAAAACAATTTCACAGAAGTTGGCAAAATTACTGGTTCAAAGTAATGGAAACAAATGCCAAAATGTTGGTGCTGCTTTGAGCTTTACCAGTTGTAGTGTGGGTTTGCATTCTGTATAATCAATGGTAAGAGTTCTTGACCTCTTTCACTTTACCCAGAGACAGATGTAAGACCTGTTAACTTTTCTCCCCACTAAATTACTATGGTATATTGTCTAAAATTTTACTGAAAGCAGTTTTATCCAGAAGAGGTCACCATAACAAGCTCCTTTAGGAGTGTGTTCATCATGTCACAAAACGCTACATTAGTTAATTTTCTTCTCTTAACACTACAGCAGAGCTTCAAATTAATAGCTATTGCAAACTATAGGCAAACAGTAGGTGCCTGACTTAATTAACTCTGACTCTGTGTGATGTGATTTGTAGTTTGGTGTTGCATGTGCTAAAAATGGGCACTGTTTTCCCTGTGGCATATGGCTGTATTTCTCCAAAGGGCTGTGATATTGCAACTTTAGAAGGAAGATTGTTATTTGATGATTTAGTTATCATCATGGTCTGCAGATCAGAAGATCTGCAAACACCAGGACACGGGTAGTGGAGTAATGCCAAACTAATTGCACTATTGTGTTGATTAAGACCTGCTATAAGTAATAAATAAATAAAAAACTATTAATAAGAAGAGTAAAACAGATTTTCTGTATGGTCTAAACAGAAACAGACTGCATGATGATGTGGGTGATTTGAAGAGCAGAATCCCACTGCAATCGAGGAAGAGATCTTTAACCTGCAAGGTTAAATTTTAGTCCCGAGCATTGTCTCCTCCCTGCACCACCGTGGCCGTGCACGGTTCTGCTCACTACCCAGGGCAGGAAATTCAACCACTCAGCTACTGGAATGGCTATATGTTTTTGCTGTCCTATTACTGGTGAAGTATTTACTTCACAAAATTTCTGGGGACATCATGAATGCAGTTGAACACTGTCAAAAAAAATGGTCTTCTTCCCAGGAGGCCTTCTGGACAGATAGATTTCATCCTCGCTGTGGGGAGGATCACATAAAATAATGACACTGTTCTCTGTGAGGGCACAAAGTGATCGTGGAGAGTGCTCACAGAAAATCTGTCTGGATACAGGTGGCACCCTCTGTCTGCATCCTGCTGCACAGGAGGTATTCCAGCATAGCAACACATACTTCATTTTTTTACAGATTTGAAAAGGATTGAGATTTTTTTCCAAAATATGTAATTGTGACTGTCCCATCCTTTTTAAATGTGGTGAAAAGACGTCTACATTTTAAGGCATAAAATGCAGCATGAAAATACACACAAAATACTAATTTTCTTCAACATTTTGGTACAGATTGTGTAGTAAAGTCCACATCAGAAAATGTCATATCTAATAACTATCAAGCAATTAACAAATAGTTACATCAATGCTTAGAGTTACACCAGCTTTAATATCTGAAAATACTAATATTTTTCGTTGTTGTTTTCCATAGGCTTTCTTCTCAGATGTTATATTTGAGAGAGGCAGTGCACTTGTCTTATGGTTGCTAACTGTGCTTTCTATTTTGAGTTGAGTCCTTACGGTCTTTGCAAAGTACCAAATGTTCCTATTTCCTGTGAGAAGGGTTTCCAAATAAGCCCTTGGCAATATTTCTGAACAAAGTGGGATCACTGTAGAAATAAACTGGCTTTGCCTCTCAAATCTCCATGGGGCTTATGAGGCAAAATGGCTTTAGAAGAGAAAGTAGGTTAAAGCAAGGACAGCAAGCCTCCTCAATTAACAGAGCTGAAAATAAGCACAAATACTCACCTGATCCAGTACATTTAAGATTCAGTAGTCTTAGACCACAGGTGAAAAAATATAAAGTGACTAAGATTTACAAAACTGTGTTCCCTAACTGTTACTTGGATGACTTAAGCTTTTAAATGGGTTCACTTCACAGAAGTATGTTAGAAAATCTCATTTGATACAATCTTAATATTTGAAGGTAGTCGAGTTTTTTTGGATAGGAACACTTCCTGAAAACCTGTTTTGTTTGTTTTTCTGTTTCTTTGTTGTTGTTGTTGTTGTTGTTTGTAGTCCTGTGAGTGTACTTTAGTAAGAATTAGAGGGCTCGGATTTTTTTTTTGTTTTGTTTGGGTTTTTTGTTTGTTTTGGTTTGGTTTTTTTATTTCCAAGCATTGGGTCATAGGTAATTTGCTTGTATAAAGATTATTAGGAAAAATAGTGTCTTGTTAATCAATTATTTTTAGAATTTCATCTTTCAGACACAGATTCTCTCAGCATTAAAAGGTTTGTCCTATTTTTTCCCTACCTAATCCGATAGCTTCTGTTATTTGCTGGTATACCATTTGTTAGCAACAATATGGATTTTTTTTTTCCCCACTGCCTACCTATAGCTGTAATGAAGTGCTACATCTGGAAATCCTTTTGTAAATTCCCTAGTATACTGTTACACTACTTCTCAGCTCCTGTTAGGAATTACTTTGAATGTAGTTACTAATTTTTGACACTGAGGAGTTTTCATAGCTCCAAAATTTACTAATAGTAGTTCTATCACTTATATGCCATTCTCTGTAGTATCACTATGTGTCATTGTGGCAAATTAAATTCTGAGAACAGAAGCATCTTATTCTTCTCAGCTTTTCTTTCTTCTTTTCTTAATGAAACAGTGCCCCCAAGAGCTTTTTTTCAGGAAGGGGCAGTTTAAGAAAATTTCGTCAACTATTCATCAGTATATTCATCTCTGAACATAGAAATCCTGCCAAGCATTGTAACCAGAGGTGTTGGTTTGAAGGACAGTTGAAAGACTGGTTTTGGTTTGTATTTTGGTTTTCTTCTTATATGCCAAATAATAAAAAGTTGACTAAATGACTGAATTCTTCTAATGGTTCCAGTTTGGAGACCTCTGCCTGCAGAGGACATCTTTGCTGGCCCTCTGAAGAAAGGGAGGATGCACCGTGCAGAGCGTCGCTTCTCAGTGAGAGGGCAGGGCTGGGTTTGTCCTTTGCTGGTTGACATCAGGACAGCTGGCCCCGGTCCAGGAGGCAGCAGGGAGCACTGTTTGTGTGTGTCTGTGTGTGTGTGTGTGTCTGTGTGTGTGTGTGTGTCTGTGTGTGTGTGTAAACAGAGAAGAAAGGTGGCATGAAGTGAAGAACAACAAAGAGAGAGTAAACAAGGAACAGCTTTAGTTGCAGCAGAGTCATAGAAATACAAATACCAAACCTATTAGCCATTTTCCTGAAATAATTGAAATACACATAAAAATAATCATGAATAGCCTCTAAATCTCAGAGAGGCAGATTTTTATGACAACCTGAAGCGAGAAAATTTTTTAACATTTTTTCAGTGTTAAGAGTCATCACTACTTTTTCTGTAAAATACAACAGTTGATTGACAGTATCATGACTATTGAAAATCTGAGGAATCATCATCACAGCATCTAGTAAATTCATCATCCTCAAAGGAGGAATTTATTAAAGCAAAATTTGGAAAGCAAAAAATGACAGTTTGTCTGTCAATTAGCCTTGAAATTCAGACAGCATGAGGGAGAGGGGAAGGGTAAGAGAGAAGAGGGCTTGGAAACAGGAAAGGATACTACTTGGAAAAAAAATCTCTTAATCTTTGCATTCAGTGCAGAATTGAATTTAATGTACTATTAACACTACAGAGCACAGGAAGAGTCATAAAGAAAAGCAAAGAGAGAGTGGGTTTTGCGAAAAATCAATCACTGGCTTCAATCTGCAAACTAGTTCTGTAAGTGTATTAAATTATAATCCAAAGCTGCCGGCAGATTATCCACTATCCTATCCACAGACAGGACGATTTGGACTGCAGATCTTCCTGGAAAAGATGACACTCAGTCTAATCTGACTGCTAGATAATATATTAATGTAGCTATCTACAGAAAAGTAGCAGTTTTCTTGTTTAAGTAAAAGGGTGTACATCCCAGTGATGCTGCCAGTGTGTGCATAGACACTAAACATTTAGCTCCGTTTAGCTGATTGCTGGGAGTGTCAAAGAAAGAGAAAGGGACTGGGGGTGGTGACTGAGGCTGAAGTTGGGTTTGTGGCAGGCACAGCCAGGAGAGCTGGGCATGGCCCTTCATTTCTCCATAGTGCTGGCTCTTCTCCTGGGGTAACAGACCTGCCTGGAAAGGAAAGCAAGAAAAAGATTCCTATCAGTAAGTTTTTCCAAAGAGTTTAAAATGAAAGGTAAGAGCAGCCACCTTACGCAGCAGTTACCCCACACAGGAGTGACAAATTCATGAAACAGGAAGGAATAACTCCCTGTCCTGGCAGACAAGTTCCCCGTCAGTTCCAGAGAGCAGTCTCTGACAGATGAGCTTTGCAGCGTGCTGTGATGTTTAGCAACACAGGCTATTTCACACCAACCCTGAGGAGCTGGAAGCGTGTACACACAAAGCTATCAGTGTCACACATTCACACACTTCAGCTGATTTTCCACTGCACAGCTGAGGCACCTTCTGGCTTCAGCAGGGCCCTCTGCCACCTGCTGAGCTGCTGACCCCTCGGCTTTGCTCACTCTTTTAACTCTCTTCTGGTTCAAGAGAACTGCCTCCTCCACAAACATAATCTGTTCCCCTCCAACAGTTCTTACACCATCCTGGGGCCCTAAGATTGTCTAACCCTGAAAAACATCTACTACAAACAGAATTTTGGGTAGTTCGTTGGTTTTACTCCATCCCATTTCATGGGTTGGCCAAAAGTTGAAATTCGTAAATGAAATAAAAAAACATACTTAAGCAAATAATCGTTTTAAATAATTTTCAATAACCTGTCACAGAAACAGCTCGGACTTAACCTACCTCAGAAGGAGGAAGTTTAAATAGTAGGCATGGCCTCCCCAAATAGCCTCCCTTTAGCAGATTGATCTCTCTTTCTCAGGCATATCCCAGCAGACCATCTCCAGCCAGGTCCTAGGCCCCTCAGAGATTTGGAGGTGGACTTGGAACTCTACCTGGACAGGTATTTATTTACCTGACTAGTAAATAAGGGTAAAAGGCTTGTGACATGATAAGATCTGTGCCAGAGCAGGAATTCGATAAACTAGAGGACTGGCCAGATGTGGTTATTTCTGAGTTGTAAAGATCTGTCTGAACGAAGATAAGTATGAGAAAGAGGAAGTCCTATGAAACACACATAAAAGAAATAAATCATAGCATTCCTGGGTATTCCTAAGTCCTAAACAATAAAACTTGTGGAGCAGCACCAGAATTAAGCTTAACTCTGTAGCCTTGTTCTCTGCATAAGAGATGTCTGGATCCTGCAGCTTCCCACAGCTTCATTACATATTCACTAAATATTTTTACATGGGAATTAAAAGTTTATTTTGGGTCACAGAATGTGTCCATTCTCTGTCTCACTGAGACTTAATTATTCTTTCTTGTATTAGAATTACAACTAATTAGATTCCCTACTAATAGTAAAAGAAACGTGCTGTAATTTATCTGTCAAATGCATCCATGTAAAAATATTTTAAAGGTTATACTGGCCTCTCAAATAAATGTAAATAAAGACTTACTTCTCTTAATCACTATTTTATAAATCTTCATAGCTTTGACACACTGTATCTAGTTTTTTCCAGTCCGTTTGCATCACGGTACATACCTTAGGGATGGAAGAATAAACTGTAGTCTGGGAAAATTAAGCAAATATTCTTGGTTTTTAGGGGCCTTGTGATAGTTACAGACACTGAGGTGAGTCACTTGTGTTTTGTGCTTAATGTAAGCACAGGAAAGTTGTGGTGCAGCTAATCAGCACGGCTTTTGACAAGGCATTCAGGGCATTATTTGCAATTCAGTGGATTTATTTTGTTCTGATTTATAATCTGACAAATTTCTGAGCTTTAGGAAATATTTCACTATCTAACATTCTTAGGTATAAAAGTACCTTGATGCATTTCTTTTCTAGCATTCAAAGTTCAGTGTTTGCCTTAATCTGGAAGTCTGTTCTTTTCAGCCTTAACCCAGTCAATATGAAACTTGAATAGGTGTATGAATGAGTATGACATTTCCCTGTGCAGGAAATAGCTCTGACGTTCTTGAAATTTCTTGCCCTCACCCACTGCAGCCAACATTTCCCAACCTGAGTTGGCAATACCAAAATGTGACACCACACTTGCTGGAGGAGCAATGATCTGCAAGCATGGGTGTAAGGGTTATCCTGTTTGAAACTCCAGTATTCCAGCTTTGCATTTGTTATTTACTTGGAGCTGGATCAGGGGATGGGGAGGAGGAGGAGGTAGGTATCTTTTTTTTTTTTTTTAAAAGGATATTTGTAACTAATTTCCCCATCTATAGAAGTAATTTCTACTTAAAAATTAGAAGTCTTTTCAATTGCAAAAGCAGGCACTAATTTATTTGCTTTTTTGATTTGATTTCTATGTGGCAGTGAACTCACCAAAGAAAAATGTTGTGGAAGAAAAGGTGATAATGGATGGTTTTATAACTGGGGTGGAGTGAATTTTACAAAATGTGGGAGAAAGGTGACCTCTGCTCAGAAGCCTCCCTGCTCATTAGCAGGTGGCTGTGGTTTAATGATTCACTGTAGCGCAAAGAAGGAATCAAATTAGTTGTTGTGTGAGGCTGTCATTACTCTGTGTGTTTCTCTGTATAGTTCCAGCTTAAAGCATGTCGTTCCTTTCACAGCAGCCCCTCAGATTACTGTATCTCATCCTTTCCACATCAAAGTGCCGTCAGCACTTTTATAGTATCAAAAGAACGCAGAGATAATTTTACAATACATTCTCTTCAAACAGCTTTGACTTGTGCAGTTGCAACATTTCTTTTTATTCTGGGATTTGCAAAAGAAGATGCACTAAAATGAGTAGCATCTTAAAACTGAACAAAACCAGGAAACGAAATGTCTATTTAAAATTGGACTAAAGCACCTCTGCAGGGATGGTGAGGATTTCAGGAAGTTAATTCTTCTCCAGTGCTGTCTGAATTGTATTTTAGTCAGCTAGTAAGAACCATTGGGAGTGTGGAAAATGTCCATTCTACAAAAAGCATGGATCATCTCTTTTTATTTACTGGAAAAAAAACTTGGTACCTTAAAAATTCTTCAGTGAAATGTACAGTAGTCAGATCCCACTCCCAGCATCACGGCTCGGCCTCAGATAGTAGCCAGTGTGTAGAGACCTGGGCTCACTGTCTTGACCTTACTGTTCTATAAGAAAATAAAAAAAATCAAAGAATTGAACCAGGAAGAAAGTGAGTGAGAGGCAGCAGAAAGATAGAACTTTGTACTACTGGCTTTAACTTTGTAGGTCTCTTTAAATCCACTCTGCCAAGAAATTTGTTTTCTTCTTAGTTATTATTCAGCTATGCATATATAATCTGTAAATGTTTCACATTGTATTTCCTCGCTAAATTTGTCATTTTCCAGTGTCTGTAGAAGAGGTTGTCACAGAAGTGAGTAATGATGGAGAACAGAAATATGAAAAGCTGACAGACAAACTGCAGAGGAGAAGACAGCCCGCATGTTGGCCAGCAGACAGTTTGGTGTGGTTCATGTGCCCATCTCCTCTTTCAGGTATCCTCAACAGCTGGGACTGGACTGATCTGACCCAGGACTTTGCCTCTTTTCCCTGGTGGAAGGCTAAAGGTGTTGGATCTTAAAATTGTCATTGGTGCTAAACTGGGCTTACTACAGTCAGTCTTTCCAAAATGAGTAACAGATTTAGGTTTACTGATATTTTCCCTGCTGTTTTCCACACAGGCGAATAATAATGTAGCAAGGTCTGGAGTTTCAGGTGGATGTGGTGTATCATTGTCAGGCAGACCCGGAGATCATCTCTGTGCAATGGTGGTTGAAGGCACTGCCACACAGGAAAAGCTCTGGACAGCACAGACCTAGCTACTGCCACAGAAAGAATAAGCCTGGGTCAGCAGGCAGGGGCTCCGTCTTTCTTTCATAGAGTAACTCTAAAATTTTGATTTTATCTGAAATTTGAAAGAATTCAGATTTTTTTTTTCAGCAGGAAACAAAACTACAGAACAATGAATAATTAGTGAAGCATTACTGTGAAATAAGGTAAGCACAGTCACATGAAAGCATAAAGTTCAATGAGAAAAAGACAAAGATGAATATTTGGATAACTCATTTTTTTGAACTTGATGGAAAAAATGTCTTGAAATCATGAGAATCAAAGTTTCAATCTATATATAGTATATTTGTGGGATCCATCTCTGTCTAAATACCATTCAACTTTGCCTTAGAATCATAAAAGATTTGAACTCAAAACTATTTCTTTCTTCTTCCATTGGTGTTTGCTCCCTTATCTTATTAGCATATGGCACAGTAGTGTGTCCTTGGCTCTCCATGAATGCAAAGGGACAAATACGTAGTAATGATGTTCCGTCTTACACAGACGTCACAAACTGCTCTTGGTTACATCAGTGTAAATCTGGAGAAACTCAGCTGAGCTCAATGGACTTACTCAGGCCTGAAATCAATTATTGCTCTGGTGTGATCGAGATGGAGCCCAGCTCACGGGCCCAGTTCTGGCATTGAGATGCAAATGGAAACCGTGGGGAACAGGGGAGCATTGCCCAGGCATCCCAGAGGCAGCTGGGCCAGGCAGGGCTCCTGGCACCACTCGTGCAGAACAGGCGAGAAACAATGCCGGGGCGTGCCTGGGTGGTGCATCCCGTGTAGCTACACGGCCAAGGAGCACGCGGGGGGAGAGTCAATGGGAGGGGGTAATTGTTATGCAGCCATGCAAGAATAGAAACAAAATGCAGCTTAAATGCTCCTCCCCCAAGCCAGCCCCCGTGATTATGCTTCCAATAACCGCAGTGGTGCCCATGTTTCCATCTCAGTCCCCGGCGTCTGTGGGGACTGGCACTGAAGCAGACCTCAGTGGGATGCCTGGAAGGCAATGCTGTGCCAGGTTAGTGATGGGCTACATCAGTTTAGATAAAATGATGCTTCCTGACACCCTCCCTGCGTGAGCTACCTTGTAGGAACAGGCTGCGAATATACACACCACAAAGTCCCTTTCCGTCTCCTTCCTGTGTCTTACCTCCTACTGCCAACAATCAAGCAAAAAAGAACATGACGTAATATATTGTACCAGTTTAAAAATTACACTTACCTCCTGATGTGTGCCATTACATCATTTTTACACAGAGAATTTAACCCCACGTGGCACATATCTTAGTGGCTGAGCCTCAGTTGTTCTCGCACAGGTACCCCAGTCCCAGTTCAGTTGGATGCCCAAGGGGGTTGGGATCTGCAGACACCCTTGAAACCCCTTCCCTGGGCATCCTGCTCTCCAGCTTGCACTAGCCTTAATGAAAGACAGAGGGGCTTCAGAGTTTTGTTTCTTTTGCCATATAAGTATTTTCCCATATAGTGACTAGTAATCTATATAAGACAAAATAACACTGAAATAGATGTGTTTTTTTAATCCACTGTCATATTTATCCACTAGTGATTTTTCCCCTCTGGTAGCACATGTAAGCAAATGTGAAAAGAAATGTTGATTAGGCAGCTAATTCTGAAAGCAAAGGATGACATCACATTTATCAAGGAAATTAATCCTCCATTTCTTTTTGTTCAGTTTTTATTATAATTATTTAGTGCTGTTTACCTTTCTCCATTTGTTATTCTCCAATTGACAAATTTGGAGAAAATAGTAAATAAATATATAAAAGCCTTGATAAACCCCTTGATCTATGACAAGCAGAGAATAAAGCCTCATTTGGAAGGGATCAACAATAAATATGAAGGAATTCCTTGATTTTTCTTAAGCTTCTTCTTTTTATTTTCCTAAATTCATGCATAACAAAATATTAACTCCATTTTGCAGTAAGTTTGAACTAGCTTAGCTTATTCTTTGAAAATGGGGAAATTCCATCGTAGACAGCAGATTTGGCACTTTATTTTGAAAAACAGCCCTAACAGGGAAACTCTCTTGTTCTTGTTCTCACTTTACTCTCTCCTACAGAGTCCATATGACTTTACAAGCTGTTGTCATACCTACCATATATATACACTGCTACTAAAACTGATGATGGTCACTTTCTTCAATACACTGAGTGCATTGACCATACACAGAGTTAAGTGACAGGATCACTGTTATTTATCCAAGAGCTCTTGTAGTGGCCAGAAGTAAGAAGTGAGGATGGCATTTAGGGCCTTACCCTTCCTATGCTGCTGAGTCACCTCAGTTTCTGTGGACTTCAGTGAGGAACAGGAGACAAAAACTTCCTTTGGAATGGTGTCTTTGGGGCGGAGTGTTATTACATGACAGCCAGCAAAGCTATGCTGGCAGTGGGGACAGCTTCTGTGCTCACTATACAGCTGATATTACTCAAATGACATTACTGGGAGTATCACATAGTGCTGGTGTGTCACAGTAGAAGGTCACTGATGTCACCAAATTCTGCACTCCTATTTACTGAAATAAAAACTATAATAGAACACATATGTATACATATATAAAAATTCCTTTCTTCTGTTACTATGGTGATTTGCCTTAAAAGATACTATAATTACCACAATGAGTAATTATTCCATGTGTAAACAAACAAACCCCTTGATCTGATTCCCTTCAAATGTCAAGCAATTCTAACTGGAATGGGAGCTATCTGGTAGGATTGTTATGGTGAAGCTGAAGGGTGCCACTTTATAAAAATAAAACTAATGGATTAAGAAAAGCCCAACACTGATATGATAAGCTCACATTACTTAAATTAGTTGCAATGAGAAATTACTGAAGAAAGAGCCTCTTATGATTTTTTGTTAAAACTGGACTATGCTCATGGTGTTAAAAGGGTCAATGTATGAAAGAATTGAATTGTAGAATCTTTAATGTTGACCTTCTTTTGATAACTTAGCTTTAGCATAGCCTCTGCTTTTAAATGAGAGCACTCAGTTTGTAGTGCTGGCTTAAATTCACTGTATGGCTCATGAGCTTCAGCAGGTTTAGCACTCCTCTACTCTAAACATAGCATTTGTATGTTTTTTCCCTCCCCAAAGAAGTAAATTATTTATACAGCACCAACCTTTTTTAACCTAGCTTCTGACAGGCTGGGATTTTTCCAATCTCAGTTGAAACTGTCTAAATAATTTATTGAGTATTCTTTCAAAGTACAGTGAATTCTGAAACCTAAGAAATGTTAAATGAGATTCTTTGCCCTTCCAGTGTGAATGGGTTACTGAGGTTAAGCTAGTATTTTCTTTGAACTTTTATCAGTCCCTGTTTTCTCTCAGTGTGCAATCTCCCTTTTCTCTCCTACTATCTATCTATTAATTTTCATGACATTTTCTATTTCTCAGACTTTTCCTCTATGTTTCTGTATCTCTTACTAACTCTTTCCTTGCTGATATCTTCCTATACCTTTTCTTCTTCATTAGAGTAAGGCAGCTTTCCTTTTAGATGGTCCTCCAGAGAGGAACCGTTGATTTTTATGTCCCAAGCCATACAGACAGGCCTGGATCCTTCAGTCCAGCCTCAAATTCAACTGAACCTTCTCCCATCCCCAGTAAGAAATAGGTGACAAATCACAGAGTGATAGAATGGTTTGATTTGGAAGGGACCTTTACAGGCCCTCTAGGCCAACCTCCATGGGCAGGGACATCTTCAACTAGACCAGGTTGCTCAGAGCCCTGTCCAATCTGGCCTTGAATGTTTTCAGGAATGGAGTATCTACCCCCACTTTGGGCAGCCTGTCCCTGTGTTTTGTCACCTTCATCATAAAAAATTTCTTCCTTATGTCCAGTCTAAATCTAGCTTCTTTCAATCTAAAACCCCTTGTCCTATTGCTACAGGCCCTTCTACTAAAAAAGCTCATCCCAATCTTAAAAAATCTAAAGATCTTTGATAAAGATAAGAAAAAAGACATTTGCATAGAAGGTGGATCTGCAAATAACATGTAAGTTTGCAAGGACATATTTCCAGGTCCCGTATCTGACACACAGACACACACCATCCCCCTGCCCCAATCCATTGCTGTCTGGCCAAAACTTCCTCAAACATTGCCTTTTCTATAATACTTGGATAATTATCTCTCAAAGAACCAATATGAGAAGTTTGTAAAAACACAAAAAAACCCCAACAACCCACCAAAACAAAACCTTGGGCTATTCCAATTTTCCCAGCAGGTATTTTAATCCTTTTAAAGCTTTGTCAGTGGTTCAGGTGGTTTCCTTTACCTGAATTGATTAATCCAGTCCTACTCAAAAGAGAACTTTCATTTTCCTTTTCAGGAAGAAATAATGATGTAGTAGCACTCCGCACAGATTTTTACTTAGACTCAGCAATTCAGTATTGTATCCTTCATAAATTAATAATATCATGAACTATGCTTCAAGATGTCTGAAATCAGCAGCAGAAACATAGACTGGCAGCTGAGTTTCTGATACTCTGCTGTATTCTAACTGTTTAAACAGACCATTACTTCATTAAGGAAACTACTTAAAGTTTTAAAGCAAGTATTCAACCACAAAAGCAGACTTTGGAGCAGCTGCCCTGCATGAGTCCCTGTGTCGGAGAAGAAATAGTGCCCAGGCATGATCTTGTAGGAAATACTCAGTAAGAAAAAGCAGTAGGTACTGGGTTACAGGTAACCCAGTAACTATAAAATAGAATAATCTCTATTTTCTTTGTCTCCTTCATAGCGTATTTCAGATGTTTTGCAAGGCAACCTTTTCCCCCCCATCCCTCTTAACTTTTGTTTCTGTCACAGTCAAAATACCTTATATAAACCGAGCATAAATTGACCAATGCTCACCACAATCGATCTCCTGCCACCTTCTGCTGTCCTAAAGCCACAACCTTTGGGTTCTGCTGTTTTGCCCAACTTTTTCTTGAACAAACATGGTAGCACAGGAACCAGAAATGAAAAAAATCCAAAAATTTGCAGCAAAAGGGGGTTCAGATAGCAAACGAACTAGCAGATAAGCTCCTTATAACTATTCTCTATTAATTACACATATATTGCAAAGCTTTTTATTGCAAGTTTGCTGAATTTTGCCATCTTCTGACTTACACTGAATTATGTTTCTGAAAATTTCCTTACACCAAACTATGTTCTAGCTTTAAATCTTAAAAATAGATTTCTTACATCATAACCTTATTATTTCACTAAATATTGTAAAAAGATCCCTCAAGAATAAAGCTTAGATTTTAATTTGAGGAGCAATAGTTCTTCCAATGTATGACCACCATAATATTAATAAAATATTTAAAAACTCTATTTGTAAAGATTTGTTATGAGATATGCAAGTTTGCATTATTTAATAGTATGTTATTATTTAATGTTTGTGGATAGTAAGTTTTTATAAGTCTACAAAATTTTAATTTCACTCCACTACTCTGGTTTCCCTTTTAAGTTTGATAACAGTGTAAAATTTCATAATGAAGAAAGCTTTGTTTGTCACTTAATAGCTGTCCCTGCTACAGTACTTGACCCTGAGATAAGCTCAGTTGGTTAGATTATGGTGCTGGTAACACCAAGGTGCTGGGTTTGATCCCCATGTGGTCCTTTCGTTTAAGATTCGGAGTTGATGATGGTTGTCAGTCCCTTCCAACTCAGAATATTCTGTATTTTCCTTTTTACAAAACGGTCTACTTGGAGATGGAGCAGGGAAGAGATGGTCGATAATCGCAATTTCCCACTAGATGACACTCTAAGCACAAAAACACACACTCCCGTATGCTCATAAATTTATGTGGGAAATGCTTAAGCACGGTACGTGTTCATTAATTCACTGCTCTTATGTGCTCATAAAGATTGATAATATGGAGGCACAGTGGCCTGTGAAAAATTCGAAAAACAGTGGTTCTCCTAGTCGAAAGTTTGACCAGATATTTCCCTCAGTACATCTGTGGCTATAGCCCATCATTTAACTTCAGTATTAATGGTCACTTGTGGTACAACAGACAAGCTAATAGTTTGTTTTTTTGTTTGCTTTCTTGGAACTTACCACAGTTCAATTAAATCCCAAAAATTACTGTACTCCATTCCAGTAAGATGTAGTAATTTGAATTTGAATAGCTAGCTAAGTATTAAAATACACCATGTATTATATAGCTGTATTATATAGCTATATTATACACAAGCATGCACACTCAGATTCACAAGCAGGAATAAACAGCTAAATGCTATTAAATAACTACATGTTCACCTGACACCTCACTCACAGACATCTTTACATAAAATAAAGTAACATAAAGGAATTACTGTCATAACAATGCATTCCTTGAAAGGCGTCTTCCATCTGCACCATTCCTTTATAAAAGATGTAAGACAAAGTTATGAAACTACATTGGAGAACTTGACCTGTTTGCAGTGCCAGTTGTGTATAATTACACTTCAATCCCATAATTGTTTACTTTTTGTATCATCTATTCTAAAAAACCCCAAAAAAACAACAAAACAAACCAACCAACCAAAACCCAACCCAAACCCACATTTCAATCTTTCTCATTTAAAATGGTTGAAATTCTTATGGCCAAAACAATATCCAGAGGAAAAAAATATCAGCAGCAAAATTTCAACCAGAAGGGTTACTATTCTAAGCAAACAATTCTGGGCTTAAAGACAGTTTATGTATGCCTGCCTTATCAGCAACATAGCGTGTTCAAGCTGTGTGAAAAAACTTTCAGATTCAAGTCAAGTGGGCACACAGCACAATTACAGTGATAATTTGTTTCATCAATGGCAAGCTTGACTGACAGAAATTCTTTCAAATCCATGAATGGTAAGTTTGAAATATGTACTAAATTAGAAGATGGATGTTTGCAGCAGAACACTGATGTGCAAGATTTTTAATTGTTACTTTTATTTTCATTGGTTGATAATGTTAAAATATTTCATGTATACATTCATCTCAGTCTCTGAATGTAAGTATTCTGGGTAACATGGCAATGACAGCTTTAATGGGAGCAGACTTGGCCACCCTGCTGTGACAGACTAGTGAATCACACTATTTTAATCTTTCATGTATTGACTTTCTAACTCTTTAAAATACATTCAGTTGCAGACACAAAAGATACTGAAGCTCTGTTTAATAAACAATTTATCAGGATTCTGAACTTCATTAATAAATTAAGGAATATATTTACTTATATGAAAGCCTGACCTGAATGTCTAAATTTCTTCTTTACTTCTGTATTTACTTGTTAAAAAATCCCTTAATCTTCTGGTTTGAGATAACTTTTATTAGGATTGTCAGTAGTGACATGAGGATTTATAAGAAGATTTTTTTCTGTGTTTTTCTGCCAATGACATGCTATTTTCTATACCATCAATTTTTAATGAAAAAAAATCCTTGCTACCTGATAAACCAATACTTAGGGTACTTAAGAAATGAGGTGCCAATACTCTCTTATTTCCTGAAAAGTACCAGGAAGATTAAACAAAAAGAAGTTTGAATCTTTAATCAAATATTATATGCTATTTACATGCTGATTCTGTCCAAGTAATGGAGATGCGTGTCAACATATGACTCCACCTGGCTGCAATGGTTTCAGGGCACAAGGGAAGGGCCCTCATGATTCAATGTTTTCAGTTGCAAGGAAAAATAAATCATCACCCATGCTTCCCCATTACTGCAAATAATGAGAATTTTTAATTATAAAACTTGATTTTAAAATTTGTTTTATAGTTCTAGAACCCTTTGGCCTCGTCTTTTCAAGATTTCTGGAACAATCATGATAGAGAATTATTTCTCTAGATTTAAAAATTAATCCAAACTTCTGGTTCTCTTAGCTATGCTGGTAGACCTCTTCTGTGTGCTCAGCTATGTGGGCAGAAAAATGCTGTCTTCGCTTATGTCAGTCAGGAATGTGGTGCAGTTACACCAGCCAAAAAATTCCCTCTGTCAGCACGTCTTGACTTCATCCTTGGGCCTCTGGCAGCCAGGCTGGTCTGGCATCGCTGCAGAGGCAATAAAGACAAGCCTTCAGAGCCACTCTGGCTGAGGACCTGCACTGCCAGAGCCCGCTCTAACCTTGCAGCACCCTAAAGGATAAACCATGATCAGCAACTCAAGTGTGTGCCTAAACCTGAACTCCTACCCCAAGAATAAAATCTGCATTTTCTCCTGAGCTGTGTTACAGCTTCCCTGCAATGTCAGCTGTGCACAAGTGATGCTCTGGTGTTGGAGAGCCTGCCTGACACCAGCTGAGCAGAAGTCCAGCTGTTTTTGCAGTGCGAAGGCATGGATTTACACCTGGCTGCACTACAGCTTTCAATGGCTCTCACGCTTCACAGGCCTAGGAAATCTTTTTCTTTAACTTCTATTTCTGTCTTTCCCAGCATGGCAACAATACCTTTTGTTTTCAACCTGTATCTATGAGGTATTGTGCATGTAGGTCTCTGAGGCTGTCACTGTTTGAGTGATGAGAAAGTGCAGCCAAATTACAGCAAAGAGGTTGAAAATTAGAGCAAAAGAAAGAAATTAGGAGGAGTATTAGGAGTGGAACTGGGGATGCCACAATTAACCTCTCCCTTGCTCTTTGTGAATATATTTTGAAAAAAATCCATTTCAAACTCTGGTTGAGGCAAAAAACTAAGATTAAGCCTGTTCCTCATTTTGTCTCACTTGTTTGAATGTAAAGGATTCTCAAGCTGGTGTAGGATTTTTTCTTTCCACATTAAAAAAAAAAAAAGAACAGTGAAAAGCATCACCCGTGACACAGAGTGAACTGTACAGCAGAGGCTGCAAGGCACTTCGGGTGGGAGAGCGGGCAAAGGGTTAGCAAAGAGCACAGTGGCTTTTGTTTTGGTCAGTAACTCTGGGATCTGTGGTCTGGAAAGAACAGAGGGGAGAGAAAGGAGAGCAAATAGGGCACTATCCCAGCCATAAAACAAAAGATTTACTCAGGGCACCTTCTGAATTAAGGTGAGCAATAATTTTCTGCGTGTCTGCCCTGCTCTTACCCACTCTGTTTATATGGTATTTTAAAGGATTGGAATAAAATATTTGAAGTTGAATTGAGCAGACAGACATTATTTTAAACTGACGTACAACTAATATAAAGAATATGTTCTCTGCAAAAAGTGAAAGAAAATATGCAGAACTGAGATTCCAACTAATTTTTTTTTAATTCCATTTGAATGAGTTCCCCCTTCTTTTGAGAAGTTGGCAGAGAAAACAAGAAGTGTTTGAAAGTCAAAATAGTACTTTGCACATCTCTAATGTTTTCCATTCTAGGATCTCTAGTGCTTTACAAGCTTAATGTGATTAACTTTATGCTCAGTAAGCAGTTCTACCCATAAAAATAGGTACGTCTTTACAGGATTAGGGCCTCAATTTGTCCTTAAAGTGGTGAGTAGTGAATATCACTGCTTTAACAGACAGAACTGTATAAATAACAGATACTGTGATTTGCCTGAAGATCTGTCAAAATGAAAACTGTATTGGATTAACCTGAAACAAAACAAAAGAGCACTCACATTTGCAACCAGCTGCAAGGAAAAGGAAAGCAGAAAGAAAGGAAAAAATTAACATAATGAAACATTTCCTTTGATTAAATTATGAAACATTTCTTTCTTAAAGCTCTTAAAATGTCATTCTTTACAATAAAATGGAAATTATTTAAAATTACTGGTTAGAATTGAAATAGTAATTCTTAGTATGTCAAACTGAAACGTCTGCTTTTCTTTGTACGCAGCATGACAATTGTCACATCGTAGAAGGTATCCTTGGGTGGAGGATGTTTTCTGGTCTCTGCATTAGGGCCAGTAAGGCAAAGCTTTTGGCACACACAGCTGTTCGTCGAGCACTCCCTCAGTTTGGAGGGTGTTCAGAGGGGAGCTTTGCTGTCCCATGAGAGCTCACCTCGTGGCCCTTGGGCAAAGAAACACCGTGTAGGGCCCTGGCACATGTGCCAGCAAGGACCAAAGCACAAAGAGCTGTGGTTGGCAGAGATCGCCCACGCCACCATCCTGCTGCCTGCATGGCCGAGCAGGGCCGGGTGGGCTGGGAAGGATCTGACAGGGTGTGGGTCAGGGCGATGTGGGCGATGGCCTGATGTGGGGCTGTGGTACAGCACCTTCCACCCATGGACAGCCCTAGTGACGGCACCCACCGGGAGCCAGCGGCAGAGCTGCCACTCTGCCTTAGTGGGGAGCACCTTGGGGGTCAGGCTGTGCACAGATCCTGCCCAGACACTGCAGAACAGCTGGGAGATGAGACAGCAATGGGAACAGTGCACTGGGGACACAGCCTGTCCCAGGGATGCCCTGCTCAGGCCATGGCCTGCCTATGGGATGCCCTGCTCAGGGCATGGCCAGTCCAAGCACACTCTAATTTTGCAGCACTAAGACCACCTGCCCGCCAGGGCAGCAGCCACAGAGGCCCAAAGGGTTCTGACTCCTGGATACCATAGGCCAGTCTGCCCCATGTGCCCAGTCTGGCCCCATCCTTCTCTCCCATCACTCTGCCATTTCTGGTTCCTCTCACATCTCTTGCTACACACTTTGCGTAGACAGACCCCACAGAAAACTACTCTTTGTTGTTGTTGTTGTTGTTATTGTTGTTGTTTTTTGTTTGATGTTTTTGTTTGGTTTTTTGTTTGGTTTTTTTTCTGATTCTTTCCTGTCGTTGTGTTAGTTGAAGAAAGATCTGGACCCTGAAAAACTTGCTCATCACTTTCTAATAAAAGTCTGCTTAGAGGATAAGCAATAGCAGAACGACCTGAATGGGAAAAGGCAGAGGAGTCACACAGTGAGAGTGCAGCTATCAGGGACTTTGAGAGGGTAGGAACCAGGGAACAGGGCTGAAAAAATCTGAAAAGTTTTCTGAAGTTCAGTGCTAGCTCAAGGGAAGAACAGATTATGAAAATGTTTGTTTTTCAGAGAAGTAATACAAAATATTGAAAAAAAAAAATTTAATTTTAAAACTATTTAAAATTTAATGTGAAATTAAGTGTGAACCAAGTATGTGTTAAACCTTGGACTTAGTATCATTTACTGCTAAAAGAAACCATGTTTAATTAATAAGTGCCCTTAAGAATGAGTTAAAATGTTACTTTTCAAATTATATGCAGTATCACCTAAACATTATTTTATTTTTATTCTATCTCAAGCATTTTGTTAGCAACATATCTAATGTGCTACTGGCTAAATGTAGCTTCTATATGTATGTTTGTAACAGCGCAGATGATGGGTTCTGTTTACTTTTGTAAGTGTAAGTATTTTCAGGATTGCAGAAAAGCTTTAGGCCAAATGACTTTGTGCTGCAGTTCAGCAGGAGCAGAGAGAATATGTGCTTCTTTTCCAAATAAGTCACACATAGTAATGAGATCAATTTTGAGCTGAAAAGAACAGCCTATTTTGTTATTTCAAGATCCATGAATAGACACAGCAAGTGAGGGTGAACACAACCAATTTCAGAAATCTGAAGGTCCCCAGCACAGGTTTTTGAGAACATTTGCAAATAGATGCCTCTGGGAATTTTCAAGACTACCTACAGGTCACCTTGTATCTATTGATTCCTTTGGAAGCAGGCACCTGATTGTCAGTGCAGTTTTGAAAATCTCATTAAGCCTCTACTGCAGATTTGGAGTCCTAATATGTGGCTTAGAACAACAAGAAACAAGCTTCCCATTCACTAAGTGTAGTTAATACAAATTTAATGCTAATATATGTTTTAATAAATTATGCTATTGGATACTTAAGAAAACAACAGGGTTACTAATAGCATATTTTCTTAATCTCAATTTGTACATCTTTTGTGCTGTAATTGTACGTTCAGCTGGATACAAATTAAAAAAATACCTTGTCTAATAAAATTGAAGATGTAGTGAACTATTTTCTAATGTAATTTAAGGTTTCTACAATAGAATTTGAATAAATATATGTTAAATTTTCTGCTTAAATAAATACATATATGAACAGCATTTAGTAAGTAATATCTACCTGGAGTAATGGTTATGTGTAGTTGCATTTTTGAATGATTACGCACACCATTAAGAGCAAACATTTTTAAAATAACAAGGATAAGTGCAAATGAAAACCAAGATTAAAAGCAGTTATTCAAATAAAGGTTCCATGATTCAGATGTGTGATTTATATCACTTTGATTTACATGTCAATCCGTTGTGCTTACAGTATTTTCCTCCAGTGCAATTAAGCTCACGAATTGGAGACCATATAGTTGTATTGAGCTGCAAAGACATCTTTCTAATCTCTCTGATTCCATTTTACTCATCTGTTAAGAGAGAATAAAAACTTTTGTCTTTTATGGGGGAAGGTACCATGCAAATGCAAATGATATTATACAGAATGGCAATTGAAATGGTAAAAGAGCAAAGGGTTTTAATAAAATGACAATTCAAGACACATGTAAGCGTCCCTGTGTGAATGTTGATTGAAATGAGGAAAGTTAAGAGTGAATTTTAAGTGCCCATAGAAAAATGCATTGAATGTTAAGAGTAAATTAAGAAGTGCACAGGCCACGGGACAGAACTGTTTCAGAAATGGATAAAGAAAGAACTGAAATATTCCTTTGAGGATTTGGGACAAAGGATCACTCAGCCCTTGATAACAGTGCAAAGCAGGTTGGGGAATAGGCTCTGGGGAACACAGACGTACTGACACTTCAAAAGACACAGAAACTTGAAAAAGTTGAAAATGTAGTTAGTGACAGATTTGGATCTGAAGAGGGAAAAAGCAATAGTGAGCACAGCTGGATATGATCTTTGATGTTGAATTACACAAGCTTTAAGAAGAATTAGGGCCTTTAGAAGATACTACCGTTGGAAATTCTAAGGGGTGACTCCAGGGCAGAGCAAAGGCCAAATTTTCCTCTATGCTCTGCAGCCCAAAGCTGCAGGCAGGTGGCTCTGGTAGAGGCTGGGCCAGGTGAGCCTGGAACACATCACTGTGCAGACACTCACAGCTTCTAGGAGTCACCCACTCTGAGTTGTCTAAATGAAGCAAACAACAAAGGTGAAGGAACCAGCAATGGCCTCTCAGGTGCACAGGAACCAGCTTTGAGATGTTCCTGCTGAGCCTTGTGCAAAGTCTGCATGTCAGGTGGAGGCTTTCAGAGACTGGTGTGAGTGGCATGGAATGATGGACAGGCTGCCAACCCTCTAGGTAGGCTATGGAAATGACCCTTTCCTGTTTTCAGGGGCACTAGAATTGTGGCAGTAGTCTTTCAAATTTAACTAAAAAATTGCCAAAACCCCAGTACATTGCTGTGATGTTAGCAGAATGAGAAAGAATGATGACAAGATGACTGCAGAAAAGAAGGATGTCACCCAGCCCTTCTGATACTAACAGGTGCATCCACACTAGCAACACAAGCCTTATCACTGCATAAAAGGTACTGCTGAATATATGTGAATTCTATCTTTTAAGAAAACCTTTTTTTTTCTTTTTTTTTTCTTTTTTTTTTTTTTTTTCCAAAATGTGCATGGGAGTGTGTGTGGGGCAAATGAACACAATGGGGAGAATCTGTGACTAGCTAATGGACACTCTCTCAAAAAAGGCAGAAAAGAAATAATTTCCAGCATTACCTGGCTAATGTGAGAGCTCAGGAGGAAAGCAGGAGAATCTCACCTTCTTCTGGGAGGAGTTCTTAGGCTGAGGCTGTTTAGTCATCCAGGGTATGGAAAGCTTACTGAAAGTGAGGAGAATGATGTCTCTGTGAAAGGACAGATCTTTGTAGTGAGTAGGAATTTAATGCCGAGCAGCCACATATTGATGCTGGCATCTAAAATCTCCCAGCTGATCTGCTCCAGAATTTGCTCGTCAAAGAGGAGCAACAACCAGTACAAAAGAAGGGACCATTCCTGTAAGTCCCACCATCTCTTCAACTTCTCAAGTCAATGTGTCAGACAGTCAAGTCAAAAATAACGAAGAGTTTCAGTGTCAAAGGATATTTTCTCTGATAGCCCAATCAATGAAGTCAATTCCTCCTCTCCTCCATGCCCTCCCCTCCCTGCCTTTGAATTTGCACAGTTGCCACTGCTAATGGAGTCTCACTAGTGAAGACAACAGCTGAGGAAACACCTGAAGTTTTTACAGAGCCTAGTTTAAAAAAGGTCATCTCCTTTGAACTGAAAAACAAATGAATACATAAAAATCAATAATTCCAATAGATTCCAACTGAGGAAACCGTAGGACACTGAAATATACTCAGCCCAGGATAAGGCTGTCTTCTCACTTTCCATCATTTTACTGTCTGCTCAAGTGGTTGGCAGTTATGATGCTGACAGTTTAATCCTAATTTCTAAATCAGTGTCAACAACTATTTCTTTCTCTGGAAATGATACAGAAAGACCATAAATGACATAGAGCATGATGCCAAACAATCCCTTTCCTTTTGGCACACCAGGAGAAAAAAAAACCAAAAACAAACAACCCAAGAAAAGATATCCACAGCCATTCCTTCTTCCTAAGAAAGAGCAAACCAAACAGTGTAAGAAATATTTTCCCAGCTACTGTGGGCAGTTAAGACTGTCAGAAGATGTGACTAAATTACATTTGATTTCTTTGCTTTTTTAATTTACAGATACTCATGCTTCTAAAATTTAGAGTGGCAAACTGAAGAAATCCTACTGGATCAATGATTCTGTGCTTTTTCTGAATTAAAAAAGATCATTGCTACAGGAGAGACGAGTACTGACTTCAGTTTTCTAGGGAACAATGGATGTCTGGATCAAATATAGACTTGCTATATGTTCTTTGGGCATGAGGTTTCGGTTGTATAAGGTTGTTACTGTGACCTTGACAGGGGCCCAAATGTATGAAAGAGGTAGCTCACTTTATGCTACTGCATAAAATGGAGCTTGAGAAGTAAAACTGAACTTTGTTTGCCCACTTCTTGCAGGCACCATACCTACCCCAGTGGAATAGATCCCTTTCAGCTTGTCTTTTTCATCCTATATTGCTGACTGACAGAGTAAAAAACATTCTTAATTTCAGTATTGATCTTGGGAAGCTTAATAAAAATAAATGCTAATCAATGAAGGCTGGATTCAGAATGTTCTGAAAAAAATGCTCTCTGACATTTACCTAGGAAGTTTCACTGTGAAACCTGTGGCCACAGGCTCTTCCCAGTTAGCCTGTGCTCCCCTATCCTGAAGCCTGGTACTGGAAAGTGCACAATATCCACAGCTCCCACTGGAATCAGGGCAATCCTGTTGCCTTCAATGTTTAACATGTTCTTAACATCTCACAGGATGTGGTCTTCAAGCTCCAGTTCACAAGCACATGTGCTTAACTTAAGCATGTGAGTAGTCCCATTAATGCTGAAGTGCTTAAAGTTAACCATGTATGTAATTGCTTGCAGGGCTGGTTCCTTAATTAGCTACACTCATCCTTTAATCCTCCCTGTCTTTTAACCTCTGCACTGTTACACGCCTCAATTTCGTTAATCAGATAACGAACATTAGGGAAGTTGTTATTTACTGCTCTGCTTCAAGATGTGAACTAAAAAAAGATTGACCCTTTGGAGAGACTTATTATTAAGCATAGTAAAAAAAAAATAAAATGGCACAAAAAAATGTTTACAACTTTTGATAAAAAAATCTTCATTTTCCTTTTGTTAAATGACTTTTCACACTTCCTTGAAATCATGTATTGATTTCTGGATGAGATTCTTCCTAAGTTTAAAAATTGCTCATTCACTGTATGATAAACTTCCAGGTTTAACTAAAGTTCTACTACACTTCCAAAGCAGCAACTCAAAACTGAAATGCAGCAATGCAAAGATGACAGAATAGCCACATTAAAGCAAAACCTACTGCCAACAAAAAAAACCCAGCAAAACCTCCCAACAATTAAGTTCTAGAAATATAAAAGAGGACAGGGGAAAAAAAAACAAACCAAAACAAAACCAAAACAAACAATAAAACACCTCTGGCAAAAGTAGTTTTGAAGAGGACAGCTTTCAATTACTGTTTTTCATTAAAAGTGCCTGCTAGTTGCACTTGGATATGCCGGTTGTGCTGCCTGCTTTCTGCCAATCTCTTCTTATCAACTCCAAAGGTGCCAGGAGGGCAGGAAAGCACATTTGCAGTCGTCAGGTTTCACTGCCTTTTCTACTCCCTTGACCTACTTTTTTTCTCCTAATCTTTATTTTTTTTTTAATTTTTTTTTCCTTATTTCAGCAGATTGGTGTTCCTCCAAATTTTTAATTATTCTCCCTAGTAATTCCCTGGAGCCCACTGCTTGAATTTTCTTTCTCCGCTTGCTTTACCTCTAAGTAATGAGCACCTATACTATACCATAGTCTAACCCCCTGTAGTTCCTTTACTTCATCTGTATGCTGCAAGCTGTCCCTTTTGGAGAGTTGCCTTGCAGTTTGACAACACTGGGAGTCTATTCTTTCTCAGATGATTTCCCTGTCAGGTTCACTGCTACTGAAAACAGGACTACTGACAGCATAGATTTTGAATGCAGCCATGAAAATCGCTTCGTGATAATCTTCACCCAACACTGCATTATATGGTACTACATTGGCTACTGGGCTGGGAATTCCCTGTTTGTAAATCTGCTTTTTTGACCACATTATTTTGAACACTTAATTTCATGCCTTGTACTGAAAAAGGAATAAAGTATCACAGCAAAGCATTAGATGCTTACTTAAAAAGGGGAATGCTGGCCTATCCAATTTTCCCACAGCATAGCTCACTTAATATAACGAATAAGCCTGAGGTCCAATATGATTCCTTCATAATGTACACTGAACTGTATCACGTTCTTCTTCAAGACAGTTTGCCGTTGAGCCAGATGTACTCTACTCATCTTCTCATTACTATGATCAATCTTCTCTCTGCTGATCAGAATTTAATCCTATTAAATCACTAGGCTTGCAGTAAATGTGTATCATACACACGCATGCTTGCCACAGCAGATTACTATAACTGCCTTTATTTTTGGAACATGCACTCAAGGCTGCCCCAGGCTAATCCGTCCAACAAACCTGCTGCATGGCTGCAAGAAGCTGGGAGCAGCACAACCCTCCCGGGGAGGGGAAATGCAATGCAGGGATTGCTTGGAGCTCTCAGACCCGCCTGGTCTGTGCTCCAGGACTGCCAGTTTGGGGATGGCTGGCTGGCAGGGGGAACAGAGCAAAGAGCGTGGACCTTCTGGGCCTGTTCCACACCTTGTACAGCTGCTCATGGCCGCGCTGGCAGCTGGGAGAAGCCAACACCTAAGGGCCACAGAGGCTTCTGTACATCCTGGTGCAGTCAAGTTTTCTCAGTTTTACTGAGATTTTTGATTATTTGCCCCAAAACAGTATTAGAGCGATAAAGGTCTTGACTCGGGAAGAAATGTTCCAAGTCATGTAGCTGCCGATGTTTCAACTAGTTTGGGTCACTAGAGGGTGCAGATCAGCCTCTTCAGGATCAGGCTGGACATTTGTGTTGTGACATGCAGACCCAGCCAGCCTCCTGATTTAGCGTATTAAGCGCTTCAGAAAGGAGGTGTGAATTACTCATTTTGAGTCTGTTTGCATGTGTTCAGTTTTCCTTTTAGAAGCACAGGCTACCAGAGTGCTCTGTTATGTAGAGGAAAGCATTTCATACCTGTCCTGCAAGATATTTTTCAGTATAATTATTAACCAGTATAGCAACATAAAAATTCAGGTATGGCTTGTTTAGCCTTTTAATAGTCCGAAAGCAGCACATTCAAATGACGTCACTTCTAAAACAGAGAATATCGCCCAAAGAGATTTTTAGCCTGTAATTGATCTCTTTTCAGATAAGATGTATAGAGTTTTCAGTAGATTCGTATTACTTTCTCTCTGTGGCTTGCCAAATGATTTTGCCCATTTGACTGCATCTAATAACAGAGTTTTATAATTTAATGGTCTCTAAACTTCTTAGGATTAACAAAGCGGCAAAGAGATAAGAGATTACATTTGAATTAAAGTGTTAGTAACTTCTACATTTAGGTACATAAATACCTGTGACCTAAAGGGTATTTTCTAAGCTATAAATACACAATTGCTAATGTTTGGGGTTTTTTTCACATTTTATGAAAAACATGACTGTTATATCAGAATCTGTTTTTTTGTTTATGTGGCAATAGTTTTAGGTCACATTTCTATCTAGCTATTGTAATGAACAACTTGGATTTACAAATATTCTTGCCAGGAAACTAGTGGTTTGGGAAATATGAGGATGAGAAAACCTTCCTTGTTCTCTGAGCAGGCTAGACTCTTAATGAGAGATAATGGTGATGAGCTATAAAGCAGAATGGTGCAGCAATGCTCTCCTGAAAGATAATCACCTAATCTGTCCCAGAAGCTGCAGAGGACAGCACCCTGAAACCCTTTGCTGAATAAGAGCATCTGTCCAGAGTTTGATTAACAAAAAGTTAGGCATTTAAGACTACTTAAGAAACTTAAGATCATTCAATCAAAGTGTACCTCTGAGATCACAGGGTCATTAGTGGCTCTACTGAAGAGCCAAGGCACTGCAACAAAGACGCGGAGAGTGTGTTTGTAAACTGTGGCAGAAGGAAGTAGATATGATCTTGCTGGTGCACAGGCAGAACAATAAATACTATTAAATGAAAATCTTTGCCCACAGTCGTTGTTTTGCTATTTAACTTGTTAAAGAGAACTTTATTTTGTGAAATAGTCAGGAGGTATGGTGTGAATTTAATTCTTGACAGTACTCAAGTTCACCATGGTGCACAGGAGTTGGAATTTCACAAAATGTTATTAACAACCTGAAAAATAATGTCACATGCAGATTATCCAGCCGCCAGAAGTACATATAACAGCATAATTGTGGCAGTGTAGACAGCTTCTGGACATCAGTTTGCCTATTATTATTATTTTTGTGTCTACCATTGCCACTGTGGATCACAAGGTCTTTTGCATTGCAGAAGTGGATGGGCAACTAAGAATACTGAAACAGGTTCAATAACATATTGGGAAACTGGGCTGCAGATACAGAAAGTCACTGACTCTCAGTCACACTCTGTCAGAAACAGAGAGGTCTGAGACAGGGAAGAGGATATAGTAAGTACAAAAGAATGAAAATAAAAATATCCTCTTTCCTACAGTGGAAAATAATGTCCTTACTATGATAGAGAGTTGCTAGTGCAAAGGGGGAAAGTAGGAGCAGCAGCATTTTCAACTTTTCCAGAAGGCACCTGAAAAAGTTGATGCCTTTGAGAAGTGTATCAGGATCTAAATTAATAGACTTCATTAATTACAAAAATTTCACTGGCTATCCAACAGCAAACCATTCTAATTGAAAGTTTGCTCTTTTCCTGACCTTTAGATAACCTCAAATAATTTCACCATAAAAAATGAGCGCAGCACTGGAGAAAGGACTCCTGAGGAGCGGGTGGCATGAAAGGGAGACTCAGTGTTGCCTCAGGTCGTCAGCAGGTGTGAGATGTCCCTGATTCCAGGCAGAGCTGGCACACAGGCACATGCTCTGCAGAACCAATACCTATGCGGGACCTCTGCTCTTGGCCCCTTGCAAAGGGGACAAGCTCTGTTGAATCAGAGCTTGGCTCTGCATGACCATGTGAGGTGTCCCTGCAAAGGTGACAGGGATAAAAAACTGTGAGGTGACTCTGAGTGGAGTCTGATAAATACAGTAGGACCTTCCACATGCAACCAGGGCAAGGACAGCATTAGTAGGAGGCTGAATCAAATAAGAAAAATATTATCAGTTTTCTCAGACAATCCTCATCTCAACAAATGAGGAACCAGTACCAGGCAGACAGAGTTGTGACTGGTGCCATTTCTCTGCTGAGAGTTAGAAGACTGTAAAACCCACTGACAGCAAAAGAGCGACTGTCCAGCAGGGAGGTGCCACAGGAGCTGCAAGTGTAGCCTGATCCCATATGGATTATTTATGTGAGGATGCTGTGCAGAGAAATATACGATGGATATTTAGAGTACAATTAAATCTTCATGTGGATATCTCCTCATAGTCAATATCTGAAAGTGGAGCACAATATGAGACTGGAGGAAATAAGGCTCTATTTTTCTTCAGTTGTGAAATTCTTCACAGAACAATTGTTCTAGAATTGATTCTGTTCTGAGTCAGACACAGTTTAGATAAAGGTGGTCTAATCAAATCTTAGTTAGTTCTGGTTCAGTAGTCCATGCCCAGGAAAAAAAGGAAACAGCACAACAAAGCAATAGAAAAACTTAATATAATGTACAAAAATAACACCATTAGATGAAAAAATTTGAATCAAAATTCCTAGTCCAGGGCAGATGTTAAAGTCATGTTCTTTTACTCATGAATTAGGGACATACATTGCAATATAATGCTGGGGTTTAATCTATTTCTTTACTATGCATTATCTGAAAAGTAAATATAACACTTTTTTCCAAAGGTATCTTTATAAGCAAAGGCAGATAATTTCCTTAAGGAAGACTTTTTTCGGTATTTTGTCTATATTCCTTGCTATGGTGTAAAAGAAAAAGACCACTTCATTTTTTTCTTTCTTTTCCTTTTTTTTTTCCAATTTCTCTTTTCTTTCCTTTTATTCTTATATTGTTCTTGCCCTTTTCTGAACATAAACGTCTAGATTAGTGAGGAGATCCTTGACCCTCACTAATTATTAGCATTTTGAGACAGATTCAAATCAATGACCTATGGATTAAAAGCACTATAGCCTGTTATCAGTCTACCAGGAGAGTTTGTCCTAGTCTTAAGTGTCATTTAGGAAAGCAGTTCTCTACTTTGTGATCTTCTACATTTATTGTTTAAAAAGGAATTAATCCTAAAATGATTAATGCCCATTTATATTGTTATCACATATCTGTAGGCTTCTGTTCACTCTCGGTACAAATATAACAGGATTCACTCTTTTTTTATCCTTCATGGTTCAATCCCCGAAATTATAATTCATGGTCAAGATATCTGTCAACATATTGCTCCTTTTGCTGGTTGATAATCCACAGAACAATAGAAACTATCTTCCAAGCACCACCTGTGTTTTTAATAATTCAAGATATTAAATAAATAAAATGAAGTATGTACCCGCCGCCTTATTTCTATAAACGTGCTCATCCCCTCATACACATTTCATGATAAAAGCTGTAGGTTAAGAGACACTAATTAGTCATCACCACAGAAAGAGAAGTTTCAACCACGGAAAACTTTGCTTTTCTAACTTACTGTTTCCCTACAAGAGGAGACAAATTCCAGTTGCTGTCACTATGAGTGCGAGTTGCTTAAGTTATCCAAGTTGCACACATGAAGTCCATGTATTTATACTCTCTGTGCTTTTAAACAATTACAACAAAATTCAAATCCTTTCATATGGAATGAAGTTCAACACAGTATTTTTAGAATATCAATTATTTTTACTTTTTATTCAATAAAAATCTGTGTTTTCTCTATTTCTATAGTTCTATTTTCTTCAACTTTTCAACTGAAATAGCTTACTATATGAATTTCAGACATAGGTATTGAGCACAGCAAAGTTAGAAATTTCATTGTCACACCCACGACAATGTTCTGCTCTGGTCTCCATCACGAAAGTCTTGTGTTTACTGACAATGTATCTACAAAGCATAGTTTAAAACAAAAAAACCTACTTTTTGATGCTTTAGAAGCAGGGAACTGACCCATGGGGACCAAATCCGCATCCTCAAGAGCTGCTTAAGGATCTTCATACCACCAAGTTGATTGTAATTTTGTGTGGCCACTTTGGACGTGAGACTTGACAGAGTTTTTCAGTGCCATAGACAGAGTCTTTAGTGCAGAAACAATCATGAATACAAACTTCTCATGCTCTAGGTCTTAAGCGTGAAGACATCTTTCCATTTCTTTTTTTTTTTTTTTAATATCTATTTTGAATGTTGCTTTTCAATCAGCATATATTTGAATAATCAAACTTACTTATTTTTAGCAAGAGGGAGTCTGAAATGTGAGAATTCACTGTTCTGTACTTTCCCCCCAAGCAAT
This sequence comes from Margarornis squamiger, assembly GCA_035222235.1. Classification (NCBI taxonomy): domain Eukaryota; kingdom Metazoa; phylum Chordata; class Aves; order Passeriformes; family Furnariidae; genus Margarornis; species Margarornis squamiger. The sequence goes on from JAWWTY010000160.1 coordinate 23,760,993, forward strand.
CTGTGGAAAGGCAATAGCACTGTTTCACAGATAACATGCCCATTAGCAGCTCAATCTGCCACTTCTGACCAGTGGGATTATGTCACACATGCTTTTGATATCAGAATTGAAAGCAGCAGGTATCTCCTTTAATTCATTTTCCCCTTACTATTTCAGACGTATCTAGTTAGATAATACATTTTGCAACAACAATTTTGACAATTGAATTGTTATTAACCCCCAAACAAACAAACAAACAACAATGTAGGGAGACACCAGACATGGTGTGCCTGGGCAGGGAGGGGTTATTGCAGAAATTCAGATGACAAACTTCCTTGCATACAGCCTCTTCCAGCCTGAGGGGTTTCAGAGTGCACCCACAGTTACAGCAGAAACATCGCTCCACTACTACATGGTGATGTGCATGATCTCAGGGGCATAAATCGGTTCCGCTGGTCAAATTTCTAACACGACCTTGTCATCCCACGATATGAGGTGGTTAAACAAGGTTTGAGGTTCTGAGTAAAGAAATATAAGTCTGCTGATTTCGCTGGCAAACCACCACTGTTAGTGATTGTTTTAGTCTGTTACATAAGATCATGTCATGTTTTTCTTCAGCTGGTGTTGAAAATAACAGCTTTTTTGGAGAGATGACAAACTGAAACACCCTCAAAGAGAGAGGAGCAACCAATACTGGCAGAAGCAGAAGCTCCTGTCTCTGACACTGTTGCTGCTTTGGAGACCATAGATCAGAGAAGGGAGGCCCCCCATTGCCCTATCTGTCCCCTCTAGATACAGCAAACGACTTCTAGTTTTAAACTGAAGCTGCTTTTTTTGATAAAAGGTTCACAGCATCATGAACAAGAGCTACAGATGACAGTAAAGGGCCTGATGTCATTTGGTTTCCTTTCATACACATGTCCTCACTCCAGCAAGGCTTCAGTGGCACTGATGAGTTTAGGAGAGAGGTGGATGGGATAGCCATGATGATTTAAAAAAAAAAAAGTTCCATTTGTTCCATCTGCACTTTTAGCACTGACACCAATTTATACGGTCCCCAGCTCAATGGCTGAATAAACACCCAAATAAATCTCACCTTTTTGTTGGCTAATTTCTGACACACCACATTTAGTCTTCAGACTTTACTGTCTTCAAAAGGTTTTGTTCTGCCCAGCTATTTATATTATGTGCAGAATGAGATTCTTAGCTCCTGCTTGAAGACTTAGAGACCAGTGCTTCCAGGTGTCTTGAGAAACCTTGTGTTTGCTGTTCCTGAAGCTACTCAACAACAAAAATAATGGAGAAGAAAAAAAGAGAAAAAAACGTCGGGAGAAGGAAAAAAAAAAAAAAGAAAGATTTCAGAGGAGTACTATGGGGTGAAACAAGGTAATATTGCATTATAGCTTGTGTCTCTATGGTCTTCTTTGAGCAGTATTCTGGATGAACTTTTCAAGGACTACTTAACCTAAGACAAGCCTGTAGTCTTTGAAGTAGGGATCAAACTTCTGAGCCCCCCTGCAAGAGCCCTTCACCCAGCAGGAAGGGGAGTAATGCTGCCTCTTGTGTAACTTTTGTATGCATCCTCACCCTCTTACTCCACAAATTCGCCTTCTGTGCTGCTTTAAAGCCCACACAAAATTCCTTGGTGATGCGATGCAAAGATGAAGCCTGCAAAACCTCTGCACAAGTCTTGCCAGCAGCATGCCCGTGTCTCCGTGGATTTGCACCACGCAGCATCATTAGCACTTAGACTACAAGCTGCTAGGGCTAAAGGCTGTGTCAGTGACAGGTTTTGTCAATTGCTGTGCGCAGCTATGGCATTTGAAGGAATCATAATAATGCAGTATCAGACTGCCATGTGGCATCACCGGCCTGCCCTGTCAGGCAAAACACTGTATATCACAAAATGAATTAAATGGAAGTGAAAAAGACCTTGGCATATTTAAGGAAAAGAATGGTTTTATTCCTGCTCTAGAAGGAGATTAAAAAAAAAAAAAAAAAAAAAAAAAAGATTGATTGCCCAAGTGTGCACATATTATAAAGCTGTCACTTACAGGAATGAAGCAAAAATAAACTCCCTTGCTACCACTGACATAGTCTAATAACCTGCATTGCTTGATGTAGAATCTGCCCAGAGCTAATGACTTCAGGTCTTGCTGACTCTGTATGGCTCGGTTCCCAGAGTCCTACCGAGCATATGGGGAAAATAGCCAGGTTTTGTACAAACACAAATGTTTGCTTGAGTTGAGCCCAGGACCAATACAGTCTAACCATCGTCTTGGGAAAGGAAGTTTTGTTGCCAAGTAAAAATTTAATCTGGAAGCTGAGAGTCAGTAAGAAATAGAGTTGTTTCCTCAGACAGTCCTTCTCTGCAATGAAAATCAAATCCATGGTAAGAGGAGCAGATTGTAAAAAATTGTGCTATGATGATATCTAAATACCTCCTAAAAAGAGATTTATGATTTTAGTCTAGTCCTGAAGGGAATTTGCAGAACTGCAGGACCACTGGCACTGATGTGGGGATTGCAGACAGCACAAATTAGGCTCTAAATAATGGATCAAAAAGAGGAGCCTCAAAAGCTCCTTTTTATTGCTCTTTGGGGAATAGCACAGACTATTATAAAATACTGCAGGTTGTGAAGCTCCAGTAGAATTGTGTAGTTTAAAGGGAAAAGAGCCTCAGGGAAGATGAGGAAAGCTCAGTGGCAGTGAGCTTGGTAGAGGTACACCTCTGTACAGCAGAAGACAGCAGCACACTGGGCAGGGATGTTGGGAGGCCTGAGGATGGACACATCCCAACCCTACACAGTGTTCAGCCCCCTGCCCCTCAACGGTGTACAACGTAATGTAAACTTGCTATGTCTGGGTGATTCAGTTGGTCCCTGTCAATCCTTCATTCTTAAAATAAAGCAAAGGTGATTATATGACCTGGTGAAGAAGAGCATTCATGGGATGATGACATTCAGGTATATCTAGTGGATTGCTGATACCATATTTTATCTGAGCATGATGACACCAGGAACTATTTCTGTTTCTTGTGTCAAAAGGAGCAGGTATCACCAGCATAAAACAGCCTGTGTTACTCCAGGTTTTATTATAAGATGCAAGACAGACCTATTCTCAATTAAAGCTCTATTGTATGGTTATTTATGGCTCTTTTGGGGTCTTTACCCAAGTGATTTTTGCTTGGAGAAAAAGCAAGAAAAAATACAAAATAAATTATGATCAGATCTAAATTAAATAAAAGTTAAATATAAATTAATACCAGAACAAATATAAACTGAAATACAACAGAGAGCAGTAGTTTCTTTTCACCTGAAACTTAAACAGGCCAATAGCAGTGAACACTTAGCTATCTCCAAGCAAACCAAGAGCTTGCTTGCCAGATTCAATCTCTGGTGACCAGCTCTTTGCAGCTACATGCAAGATTCAGTAAGAAAACAGATGGTACACTGGAGCTTTGCTTCGTGAAGAATAATAGATGAGTAGATAGAGCCTCTCAATCTCAGAGTGGCACACAGGGTGATCAGAATCCTAATCACAACCATGCTGTGATAAAAGACTCTGGATGAAGAATGAATTAAGGTGGTTTGCCTGTTTTATCAATAAAAGTAATAGTAAGATATATTTCGTACAATTCTTTAAGTAGAAGACTACTTGCAGGAGTGATACATACTGCTTATAAAGCAGTGTGAAGTGGGATAAATCACCCTGTCCATTTAATGCTTCTGCATTTGCTGCCTCTCCATTATCAGCAAGATTATTCCCTGCATTCTATAAAAATGGATAAGAATATATAAAAAATATGCAGAACAAAATTCTCCTTCTGGCATATTTTGTCCCCTTACTGTGAAGGCTGGCACAGGTTAGAAAACAAATCATTTGCTTTATGTGGCACTGTTTTGTTATTATGATACATTATAGACTAATGCAGGATTCTGTCATGTAGAAATATTTGAGCAAGATTTCCATATTTGAAAAACAATTTCATGTCAAGAAGGTAATAACAAGTGAAATAACATCAATATAAGAAGAATATTAGGACAGCCAAAAAGTAATGACATTGCAGCCTATGGTATTAGAAGGAAATAGCTTAAATTATTCAGCAAGTAAACTGATGTCATGTGGTCAATTCACTGCATGTTTCACATATCCCAATTAGAATTAATGTAATAATAAAGATTGATTATTAAGTAATAAACAGTGGCCAAACAAATTACTGTAAACATAAGTCAAATCTGCTAGGACAGTATATCTCTCTCCCTCCAGTTTGCAGAACAACCCTTGACACAAACCAGAACTGAACAAGCAATTTTTCACAAATATTTTCAGACTTCTTCATCCATCTTAGAAATACAGATCAAGCTGTCTCAGAAGAAGTCACTGAAATATTTGTGAACATTGTTTTGTCAGTGTATTACCGTCCAAGAGGTGATAATAAAAAAAAAAGTCTTTGGGCTTACATATATAAGAATGTACCACAGTTGCCCATGCTGGCTGTAATGAAATATGATGAACAAGGGAGGTCATGCATTTCTGTTTGTATTGCAGCTCCAAATTCATTTGATAAAAGTAAATTCATTTATGAACTTCTAGGCTTTTTACTCAAAGTAAATAATGAGTTATGCTACGGAGATTTTAATACTGAATTGAGCCCCTTCACAAACGTTGATTCAACCAGACAAACTGCAAGGCCTCACAGCTTTCACACCATGCCATTCCTGCCTTCTTGTCTTTCGGAGGGTGTCAAATGGTACAAAGTTGTGCCACAACACTGTTAGTGGCAGAGAAACTGTCCTAACATCTTCCTTCTAAATCACTGTAAATAGAGCCTTTTCATTTTTAGTACAAACTCATTTTTCCCACAGATACAAAACTGAAGCTGAGTCTTGGATTCCACAGGCATACACCAAAAGGATTTATTAGCTAAAACAAAACCCTTCATGCCACAGTTTTCAGTCCGTGGGATGGCATTCAATCTCATTTCACATGCAAACACTGACAAAAACCTAAAAACCACCTGTGTAAGCCCCTTCAAGGCCTTCATGTTTGTTTTCACCTTTTCTGAGTAATTTCCATTACACAGAACTTCTGGCATGTTGCTATTGCTGACCTGTCCTCAAATGTTGCTCTTTTATTGCTTCGTTTCATGCAAACCTTCAGACTGCATGAAGTTATAAGTCCATTGTTTCAAAAGGGTTTATCACTAACAATAAGCCAAGGAACTGGAAACAGAATTTCCACCCCATGGTGGACAGCACTGCTGTGAAAAGGCAGGTTCATCTTGCTTGTGTGGATCAACAGACATTGAAAAACACAGCTCACATGGCAAAAACTTTTCCTTTTCTGTTTCATTAATATTTGGCATTAGATCACACAAATAATTCAGTTTTAAGTATTCAAGGCCTATTACAAAATTCACAATGGAATACATAATTGACTACAGGGTAAATATACCCATGAAAGGCTTAAAGTAGCATAAAGAGTACATTCCCCACTTTGGGATGCTAGAGATGAAAATTAGAAGTCTTTGTTCCAGATTTACCTTATTAAAAATGTCTGTCCCCCTTGTGTGTTGCTGTGGTCAGCATGTGTAAGAAACACTTGATGAGATGGGAATCCATTTGGCCTTTTCAACAAAAGCTTTCCTCTGATGATACACTAAACCGGTCTTCTCAGAAATCAATGGTAAACATAACAAGCTTGAAAGACACTGCCTGTTGTTTCTAAAGGTTCAAACAGCAACTAAGAAATTTGAGACACTTGTTCAAACACACGTTGCTCTCACCAAACCTCTCCTCTCTGTCTCCTGGCTTACTGTGTACCACTACCCTCCATCAGATTTATATGCAGTATACTCCTAGATCTTGAGATAAACTAACAGGCATCTGAAAGAGACCCCCAATGAAATATTCATGAACTGTCATAACATTCATTACCATTTTATGATTCTCTTTACTTGGTTGAACAACAACGCTTTCTAGCACTCTATTAAATCAGCTAGCAAACTTTATAAATCACCAGCTAAACTACATGAATCTGTCACTTCTTAATGTACTGTCTGGGCGCCAAAAATGCTTGAGTACATGGCAAAGTCATACAACTTATAGGACGCTTTGCTGTCATTTTTAAAGATTGATTTTTCTGGGCAAACTCTTACATGTTAGGAATTCACCATCTTTTTTACAGTTAAGTTTGGTAAATAGATGTGCCAAAGAAACAGGTAAAATCTAACAGATATTTACTTTTGCAATTATGAAAATACACTTAGCTTATCTAGAAAAAAAACAAACAAAACCAAAGCAAATTGTATGAATTTACCAATTAAAATCAAAACTTTTTGCTGAGCAATAGTGAATAGAATGGAGATGTGAACATCTTGCTAAAGTTCTGCAAGACTCCTAATGCTGGACTGAAAGCTAGCTCAGGCTGCTAGAAAATGATGCTAAATCCTAGTGAATGAAAGTGGAAGTGACTGGAATTGCTGAGGACACAGATAACCTAAAGAAGAATCGGACCTGTCCATTTCCATTAACATTGTCAGCTCTCATTTGAGGGCCTTCTAGGCACAGATCTTCCAGGCTGTCTGTACTGCACTTTTTCCACCTATCTCTGCAGGACAACAATAGCTCTCATACCAACTTTTATCATTGAGTTGAGCCCAGGATCAAAATGGTCCTTTTATCTGCTGTATTTGCTGGAGTAAACACTCCACACCTTATTGTCTTCCTGGTTTTTTCCCAGTTACAGCAGGTTTGCTTAGCCTGTTTCTCTCCATGTTACTTGCCAAAATCCAGAATCTGTATAGCTCTTAGTCATGAAAAATTTTAAACAGTTCTCTGATGGCTCTTTGGCCACATCATCCTAGTCAATAATGCAGTTGAGAAAAACCCCTGTAAGTTATTAAATAAAAAACCCCCACCCTGCCTCTAAACCACAATAAAACTATCAACTCTCTCCTGAATTTATTGGCTGTAATTGCACCTGACACCTGAAATATTTTCAGCAGCATCTGTACTATTGATAACATTCTACAACGTCACAGTTACAATAAATATTGTATTCTGAAACTGAAATTTTCTGTATCTGAACCTTTGGTCCCCTTTCTACCATGCCCTGGGTCCTACTGATTTGCATGGCTCTTGGGCCTGAAGCTCTAAAAGCCTAAGCATATTTTGAAGCTAATTCCTTTCCTCTAAGATTCCTAATTCCTTTCCTAGGTAGATAACCTAGAAATTATCTACACACAAGGTTGGCCTTCTGATGCCAGTCATCTATTCCTGTGCTTGAAGTTAAGCACTAGTTTAAGTGCTTTGTCAGGTTAGAGAGACAGAGCCTGGTTCAGGGGCCCTGACATCAGCAGGACACATCTACAGAGACAAAATAACCTTTGGACTTCATTTAATAAAAAGCAGCTAAGTCCAGTCTGGCATCCTAGTTCTGGCTTCATTGACTGCAATGGCAAGACTCTCATTATCTTAAATAGGATTATATTTTATTTTTGATCATTAAGTGCTATCAAAAAAAGCTCTAACATCTTTATTATTTTTTATAAACACTTCTCTGTAGAGCACATTTCCAAAAGATAAGCATACAGAGGTGAAAAGGCTTTCCCTGGGTCAGGTCTGAGGTTCTTTTGAAGAAGTCTGTAGTTTACATTAGAGATGTAGTAAGTAACAAGAAACACATATCTACTGCAACTGAACTGTAGGTGCTTGCCTTTTCAATTCGGGAGGAATATTTTCTTTGCAAATACCTTTCCAAATGTGATTTATTATACCTTATGGCAACACAACCAAGTGTTGCTGAGGTTAGCAAAGCAATATGGCAAAGACACTAACAGAGCATTCACAAGATGGAAGTGACTGCAAATTTTCCACTAGCATGTTTTCCCAGAGAAGAATTGCTTTTGATCAGTCAAATATTTCTATACAGAATAAGTTTTTTCCTCAAAAGATTTCAGGTTATGAATGCTTTATTTTTAAAAGGTTTACCTAATAAAAAAACCCAAACAAACAAAATGCCCACCCTTTTCTTTCATGAAACCTCATTTTCCTGCTCCAGCATCTATTGTATTGCACTAACCTCAGACTTGGTATTGCATTACACAAGTAGTGTCCTCTGCAGGTGTTTGACAGAAGACAGCAATTTTGTTGCACTTCACGTGTAAGGGAACATAAAATCCAATACAAAAATTAACAACTAAAGTTCATTGTTTTAACTAAACTTGAAGACCACTGCTTTTCAGGTCAAGATATTTTGTGGGAACATTCCAACTTATTATTGAAGTTCTGGATATGAGAGCTTTATAGACAGTCAAACATTCCAACTGAGATAAAACATTACAGCTCAAAAGTTGATTTGGTGTTAATTGTCACATTCCATAAGGTCTAGCTGAAATTTAATGCAATGATATTTTGTGATACACAATACATCATAATGGTATCAAAATTATCCTGGTTTCCAAATAACTGGCACGTTTTGCTCGAGGTATTTAATTGTTTTTTAACAGATTTATTTTGCTCCCTGAAGCAATGGCCAAACTCGCTAAAGAATCAGTTCTTCAATTCTGAACTGCAAAAATACTCCAAATCCAAACAAGAAGAATATAGAAGATTGGCTTATAGGTTTCCATCAGACACAAAAATGGCTTGGAAGTTACTTTTGTTAAGAACGGAACATCTCTGTGACAGTATCTCACACCAATTTGTATTGTTAAAATGAAATATTTATATTCTAGATGGAGAAGGTAAGATTCAGTTGCTCAAATGTGTTTGTCTAGTGACATTTGAGATATCCTGAGGTATCAGTGACATCTCTGCAGGACTGGCAATGGGACATAGGAGACATCCGAGTTGCTCTGAGGCAATAGGCAAAGACTAAACAGGATAACTCAGCCATCTAAAATGGCATTGGGTGTCTGTTTTTGGGGTATCTGAATTGTTTCTATAAAGCATCTAATTTTATATTATTAATCCTACCACTCACTGGGTAGGTGGAAAAACACTTTCTACTGAATTATAAGAGAAAGAGCTATGAAGTCCATTTTTGCTTCTGATAGATATGTCTTGACAGTGACAGGTTAGTCATGGACCTTGTCAGATACCTAATAATATAATGTCACGCTTGCACACTAACAAATAAAAACAGAGGCCTTACTTGGGTAAAATCACAGAGGAAAAGCACATGAAAGTCACGGGATTGTATACCATGTCTGAAGTAACTATTATTCCTTAATCCTGCAAGGCTCTGTCTAAGGAAATCTGTCTCTCTGCTTAACATTTAGGAGAAAAGGAGCATTATTCCTCCCTGAATTTAGTTGCCTAATTTTACCAAGAAATCTAGTTAGCAAAACTCCCAAGACCCTTTTCCTGTCAGTGGAGGCAGGTGCTCTTAATTCCCTTCTGAAAGAGCCCAAGTTAAGCTTTACTCAAATGCTTTCTGGAAGGTTTACATTAAGGGATGAGATCTCAAGGTCAGGTAATCTAGTATCATTTTTTATGATGAAACAACAAAAGCTTTAGGGGTTTTTATGACTACAGCAAGGATTTTCAAGTCTGCTTTGGTTCCCTAACTACTTTATTACCCACTGTATCTTTTATCTGTGAGAAAATCTGTTTTATATAAGTGCACATTCTTTCACATGAGATCAGGGAGACTGCCTCACATCCGACTTCTACAGTAGTAGAACAAAACATAATGGTTCAGACTCTACTTTCAGTTATATCAGCTTGGATTTTGAGTCACCAGTGGATATAATGAAATCACACAACATATGTATTGGCCATAATTATAGTGCTTAGAGATAATCAGATGTAAGATTACTTGAAATATAGCATAATCAATAGACAATTAGTAGGAAACAATTAGATAACCTTTTAGGAGAAGCTTGATGCCTTTTTAAAAACAAACAAACAAAAGAACCAAAAACCAAAACAACCCACACTTACTCTGCCCCCTCCGCCCCCCCCAAATTTTTTTAAGGAGTTTTGGATTTATGGAATTCTGTCTAAAGAATGTGATCAACATTTTTTATATAGACATCTAGAACTCAGAAACATAACAGATATGTATCACAACTATGCCTAGATGGAAAGGTAAAAGAAAGATAATTCCGAGAGGAGAAAATAATTAATTTTTCCTTGATGATTGTCTCAAAAAAAATCACTTAATGAAATGAACTCTAAATAAATTAAAAACACAAGATAGCCTCCAATATCAGGTTTTGCTTGATAAGAACTTTGATATACGTGGGCAAGATGGAACAGCATAAGGCCAGCTGAACATCGTGAAATCTTTCTACTGCTCTCCTTGGACACGGTCATAGACAAACCTCTGCAATTTATACTCTCAGCACTGGTTCCTAATGCTCATTTTGCAGGCTAGGTTTTGGCAGTGCACATCGGGAAGTTGTCCTGGCCCTAGGCCCATCCTGTCTGACTTTTAGCCGTAATCCATTAGCCAGATAAAAGGAAATCTTTGAGAAGGGAGAAAGGAAGGCTGTACCAAGAAGAAGAGCTGGCCTAAATCCAGCCAGCATATTCTCAATGGCTTCTTTAGAGTGGGTTTGTGATCGCTTCAGTGCCAGCCGTGAGTACCATCAGACCTTCAGCAAGACCAAGACTCTGGCCCACAGTTTGATCTGCTTTGCTCAGCAAATCTCTCTGTTCAGACTTTCATCATAGCAGATGTCTAACTTCAGACATTTGAATGCCTTCCAAACCAGCAACATCAGAGAGTAACTTCCCTCAAATTTTGAAACACTGGGCTGGTAAATTAAAAGGTTTCCATTCTTTGATCACTGTAAGTCATTACAGTAATTGATACTTCTCAGAAATTAAGTCTGCACCACAATCTCTACATAACAGCAATATTTTCATAGAATCATATAATAATTTGGGTTGGAAGGGACCTTAGAGATCACCTAGTTCCCCTCCCACCTGCCATGGGCAGGGAACCTTCTGCTAGATCAGGCTGCTCAAAGCCCCATCTGACCTGACCTTGAACATTTCAAGGGATGGGGCATCCACAGCTTCTCTGGGTGACCTGTTCCAGTGCCTCACCACACTCACAGTGAAGAATCCACTCCTAATATCTAATATACACCTACCTTCTTTCAGTTTGAAGTCGTTGCCCCTTGCCCTGTCACTAAAACCCCTTGTAAAAAGTTCCTCTCCAGCTTTCTTGTACCCCTCTAGGTACTGGAAGGTGCCATAAGATCTTCCTAGAGCCTTCTCTTCCCTAAGCTGAACAATTGTCAAGTTCTGTGTATCACAAAGCAACATAATTTGCCATAATCTCTACACAAGGGAATGGGAACACAACTTCCATTTTGTGCCCTGTGATGAGACTTCTTAGTGTGGTGATTTTGGTAATTTCAAAAATACAGGCAGTAATAAGGTTCTTGTACATTAACTAGCTAGAACTAGTCTCCAGATACAGGCACCAAAGGAGCTATTTCTCAGGAGATGAGTCCCATGAGATGCTGAACATTCTGGATCCAATTCAACAGAGCATTTAAGCACATATTATTTCACATTAAGCACAGGAGCAAACTCTTTATTTAAGCTATAATTCTCAGTGCCTAAAAGAACTAAATTCTGTTTTCCTAAATTCACAAGCAATACAACCAGTGAACAAACTAACAACAGTTGGATGATGCAAGTCAAGCCATAAAGAACAGACAGCAACAATAAAGACTGCTTGTTCTGGAAAGCCTGTTCCCATTTAGCTTACAACCTCTTTGCATTGCAACTGTTGTCTTACATCCATGTTTTCTTTATCACAGCTAGTAATTCCTAAAATACAGTACACAGCATTATTAATTTCCTGAATAGCTCTCCTCCTTGAATGAGGCAGATGTTCTTCAGTTCTGTACTGGCTGTCAGCTTCAATTATTACAGAACCAGCTGAATTCTCCCTACAATCACCGTGGTCATGCTAGCTGATTTGGAGAGAGCAGGCATAGTCTGTGAGATGACATACACATGCCTGCATTCTTCCCACTTTTGTAAGGATCCAAAGTAAATTCTCCTGTAAAAAACTGTTTAAGCCAAAACCTGAAGAATTGTTTGAGAGTCACTTATTTTTGTTGAGCATATTTTTGGGATAAATACTGACCTCAGGGCTACTTTGCTTTGAAAATTTCAATATATAGAAGTCCTAATGAAAAGAATAGGCTTAAGTGCTACCCCTCATCAGAAGAGCCATAGAATGCAGGATTTAGTAGCCTGGCACAGCAACATTTTAACACCATTAGTTGACCTGAAGCAGTACCAGTACCTGTACCATTCCCAAGCAGGATGCCTCTAATAAGTTCGGAAAAGGTGACTCAGATATTTGTAGTGCTATGTTCAGCTTTTCAGATGAGTAGGACAATTCCTGCTTTGCAGACTATTAGTGTCCCTCCTGTTCTTGTTCTCAAAAATTTTAATGAGCAATTAAAAAGAAAAGAAAAAATTCACACCAAAATTAAAATTTGGCCTGTCAAGAACAAAAATATCTGGTATCTGACTTATGCAGTGGAATTTGGACTGCTTCAGTCCCCCTGTTAATACAATGTCTATTTGGTGTCCAGCAGAGGAAAGAAGAATACAACATTCATAGACATATTTTAGTCTTTGCATAATCTAATGAATGTACATGAGCCTGCTAAGGAGGAGGTTTGGTGGGTTTTTTTAATGTATTCTAGAACACATGTTGGGTATTTATGCTTTTTTCTCTCAGTTGCTGAATGCTGTCCTGTGACTTTGGGTAAAAAATTGAAAGAGACTCCAATAATCTGTATTCAAAGGGTAATTAAATTAGATATTTTCTCAAAACTACACATTCCAGCAACAGCTTTTTCACAGCTCCCAGCCTATACAATCACAAGTTAGTTCAGTTATCTTCTGGCTGTGATCCAGTCAGATAGTTAGATGCTTGAATGAACTCAGAGAAATATTTTTACAGTGTAAAGGGATTTGATTCTTGGCTACAATACTTATCTTAAATTGCTTAGTCATGTGAAAGTATAATTTCACTAGCTAGCAGATATCCCATCAAAATTTCACTTGCAACATGCTTTAGCTCACCAGCTCTGACCCTGATGTAAGGTCATCTGCACAGCTGTTTAAATAAAAATATACACCATGGTAACTCACAGTGTGCTCCACTCATGCAGAAACGTGAGTGAACAGCTTATTGATTGTAGTGTCTGACATGACCTGCTTGTAATTAGGAAATCAATAAGCTGTGTTCTTCCTCTCTTCTCCACCACTCACCTTTTCCCAAATTCCAAAAATATCTCTGCCTTCAAATAGTGCTGATGTTCAATTCCCATCCCAATTTCTGCAACACAAGCCCTTAAAAAATTTCCCACATTTTACTTTGGTCCAAAGATCTGGATGGTTGTTGTAGAAGGAATTTATGAAATAGTACAGAAATAACATTCAAAAGAGACTTTAAAACATGGCAAAGATATAGCAGATTTTGGCTGATGTTAAAATCATAACTGGAAAAGAATACTTGGTTGACAACACTGCCAAATCATTGATGCCTCATTATTTCACCCAGCTGACAAAATAGCTACAAAGCATGATCTTCTCACATTCTGCCACATCACCACATGGTAAGCAGGCCTTAGCCCTTTGCAAGATGCTATCTTTTAACTTGAGCACCATTATGCCCAGTTGACTTTTCCCAGTTAGCTTCTTGCTAGATACTACTGGTCTCTTTCAGTAGATTTACAGAATGTTATGGGGCTTGAAGACATTTGAGGTTATTGCTCAAGAGTGGAACAGGTCATGCAGATAAACTAATGGAAGCGATCAAATATTTAACTAACACATGTAAAAGACTTCAGCCAGCTTACATGGCAGAAAAAGAAAAGAGTCAGAAAAGAGTCAATTATGGGGCACAGAAAGAATCTAATAATAACCAAAGTAGGCCAAATGCAAACACTGTCATCCTGGCAAAAATTCGACAGAAGCTATACAAATAGCAGTGCAGGAAGACAAATATGCACGCTCGGAGCGTGCACACCCCAGAGTACCCATACGGAATCCTGTTATGAGAATATGATCTACCGAGCTCAGGGAATTCCAAATTCAGATACAGCTACATTTCACCTGAAAAGCCTGCCAAACCCAAGCTCCTTTGCACTCCCAAACCGCCACAAATAAACTCAGAAAAAAAAGCACGGCAAGTACTTTTTGTACTTACACAATTCTTTATACTGGCTAAAAAAGGAGCAACGCACATTGTTGCACCATTTTCACCAGGCTTATAATGCAGAGGCAGCGTGTAAAAGCAGCAGGAACAGCAATCAGAAGAGAATAATGCTGCAGGAAGCCTGAAGCAAGGACCCAAGCTTCAGCAAGTATTTGAAAATACACAATTTGCTTTCTTGCAGCTTCACATACTGAGGGTTTTGCATGCATATAAAGGCACTGACAAAATAGCAATATATTCCACGACAAAGCACAAGCATAAGAACCCTCAGAAAGACACATTAGGAGTTACTCAGTGAATGTTAAAAAATAGTTGTCAGAAGAATTTTTTTTCAGTGTAAGCTTTTTTAAAATAAACATACATTTTAATAAAAAGCATTCTCAGAAAAAATTCAGTTCTAGCACAACAGGTGTAAAGGTTCATCCTTCATTTAAAGTACTACTCCCCAGCCTACAGACTTTTAAGCACTGTAAAAATTACCACACTGATGTATGAGGATATAAATGTGCTTTCATGAAAAATGTCAACATATTAAATTTCAGCAATGCATTTCTATCACTCAGGGCTGTTGTGACAAAAAATTGGTAACTCCAGGAATTGTCTTCCATAGGCTCAGTTGTATTCAGTATAAGACTACCCCAAACTCTATCTTTTGGGGTAGTTGTGGGTTCATATCTTAACTGGCTTTCACTATCATACTCCACCTCCAGCTTGCAGTTCCTGGGCTGGGTTTTGGAGGGCTCTGGCACATGGCCAGACAGTGATGCTCTCCCTCTCTCTCCAGGGATATTCCAGGGCTTAAACACACCAGTTCCCAGAACTCTAAGGTTTAATCTGCTGAGGGGTTGTAATTTAACATATAGCATGGACACATTGCCCTGCACAAAGGTTTTCATGCTTTTTCTCAGAAAAACATTCTCATGGAATCAGTGTGGTAAATTGGATCAATTCAGTGACATAACTTATTATATAAGACTAACCACAGCATTTTTGAAGCACAGCTAAGGGAGAAACTTGTGAGTCGAAATAAGATGCCATTTTGGAAGCAGGAAAGGGATGTGAGAATTTAAAGTGGACAAAAAGGTGTACAGAGTCACAGCTGCTCTCCTTGCAACCCAGACAAAGCCAAGAAAATATTCCCCCATTTCCTCCTTTGTACTTATCTTTAGAGTCCACAGAGAAATAGAGAATGCTTCTCTTCCAATGCCTTTTTTTTTTTTTTTTTTTTTTTTTTTTTTTTTTTACCAGGGAGGCTCTTTACTTGCCCCGGATTTATTTCCTCTGAACTTCACATCAGCAATAGCTGCTCTTCATAGTCCTGCTGCAAAGCACCCCTTCCCTTCTCCTCCCCACATTTTTTATATAGTTAAGATAATTAACTTGGTCTATCAGATATCATTAGCATTTAAAAATAAAAATAAATTTCTTCTCTTATGTGTTTATCAGTTTTGCTTACCTGCAAAGCAGCAGAAACATTCAGCTCCCTCTGCTTCCACCCCTCAATGGTATTCCACAACAAGTAAAAATACAAAGGATATTTATCCTAGACTGAAAAGCACAGCTCTGCACCACAGCCTTACATGAACTGAGGGGTTGAATGCTACAGCAATCTGATTAAATTGTATTGTAGAAACCTCAAAATATGCTATATTCTAATTGCAGAACTAGGTTTGCTTTTTTCTTTTTTAAAATGAACTCTGAAAACACTCAATTTCTCACTTCTGTAGTCAACCAAACCTTGCACAAGTCAAAGTAGGTCCAATCTGATTGCAGTAAACACTTCAAAGTACAGCATCCCACAGACCCTCCTTCCCATCCCACCACCTTCTCACACTATTTGACTGAGGCTTTCCACCATGTGGAAACATTCTGTTTCAAACATGCTTCTCATCTGCCAGTGAAAACCTTGCCTAGACCAGCTGCTTTGCTTGTCTTCTGCATTTATTTAATTGGTTGTCATTTAACATGAAATAGTTAGCCACATGACAAAAATGCAAATCTACCCCCCTTGCAATCATTTCTTTCAAGACACAAATGCCTGTGCCTCATCCTGGCTTGCCCTAGAACAAGTAGATACTAGAAACAACTGGTTCTTTTAGGGAAGGTGTAAATTTGCATTCACTACCATTAATTAGATGAAGCTAATTAGCAATTAACTCCAGGCAAAAAATGTTTAGTCTAAATAAATCCTGGTCTGTGTATGTGTGTGCTTCAGAAGCTGGAATTAACTTCTATGAGTGCATTTATTTAGGCAGAAGGAAATTGAAGATTTAACACTAAGAGAACTAAACTGAAACAGAACAAAAAGCCCTATCAGAAGTGCCACTTGTTTTATTTCTTGTTTTGAGGGTGTATATGGCTGTTTCTCCACATTTTAATGTTTTAATGCACTGCCTACAAAGAACAACTGGCACTTGAGGTCCAACAGAGGAGTTGAGTTTGGAAGGAATATTTTCAAGGAGGAAAGTGTTATGAAAGCTGAGATAAATAAGTATTTCTCTCAGCAGTGATGCCAACTTATGCATCCCCTGTGCCCTTCTTACTCTACGCTCCTCTTCTCTCTTGTGCTGGTACCACAGCTGGTGTGGCTGCATGGTGATGAAATCAGGGCAGTGATCCCATTTAGGAAAACTGATTAAAGACAATACCCCTATAGGCACCATTGTAAAAGAAGGACTTAGATGGAGAGAGTAGAACATGTTATAAATGCTTCTTTTTCCCTAAAGATAAATCTTGGAAAGCCTTACCGTGAGGGAGGCTTCAGTCTGTGCCACGGCTACGCAGACCCACAGGCAGGATCCACATCAGGGAAGCGATGGGGCCCCGGCTGGATGAGATGCAGCAGCAGCAGCGCTCAGTGAGCCATCCCAGCACAGCGCGGGGAAGTGAGCTGTGCTTCAGTATTCCCTGTTCCTGCCTTTTCCAGCTGAACCACAGTGATAGAGCACTGAGCTGTCTGTCAACAGAAAGAGGGATTTTTTTTCCCCCCAGTTGCATAAGGAAGCAGTCAGACCTTGCTGTTCTTGTAATTTGCCTCCAGCTCAGCTGACTAAGATGTACAAGTCAGGAAACTAACATCTTTCTTAGCAATTTTCCAGTCACTTTTTATAGGTGCTGTAAACTACATTGAAGCTACCCTTCTCCGTTCACTGTGTGGGCTGTGAGTCTGCAGCAGAGCTCAGTCCATCTTAGGCAGCCAATTTCAAATATTTGGTGCAGAAAATTATTAGCTGTTAATACTTATTTAATGCCTTCATGTAGCAGCAGTAGATTATACCATCCTCTATAGAATTATTCACAGTCTGAAAGACCCTTTAGTTGTGAAAGACACAGAATAGTGGATACTATTATAGTAGTATTCCTTGAATAACCCTTTCTTTAAAAGCTGTATTATATCAGAGATTTGTTTCAATTTACATTACCACTGATGGTCTCTCTTCAGCCTTTACATAGAATTCTAATTAGTGTCAAAGAGGAGTAATCACACATTAAATGAATGGAGAATATATCCCTTAAAATTTAATGTATACATGAGATATTAACTATGGTTTTACTTAACTTTTATACTAGAGCATTAACTATAATTTGCAGAATAAGGAGTTTCTGAGTTCCCTCCCCCAACAGAAAGTGAGGCAGTGCTGTTCCTGCCAGTGTAGTCTTGCTGAGTTCAGAAATGGTACTGGAGGATGTACAGAAAATGGTGCAGAATTCCCCTAACAACTTTAAAACAACTCTCAAGTCATCTCACACTAAACCCACACATGAGAATAAACCTCTGAATTGAGATTAGCTACCATGAAAGATGATAGGGTACAGTCTAAACCAACACTAGTTAACAAACTAGTTAATTGGGAATTGAGGTCTGTGAAGAAGGAGAAGGGCCGAGCAGAACAGAAGCAAGAATATTAACAGGCCAGTAGAAAACTTCATAAAAGGGTTTTTTTTTTGTTTGTTCGTTTGGGGTTTTGTGTGTGTGTGTGTTTTGTGGGGTTTTTTGTGGGTTGTTTTTTTTTTCGTGTGTGTGTGGGGTTTTTTTTGGTGTTGTTTTTTTTTTTTACTGTAATTGGATGAGCAGGAAAAGAGAAACAACAGTACAACTAATATATGAAAGAATAATGGCAATACAGCTTCCAAGTAGTAGAAGAAGTGCAATTTGACTGAGACAGTTTACATGACACCTTTTCAGTTGATGACAAAAAAAGTCAAAACAACCCACCGCACCCAAAAATGCACCACTTTCCTGGAACATTACTGAACTAAGGCCAAATTTAAGGTCGAAGCCCTTCAAAGTTTCAGTTTCGTGTAACTGCTTATCACACCAGCTTAACTGTTTTGCCTTCCCTCTGTTGAAGGCTTTGGCACTTTTCTTACAGACACAATGAAGGACTATGTGCAAAAATCTCACCACTGCAGAAGGCAGCACCCAAGGCCATGCTCTCAACACCTGCTCTCAGCAGTTTGAGCTGAATCAAAGCCTCAATAAGCCAACACTAGTACAAAAGTGGCTGGGCATGAGGCAAAAATGTCAAAGAACCTTTTTTTTTTTTTTTTATACCAAGGAGTAACCAAACCCAAAAACCTGCTACAGCCCTTATCTGTCTTGTTTACTTATCTGCATCTGGTCTTTAAACAGAATTTGTGCACCCCTCAAGAGTAATTCTAGTACAGAATCAGTGACAGTGGGATGAAGCACAGCATCCATCCAAGAGTTATTTCTAAGTGCTTACTTGAACTCATCTAAATCTAGTACTCCTTGAGCATTTCATTTTTTTCTATGTGGTTTTCAAGTTAAAATGTTGTAAAAGCATAGGCAGGAGGCTTTGAAAGCTGCATAAATAGGGAGAAAATACATTTTGGAGAGGACGGTGTTGGTTTCCAGAAAAACTGAGTCCTTAAAAAAAGGTAACAAACCTTACTAGTATTGCTTTTAGAAGCTTCAACCAGAACTGGAGCATTTAATGAAATCCTGTCCTTGTAGAAAGGACTCACTGGCCTCTTCAGTTTTCTTAGATTCAGCACTAGGAAGCAGTGACTCATTCAAGGACTACTACAGCTAGGGAAAACAAACAAACAAAAAACAACAACGAAAAAGGAAAATAATATTTTTTAAAAAAGGAAATTAAAAAAAAAAAGAGAAAATAAATAAAGGGTGTCTGCTAAAGTTGAAGGGCTTGGTATATGAACATCCATAAGTCTATTATATAGATGGAACTTCAAAGCAAAAAGCACCACAGAAAACACTTGGTAAAGGAGATGGGAAAAGAAGCACCAGGGAAACAATGGAGAAACATGAAGTGATTCCTGTGTGGCAGACCTGGCCCAACTCAATACCAATAATGTGTCATTTCTAGTGCACGTGCTCCACCTCCAGCACATGGTCAGTCTGATATGAACAAGCAGTAGACCTGCATGTGTCATGAAGAGACTTTCACGTCATTATCTACCCATGGGAAAAATCTGAAGATGGATAGGTCAAGAAGGGTACTGGCCCACATGGCAACAGCAACCGTGTAAAAGGCAAAAAGAAAGCATCAACATATCCCTATCCATAAATGCCAGCTATAGAAGGGAGCTTTCAGTAATGTCAGGAATACTCTTGAAGTTTGCACAAATCACACTTCTCAAAATGAAGAGAAAGAAAGTGTCATCACGGATTCCCAAATGCATTGTGGGCTGATCACATTAAATACAAGAGTGCTATGATTAATGACACGGAAAAAATGGAAGCTTACACAGGGAATTTGTCAGAGATACAAGGTTTGCCAGAGAAAAGTGCCAATCATACCATCTCAACTAGTCACAAGTGGCATTAGCCAGAGTGAAAATAGACATCTTTTGGTTGAAGAAATTGTGAGTATATGACCATTCACTGAATTGAAGGAACTGAGCTGAAAGAATTTATGTTAAAATGGAAGGGCACAAAATGAGTTTCCACAGAAGAGCCATACATTGCACCATGCAGGCACAGCAAGCCCCCACTCAGCTGACAGCTACAGTAGGAGATAGATGGGCTGCAAGAGCCCATGGAAGCAGCATCCATAATACTGCAGATGAAAACAAACCCAAATATGGTATGTAGATATAGTGAAAATGTGGCTACTGGAGCTGATGCAGTCAAGACTCAGCAGTCATCATCTACATACTCAGGTCATACATGAAGGCAAAAGGTAAGATGAGAAAAACAGGCATCCTCCCAAGTGCACACACAGAGATAATTTGCAACTCATCATTTTATTGACTGAGACTGAACAACTCACTCATAATGCCTTGCATGTTTGCAGGATCCAAAGAAGGGAGGTTAGGCAGTAAGTGCAGGCAGTCCCTGCTGCCCACACACTTGGCATGTGCGCAGTGAGAATATCCTTTGATTACCTGAGTACTGGTAAGGATGTCCAGAAGTTTGTCCTTGTTTCTACCTGTCATTTTTGTTCTGTAAGGGCTTTTTTTGATACAATTTTGCTCATCTAAAGTGTATTCAATGGCCACATCTATATGAAACAGTTATAGATGTTGCTGTAACACATTATATATCTTCATAAAACCTGTCAAAAAAAGATTCAAGGAGCGGAGTCTAAAGCATTTGCTTGGCTGGAGAGCGCTGAGCAAAGGTACTATGCTTGGAAAGTACAGTGGCTGCATAGCCCTCACTGCCTCACATGGGTGCAGCTTGAATAGCAGAGATTCACTGCTGGACATGGATGTAAGAATGCTTATTATGTATTTAAAGAACAGGCATAGAAAACTCTATACCTGAGAGCAAAAGGCACCTTCTGGAACAGCCAGTGCCGCAAGACTGCAGGCAGTTCGTGCCTGTGAAATACAGTTCCTGGGACTGGATCTTTCCTCACCATGCAGTGGGTTTAAAGAATACGGGCCCAGTTCTCTCCTGGCTGGATGTGAGCACCATCCACTGGGATCAATGCCATTACGTACATCTTGCAGAGCAAGAGTTGGTCTGTTTGTATGTGCTTTGAGAACCCTTGCAAAAAACACTAACAGCATATGAGAGCTCTCAGTTATCCTCTGAAGACTAGGCTGTCTGCCAAGAGAAAAGCACATTAGACAGAAACATCAATAATTCCCATCATCTATCCACCAAAAAGAGAGATTCTATTTACCTTAAAATGCATCATATGTGGATTTTACCATGCTGAAGAGGGCAACACTTGTACGACTCTGAACTATCATAGTATAACAGGATTGGTTCCCCTTAGTGCTGCTCAGATATAGCTACTGCCTCAAGGAATTTATATTAATTCAGTGAATTCCATCCCTGCCTTGACAGGAGTGGGCTATCTCACCATAAATTGGCTAAACTCTATGGCTATAACTGATCAAATGAGGTGTGCCCATACATAATGTTTAACCATAAAATTTAACTAAAGAAATAAAATTTGAACATTGGCCAATAAAGCGGATGGAGAAGTGGCAGCGATGGTCTCAGCAGCAAAGCTATTCCCAGCACTGAGTGCAGGACAAGCATTTCGGAATGTAAAATTAGGTGAGCCAAATTCCAAGCTGGCGATTTCAATACAGCTTTTAGAAAGTTAAATTTAAACTGAATGCTGTTGAACATGCTATTACAATGTAATTTGCTCTGTTGCCATTAAGTATTTCAAAGGTCTTTCACAGCTATCTCAACTGAGAAGCTGGCCAGCCACACTCTGTGCTGCATTTTACTGCTTACAGGGTCATTTTGGCTAACACTGTTTTCAGCTGACTCTGCCCATGCTGCATTCTCTGACGAAAGGCAAACAATTCTTGCCTACATCTGAAAAAAACATTTTTATCAATACAGAAAAAAAAAAAAAAAAAGGTATTTTAGTTTGGTTTGCTGTTGTTTGTCAAGGACTGGAGTTAAAAAAGTTGAAAAAGAAAATTCCCCCCCTCCAACCCTCACTATGAAATTTCTAAGCATTTTTACACCTAAATACCGACTTAGATCATCTGGAAATTGGCACTGTGTAAGAAGGATAAATTACTTAATAGCAAAGATATGTATGCACATACATTGCTGTAAAGAAAGACCAATTAAAGATTTTCTAGGTAACCCGTCTGACTATAAACTCAGTCATTGAACTTGAACCAGATGCAGATATCCCCAGACCAAACCCTAGTCTTGGCAATAGGAAAAAAAACCCTGACCTATATTTCTGAATAACCTGGTTTACATCTGAGCTGACCAATTTTTCTTGTCAGCATTTAATTGCCCTGCACTGACATTTCAACAAGAGGAAGTGGTTCATCTGTGTGTCCATGGATCAGTTTGGGCCTGAGCAGTACCAGCCTGCGGCTGAAACACACCTGTAACAGCTCCAAGCCTGCCTGGAACTGGAGTCCTCCAACCATCAGAGGTACTGTGTGTGTTCAACATCTTCTGCACTAGGTACAGTCATTGATTTTTATCCCTCTGAAAAACATGACTTGAAAATTCCCAGTAGTTTGGTATAAGTGCAAGTGATATCTGAAATATCCTTATGGAAATAGAGATCAGGGAAAAGAGAAGATGGGAAGGAGGATAAGGGGCTCAGAACTTGGGCAAGTAAGGATGAGCAGGAAAGAATAAATAGATATGCCGATACCAGGAGTTTGTATCCTCTGGTCTGGTCCTGCTTTGTGGAAGCTGGAGTCTGGGAGGATCCCATCTCTGTGAATGGGGAGTAGAGACCAGATGTTCCTACCCCAAGCAGCTATTCCTCTTTCTTCAGCCACCACCCACTTTCCCACATTAAGTGCTTTATAGGTCATCATACCTACATTACTTGTCTTTAAAGAAAACATAGCCCTGGCAGGTAAGTCACCTGAGTGGCTTTTGTCTGCCCTACAGCTCCTCCTCTTCCCACTGGGCTCTCTTCTTCCCAGGCTTTTGAGGGCTGTTCCTTTGACAGGCCACTGGTCTTACCTCCCTACCTCTAGGATTCTCAGTGAGGCTGGGCAATTAGCATTTGTCCCTCCAGTCATCTACTCAGACCTCCTGGCCAGATCTCAAAATAACCCCAAATCTCTGCACAATACTTGGATAGCAAAGGCTGCAGCCACTTGAGGAACAAAAATAAAAGGGAAGAGACAAAGCAAGTCACACGTGTAGTAAGGAGAATTTATGAAAGCTTGTCCCCATCACACCCACTGTAAGTTGCTGGTTTGTAATATCCCCTGGGAAGCAGTGCAGCTACTAGAGCCAGCAGCACAGCAAGGGTTTTCTCTCTAGGATATTTTGAGTCATTAAATGTTGCTAAAGACATATTTGTCCTTGGATGGCTTAAAAGCAAACCTTTTTAAAAACTGGCATGTAGGACTCAGTGAGGTAATGAGTGATGTGAAAGAGCCAAATATTAGATTCCAAGCACTGTAGCACGACTGAAATTTCACATTACCTAAAGGGTAAAGTAAAATTCAGTAACTTGTTTTGAAACACTGTAAGCAAAAAAGATTTCCTGATTTTATCAGTGCTGTTTGAGATTTATTTGAAGCCGGCATGCAGCAAAGGGTAATTTCCTAATATCACATTCTCCTTGAATGGTTCAAATGTTTACCATAAGTAAAATGGAACAGGATTTCATAAGAAGCTCCTTCTTCATTGACTTTATCCTGGCAACATCCAACACACAGACATAGGTTTTTCTATTCAATCAATGGCCAAGACTTCATTTTCTGGCTTCCCCAGGAGGCTATGCTGTCCTCTACAGCTTGTGAGACTGATAGTGGTACTAGAGCAGGGAACAGTTGTCTGTCAGGGTGACAAGGGCTTGAGTGATCAAGATGAGAAAACAGCTAAGGAGGCAGAAAAGTATTTTCTCCTTCCTTGCTCTTGGCAAAAGATGAAACAAGACCTTGTTCTTGTGGGCTAAATGAAATGTAGAGATAACAGAAAATGTTGTCTACAAAAACCACCAAACAAGACACAATATTTCTCTTTGTTTCAGAGGAGATTAGACAAGTAAAAACATCTCCTATCACTTAGAAATATCTTTCTTTCAAAAAAGACATAACTGGGACCAGGCTTATTCCATTTGCCTGTACTGCCCCATGGGAAACCCCTGCTTGGGTACACTGGGGCTTTTTCCAGCATCCACTGTGCAATGCAGATCTCTGGGTAAAGGACAGTGCTTCCTTCTGGAGAAGAACACATCATGTTCTTGCATTAGACTGAACATTCAATTTATTGCAGATGGATTGTAACAGAGTCCTGATGCCATGTCCAACCTGGGCACACTGCCATGCCTCAAGTTCATTCCAGCAATATACTGAGATGGCTTTGCTCCTCTTAGTCTCAAATCTCTTTGGAGACAGTCCAGGCAGGCCTTCCCTACTTTTTGACAGCTCTTGGCTAGCTTCTTCCAAGCTTAGCAGTTCATTTCCAAATTTCCCACACTCGTCACATCACTCCTCTTTGATTCAGCTCTGCCCAAACCATGTGAAAAAGCCAAGGAATTCAGGCCCTTCTTCAAGCCTGCAGTCTGATCTCCAGTTGGTGAGCATCCACACCTTGATTCATTTTTTCCCAGCCCCTCAAATGTCCCCTCAGTAGGAAGACTGAAGTGTCATTATTCCTCTGCCTCCCGCTGTCAATGGAGCAGAGAGAGCCTTTGCTGAGCATCACATGCAGCTTCTCTAAAGCAGATTTAGAGCACAAAAGAAGTAATCAAAGAAAACCCAGACAGCATCTCCTAAATGCATAACACTACCTCCTAAGGATCAAGCTTTGGTGCCCTCTCTGACTGAAGTCAGTGGCATATATTGTGTTACACAGATGGACCAGAAGTTGTGCAAATCCAGATGATTGTTTCTATGCTTTTAGATGCTGGCTAACAGTTCTAAATATTTGCCTGCTGTTGGTAATCATCCAGGTTTGTGAATTACTCAGAAAATATTCAATTAGCAAGAAATTAATTGTGTTTTTAATTACCCGCTCTTCTGTGATGGTATATAGAGTAAGCATAGACCAAATGAACAAAAATGCAGAAGATTATGCATGCAGAGTTGGAAGGAAGCCTTCCCTGCAAAGCTCTTTTCCAAATCGTGATTGAAGCTGGAAAAATAAAATGAAATATAATAATGGGAACTGAAAAGAAAAACATTATGCTTTTAAAGTCACATACTGATCTGGATTCAAACTCAGGTCTGACACAGGATGTGCACCAGCTATAATCACCCAACCAATCCATCAGAACCAGGCTGAACATGTTCAGCCCAAAATATTCCTTTTCCCAGCATTTCTTGTCCATGTTTCTGAAGCCTTGAACTGACAGAAAATGCTTGACATAAGGATAAAAGATGGATGCAGGTCATTTGAACACAACACTTGGTATCTTCAGAACACTCTGGCATTAGGCAGAGATTACCCTGGAGCTATGAGGGGAAAGGGAATGAAGAGATGCAGGACAGGAGCTAAAGCACTTGGCTGAGTTAGTGTCTAGCTGAGGTCCCGAGCTGCCCTTTCACACCACAGATATGCAAGCTTGGCTCCTTGGGCGCTTTTGCTGATGAACTCTTGGCTAGGTGTTTCCAGCAGCTTTGGGACTACCTCACATCCTTAGTGTGCCAGAAATTCCATCTCTTGGCCCTTGAGGCAGAGAATACCTCCTGTGTTGTTTTATGGACAGTTGAAGTGGATGTGGTTGAAAATACAGATACATTTTCCTGGAGAACTAAGGACAAGCTTATGCTGCTTTCAGTCAGGAGTTCATTGAGAATTGGTCACTTCCAGATTTTGCACAGAATGGTGTGCAAGTTTAAAAAAATAGCAACTGCCCATGAGCAGAGGTTTAAAGCCCAGCTCTGCAATGCACTCCTTGCCAGCAGGGCTCCCAGTACTGAACCTTGAATTTTGCTGGGACACCACTTTTGTTGTTCACCAAACCCCTACCAACAGATGCCTTCACCACCTATAGATGCGGATTCATTATGTTCAGTGATATCACAGTGTGAAACAACATGCCTACCACGGGAAACACCAGACAGGGGTTGAATCAGCACTGGATTTGCCACTGAGCACAGATTTAAAGTTGCCAGACTGGTTCAGTGTAATGAAGGCAGCTGCCTCCTCCATTTCAGAAATCAATGACACATTGTCATCCACTGCAGGATAAACTGAGAACTCTGAACTAAGGTCTTGACAGGTAAAATGCCTTTGATTCTGCCTTTAATTCAGCAAGCACACAACATTACTGGATTCTCTGTATTAATAATAAATACATACTGAAGCTCATGTCAGTGGCAGAGTTTCAATTCTAACCTGAGAACAGCATACCTCTGTGAACAGCACGTCTGGGAAAGGCAAGCCACTATTCAGAGTGTAGCCAAACACAGTCAGGAAATGTGACAGCTGTTTAACAACACGTGGAAACAAAATGATAGTAATAAAATTCGTAATGTGATTTATAAACTCCTTTCTGATTTTCAGCATTATTTGTTCAGTCAAGAAAATTCGGTTTACTTATTTTCTTCAATTTTCTTCCTAGTAGAAGATTTGAAAAAGTAAGATCCCTTAGAACTGGTTTGGACCTCAGGGCTCTTTAGGGCAGGAATTCTTGCATGTATTTAAGTGCAGTATATATCCTGGGCATGTAAGTGATTGCTCCAAATGACCAGCAGACTGCCCTGCTGTAGAGGCCAAGTACATGTGCCCTTCCCTCCAGCCCAGGCTCAGGACGGTGACCCTGGCCTGGGTTTCGGATCTGCTGAGGGGGTGAGCTGGCACCTGCTCTGGCACACAGCACTGCTGTGTGGGTTTGCACAGTGCTGAGCACAGCCTGAGACCTCAGCTGGAAGCATTAGGAATTACCATGAGAAAAACAGAACAATAAGCAACATATGATGCAGAAATAATCTCACATCTTAAATGCCACTCTGAGGGCATCTTAATACTGCCCTCCTTCAAGAGGGGGAAGAAATTTGCCTTCCTGTTTATTTGATGAAAGGCAGATCAATTTCCATATTTTAAAAAGAAACAAAGTTGTCTTTCACTAACAGCCCAAGTTGAAGATTTATACATACTGTGGTATTTTTCAGACCAGATCCATTTATTTCAACAGATCTTCAGAAAGTGAAAAATTGACATGTAGGTTTTAGCTGGTATACGTGGGTACACAACAGTGGCTGCAGCCGTGAAATAAGCCATAGCCATGATTAAGATGCTATACGTTATGCAATTGCTGTGACTTGGTTTGCTGTTTATATACACCCAGAGTGAACTGGTTTGGATCAAATGGATTTCAACCTATATATGACAGCTCAAGTTGGCCTTTTTTTTTTCTTTTTTAGGTGTAAATTTGAATGGTAAAACCTATGAATCAGTGTTCCTAGAGGAAAGCTTAAGAACTGTATTTGAAAGCTGTTAAAACACACTGGACTTGTACATAAAAAGAATGCATTTGCATCTGTATTTAACAAATAACTGGGTATTAGTTACACTGAGCTCAGTCTCTTGGACATGGTAACATTAATTTAATCTCCATCTCTTATCTCAGTTCCAGAGCAATTCTGTATTTACTATAATGTATTTAGACTGAGGGATCATTAACTCCATTAATAGCGACAACCTGTAGATTTTTTCTAATTTACAGTTTCTCCATTTATTATTATTTTCTCAGTGCTGGGAATGATTATGAATCTGAGTGGTGCCAAACCACTGCAGCCTTCATTAACTTCAGCAAGAGTTGCAGCTGGTCTGCAAATTACAGACTTTTAGTGTTATGTTTGTGGCAGAGCAGCATAAGCCACGAGGCAAGGCTGGTCATGTGATGTGATGATGAATTTGAATTCATGAGAATATTTTATTGGAAATCTCAGAAAATTATTTGATCTCTCTTCCACATCTTAACAAACTTTTTCTTTGAACCTACCTGTCTTCTGAATAAGGACTGCAAAGTATTCTAGTTATAGGCAAATTACAAGTATGTTGCACGTTGCCACACAGGATTCTCTCAATATTGTAATACTAAATAGATCTATAAAGCTGATGTCAACTGACTAAGTTATGACAGTCAGACATAGTATTAAGATTCCTGAGAATAGGTAGTTTACTTGGTAAACCTATGTTTTGATTTTTGGTCTTTGGGGTTTTTTTTTAGTATTTTATTACTATTTTCTATTTATTGTGCCATTTTATTGCACAATTGCTACTGTGTAAGTATTCAGTGGCACCTCACTTTTTTCTCACCACCTTCA
This sequence comes from Margarornis squamiger, assembly GCA_035222235.1. NCBI lineage: Eukaryota > Metazoa > Chordata > Aves > Passeriformes > Furnariidae > Margarornis > Margarornis squamiger. Next base: position 23,789,352 of record JAWWTY010000160.1, read on the forward strand.
GTCATATAAATTGAGGTATTGATTTCTTCAAATAACCTAAGAGTCTTGTTGAATTACTGGCAGACTATGATGCACTTGCCTTGTTCTGGTTATCAGCACCCATTTAATCAAACATTTTAAATGCTTAACAGAGCAGAAGGATGATTACAAATCTTTGAAAGACCTAGAAGTCAGCACCATCACCAGCATCAAAGCAGCAGACCAGTGTATAGGTGTTTCATATTAAAAACAGACTGGCTGGTGGATGCTTGATGAAGACAGCTCAATACAAATTTATTTTTAAAAAGTTTAAATCCAATATATAGTCATAGTGTAACAGAAAACTCACAAAACATCAGACACAGCTAGTGCGTAAATTATAATTAGAGGTGACATAGAGCCTAACCTAGATCAGGTCCATAATAACTTGCAAAGAGTCAATGTCTGTGACTGTGACACGACTATCAAGGGTGCAACCCCTCTCTCCATTAGGACACGAAGAACACCACAAAGACCTCTGCAAAAAATTTTGGGTTGATCTCACATACTACAGCTAGACCGATGGAAAGGAATGTCATTGATGTTCTCATCCATATCTCAAAGATAAAGATGCAAGCTTTTCAATTACCACTACAAAACGCTAAGGCAATAATCACTACAGAATTATGTCCTCCTCCCAAGATGAGTATGAAAGATTGGTTACAAGTAACAACTCCAGCATGTCTGAGTACATCTTCATCACACTGGTGGCTTGGGAGAAGCCTTAGGAGCACACAGGCACTCCTGAATCCTTGTAATAAATCCATGAAGCACTGATATGGAGACAGTTATTTGATTATCACTCTGATACAGCTTTACAACATGAATGCTTATATTCAAGTGAAATCTATTCCTGTGCATATGTATTCAGACACTCAAGAATGATAACAAAGACATGGACCTCTAAAAAAAAATAAAAAATCAATTAAATTAGTCTTATTTTCTTCCTAACCAGTTCTGCTCTTGTTTTTGTATCTTAAAATACACTGCACTTAAAAAGAGCCCCCCTGCACACTGAGCCCATCTTTTTCTCCCAAGATTCAGCTATCTTATTTTTCTTAATAGATATCATGAAAGTTTTCCATTGATATATAGTGAAGTACTGTATTTACACTAAATTACACTGAGTACATAAAAAAAATCTGTCCTGTTTAACCCCAGCCAGCAACTAAGTACCAGTCCACTCGCTCACTCCCTCCCACCCCAGTGGGAGGGGAAAGAGAAAGAAAAAAGGTTCTACTTAGCAACAACCAAAACATCAGGGTGTTATCAATGTTATTCTCATATGAAATTCAAAACACAGCTCTGTACCAGCTGCTAGGAAGAAAATTAACTCTATCCCAGCTGAAATCAGGCCAGCATCGAACCCTTCACAGTATTTCTGTCAGCTCAGTGACCGGTATTATTCATGACAATAATTTTGCTAACCACACCAGTCAAATAATGAATAAGATAGGTAGTCTCTAAATACAACTTCTGAAATATGTGTTTGGATGCCTTTCAAAAGATGCAAAGTACTTTGAAACTTAGAGAAGGAATGACTTTCAATCATGGTGGGAAACACGATGCAGTACTCTGATTAAAGGACGTATGAAAATAACCACTGCAGTAATGCAAGTTGACATTTCTTACACCCAGAAGCAAACAACCGCATTTATTTAAAAGATGCATTCAAGGCAAGTATGTGCAAAATACAAGGGGTGTCCAGTTTGATGGAACAAACAGCTAATATTTTTTTCCACTTTTCCCTACAAGAGAAGACAGATGACATTTTAATGGTGTAATCAAGACCCTGATTGCCGTTGGTGACAGAATATGCCATGAGATCCAAATGGATATGATGGATAGGAGCACTTGCATTGCACTGGATGTTTCTGCTTGAAGTATTGCATTGTTTTTTCTTTTTTTTTTTCTCTGCTGACAACAATCCTTTCAATTCTTCAACTTTTTAATAAAGCAGCAAAGCTTGTGATGGAAGTCTGTGAAGACTTTTTTTAGCATAGGACACCTATGCTAAAAGGTTAGTGTAATTACCATTTTCATGTTGTCTTAAAAGTTAGTTTCACCAGCAGAGAATACACTCTGAAGAGAAGACTCTAAGTGTTTATATGAAGAATTTAGAGCTCATTTCTCTGCCTTATGAATCACAACTAAACACTGAATCACTTCGACATAGTTCTTACAATATTAAAGTTTGCTCTCTTTTACTATCAGAAGAGACATTTCCAGGACTGTGTTCTTGGATTTATGATTTCAAAGGTCTTTGTGCAAAGATTTCTGCATTGGCATGTGCTTATATTTCTTCTTACATATTTCCCTGTTTTGGAGTTTTGTTTTTGGTAAAGCATACAGTTGCAGCACCCTGGACCATTTCTTCTACTTACTGCAACATTTACCCTTGACATATCTGGAAGGAAGACCTTCTATACATACAACCTTGTCCTGTATCCTTGATGTGCTCATGTCTCAAAATTAGGAGGAGAAATAATGAACAGGTGGTGGGGCTCTCTGTCCTAACTATTTAGCCAAGCAATTACAGAAACACAAAAGTTCAAAAGGCAGACAAGGAAGTATCATAATCAGAAATGTAAATGAGCTACAATACTTGTAAGAAGCTAATTAATGGCCTAATAAATCCCTGTAGCAATGGATTAATTCCATTAGAACTCTGGGAAAGAAGAAGCAATTTTTTCATTCACATGGAAAAAAATGCTTTCAAGGATACCTTGTGGGTCAGACCACAATTTGTGTGTGCTCAAATTTAGAAAATTATCTGACACCCTCCTCCAGAGGTACAAATTGTAACCTAAAAATAATTTTGACTGCTACTGAAGGATAAGCTGGTGGAAGAAGAGTCCTTCAGGAACAAAGAATAAGCATTACCTCTCATTTTCAGGAGACCACATCTTTTCCATAAATATGTGTTCACCCCTAAATTTATGCTTTTCAGCTAGCTGCGTAAGGATTTCCTACTCACTTGGGGACATCTTTTTAAACCCTATTTTTTTTTTTTTTTTTTTTTTTTTTTTTTTTAAAACCATCTTTTCAAATGCAATTCTCTAAGGAGGTCTGCTTGGTATCAAATCCCACACTGTCTGTAAAGATCCTCCTGGAGAGACAAGTGATGTTTCCCTGTGAGGGCAGCAGTACCTGCTGGCCACACTGGCGCTGGCAATAAGTCTGGCAATTTTATCTTAGCACAGCTGCCAATATCATATTATGCAACACTACTGCTATTTGAAAGTAATCAATACCTGCAATTCCATTATTTATAGAAACTCCTTTAACTACAGTGTACTTAAGGGAAGAGTGAGAGGCTAGTAAATGCCTTTTAAAAGAGATAAATTGTACTATACTAGGAAAAGAAAGATGGGACAATCCAACATCTCTTTCTAACTTTTTTAGTTTTAGATCCTGTAACCGAATACAAACATTTTGGTCTGCATGGCTCTGTACCAGACAAGATGGGCAGGGGGAGACCAGACTCTGTAGGGTGCCCAGACCATCCTGGTCACCCTGCAGAGTCTTTGAGGGACAGTAGAAGTTTTTGGATGAGCAGTTTCTCTCCTTAGCTGTATTTGCTCAGAAGTGGCTGCTAATGATGTTTCACCACCTCAATAACTTATTCCAGTACAACTTGTTGGCTATTTTGGCTGTTTCCTCAACTGGTTGTTTTCACACCAACCATTTTATAATCAGATGAAATTGCTCTTCTGTGAGCCAAATTTATATGGCATAATTCTTTCTTCAACTTCAAAATAAAACCTTTAAATTCAATTACCTCTTTTTTACTTACCTGCTTCATTGAACAATAACTGTATGAGCTCAACAGTCTTTTTTGTAATAATTTTATATTAATATTTTGCATATTAAAACATCACTACAGTGAAATACCACAGAAAGTCTAAATTATTTTCTACTTTCATAACTGAAGGGAAAACCCTTAAAAATTGTAAACAGACCCTTATCCAAACATTAAAGTCTTTGTAAAGGAGCTTATGTCAATGGAGCAAGGAAGAGGGAGTGATTTTCACACTTAGATGTAAATGCTTTTGAAACTGAGGGTGCCAACTGGTATTTCCATAAAACTAAAGACAATTCCTCAATGGGGAAACAGATTAGACAAAGATTTCTGTTCCTTTATTCTATTATTTGCAGTGGAATAAAGTCTGAAGTTTTCCAAGAAGCAACCAAGGTGCAGAGGCAAATGGGTGGACATGGAGGACAAACAGATCAGCCTAATGACATTAATTGGGGCTACATTTCTTCATCAGCAATGCACATGCTCTTCTCCTGAAGGGCCCTAAAATTAAGAGGTACAGTGGGTATCTTACAACTGGTAGCTGGTCATGAGCTACAAAGTCACTGGTGACAAGACTTGCAGGTCATAGTTTTAAATGTTGCCAAGATTTAAGTTGGTCACTGACCAACTGATGGAAACATTGTGCCTGGGGCTGTGATGGAGAACAGCCCAACACAGCACAGGATTAGGGCAGAGCCACCAGTGCCAGTGTGAAGCAGGGTGGTCTGTGACCCTGGGTCTAGGGAACAGGGACAGCATCCCTCACAGGCAGCATCCTTGCCACACACAGTGGCTTGACCAGCTGCAGCCTGCACTGGACCCTCTTCAGAGAGGGTTACAGAGCTGCAACTGCCAGTACAGTGCACAGGTCTTTCCTCCACAGCTGACTCAGCCCCACTGGGTCTCCTTGGTTGTTTTTTGATTAACATAGTCATTAAGGGTTCAGCAGGTGCTTCAATTTATTTAGATCCCAAGATGTGCTGCCTTCCTCACCAAGGCACTTCTCTCTCTCTCAAAGACCTTTGCTTCCTACTATAGCAGATTTTAAAGCAGGGAGAAACAGGATTTTAACTCAGCAGGTGTGGAGGGCACTATACAGGTGCAATGAATAAATAAAGAGTTGAAAAGCTTTTGTCAGCCTAAAATACTGCCTGGTTTGGTAAAATAATAATAATACTTGTAGCAATGTCTAAAGTTTGCCATTGAAAACCTACAATTTTAAACAGCTGTGACTCCCAAACGATGACAGATACCAGCCTGTATACCTCAACATTTATCCCCTTGAGTTTGTGTTTGTCTGTAAAAACAGTGGATCATATTTGCTCTTTGGGTAATTCCCCTGATTTAAACATCCTTATTTCCTCAGAGGAGCAGCTCACAGAAGCAGGGTTGACTATGTAGCCTGTGACATGTTCACAGTGTGCTCAGTTCTGATTAAAATTAGTAGTTGCAAAGCCATTAAGGTATCTGAATTTGATCTGTTATAATTAGAACAAAACTGTCACAGTAACAAAGCAACACGAAAATGTGCTGTTCCTTTAGGGAGGAAGCAATTGCAGAAGAGACACTTTGCAGATACAGGATTTTACATAGCTAATAAATCTGATTAACTTTCCAGGTCACTATGTGTATGCAGGATGGCTTGAGTTTAGAGATAAACAAACTCTGGAATTTCCTTTTTGTGACAAGTCCCAGTAGCAGAAAACATTTCCAAGCAGAACTGCAAGAAGAATGGGATATTTTGAGCTCTTCAAAACATAACACTACTTTCTTTCTTATTTTTTTTAATAATACATTTCAGGACTACTGAAACATTGATGATATATTGTCATGACCTGAAACAAGCTACTCTGAGTCAGCTTTAAATTTAAGGTGTGTTTTTTCATAGCAAAGCACTACTTTCAGGGAGTTGTAATTTATTAGAATGCCTTTCCATGATTCTATTCTCTTTGACGAGCTAAGGACTTCTGTCCAAATAAGCATCCCACTGAAGGTACTGTTAATAACTGACTACAGCTCACTAGCCAAACAAAATCAGTCAGAAATATGGTTTTGAAAAAAGCTATGAAAGCCCTGTTATTTTAAAACATTTTTTTTAAGAAATGTTAAAATAGCCTGATTTTTAAAAATATCTGGACCAATAATCAATACTGCTCACATACTTACCAAGAGAACCTGTCAGCCTCAAAATACATGTTTTTAAAGTGTCTGTGTATTTAAATACAATGAAACACCTTTTTATCCTTTGCTAAACTTGATTGCACATGGATGAGTAATGGCACAGAACATTTTCAGAAGGAAACCTAAATGTGTGATGCACAATCAGAGATGTAGCTTTCCATGGCCTTCACATTATTGGGGTGAATGGGAGTACAGGTTACAGCTACGGAAATATAAAAATAGAGCTGAATATCTCAAGTCTGTTTTAACACAGAGTGTATATATATATATTTTTCTTTCTAATAACATTTGTGACATCTTGGCATATTCAGAGATTTAAAAAATGGAAAAACTAAGTGTATCACCATCATCCCCATGAGGAATAATCCCATTCCAGTCTTTCCTGTTCTTTTCTATTCACTCCCTATTGTGACAGATAGACTGGTTGTTTGACGGAGCAAGAAAATAAATGAGGGAAGCATTAAAATTACAACTTTAGCTTCAACAGTGCAACAGCAAGACCTTGCCCTGCCTGGTAATGACGTAGCAGGGGCCAGCTGGCAGTGGCTACCCCAGCCCTGCCTCCTAGCTCAGCACAGCACTAAGCCACGGGCTTCCAGCAGGGCAGCTGCTCCCTGTGCCAGCCAAGGTGCTCAGCTGCCTGTGCCAAAAGCCCTTGCAAACCTTTCCAGTGTCTGGTAATACGAGCATTAAACTGAAAGCCAGGAAAGCTCAAGTCTTAATTCTGGACCTGGCAGTCACTTGCCATGTCTAATTATATATTGCATTAAACATTCATGAAGAAAACATCAGTAAGTGATTGTCTGTAATGAAAGGGACTGCCACAGTTCAAGCTGCACACCAGATACACAAAGCTTGCGTGCGGCTGTGACCCTGGTCATCACGATGTGCCCTAGTTTCCCAGTTACCCTCTTCTTATCTTGGCTGAGGACTGGTAGGAAATGTCTTTCCTTATATAGAATGCTATACTCTGCCTGTATGGTGGGGTTTACAAACCCAGTGTGCTGTACATAGGGTTTCCCAGGCAACACTTGCAATAAAGGCTAAGTATCCAAGTTACTTGTGTTGACAAAGCACATACAATCTGCCATTACTACAGCTGTTAACTCTAGCACTTTAAGGTTTTCAAACTTTTATAAGAGTTACAGTTATGTATCATTTAATAGCGGGAGAAACTAAAGCAGCTGGTGATAGATCTGCTCTGGTACATGGCTATTGCACAGGCTACCATGCCATGCTGTCTCCTTTGGGGGTTTTTTATTTGCCAATAGAAAATGCAAAAGTGATTCAGAAAACTTTAATCAACTGCATTTCATATTCATAACTTGAAAAAGAATTAATACGTAAGTGAAAAATAAAGCATTAAAAGCATTAAAAAAAGAAAATATTTGTTCATAGATTCTTTCAATATTTTAAGCAAAAGAAAGGAAATAAACCGCTTCATTTCAAACTAAACTTCTTTATGACATCTCTGCTATTGAAACAAAGAAGGCAATAGAGCCTGCAATCTGGCATGCAAATCAGAGTACAGCATGGAGACAGATCTAATTCTGTAGCAAGTACATTAAAACCTGCAAGCAGTACACAGCATGTGCTCATCATTCACGTGTGCTTCTCTTCCTTGCTAATCAGCACTAGACGCAAGGAGGACAGGGCACAACCTGACCATGAGCCATGGCTTTGGCTCAGGCACTGAGTTTCCTTGCAGGTGTCTGGCTCTGCCCCAGCCCGTCTGCAGGGATCTTCCTCCCCAGCAGAGTGGTAACTCCTCACTGGCTGTCTCAGCAAGGACAGTGGGGTCTGTACACCTCAGGAGGCATAGAAATTACTCTTTCCCCCCTCTCTCTTCATTGGAATTGTCCTAGTTGTACAGCAAGATTGATTTTATCCATTTAGAACAGTGCAAACATTGAAGAAACAGCAGCTTTTACAGAGGATGAAAATAAAGCTAATTTAAACCTTTTCTTAACAGCAGTCCTGAAGGACCCAGGACAGGAAAATGAATGGAAGAAGTTTAGGTTACCAAAAGCATTGGCAGACAGCTGCCTAATCCCAGAATTGTCATGTCAACTTAAACCCTTCCCCTGGCAGGGATTCAATTCTCTTCTCTCCTGGGAGCTTGAAAAGGTCAGAGAGAGAACATTACCCTCATTCACATGCAGGCTTGATTGCCTTTCTAGAAAGCCATCTATGCTTGAGGCTCAGGCTGGCAATTCAGGAATGGAAAGAGCCCAGCACCCTGACTGGGACAGACACTGTTCAGCTGCTGCTGACTCAGCACGCCCACAACAGGGCCCCGTAATCCTCGGTGGGTCCTCAGTGTGTGCCAGGCACCCATGGGACCCACAGAGCCACTCATCCTTTAAGTGTTTCCAGTTGTATTCAGTGCACATCCCTGTGTGGTGTGGCCTGCAGTGTGTTTCACCCTGATGATACCATGGAGATGCTTTCCCTGGTGTGGGGAAAGAAGGAGTTTTGCTCTTGGATCATGTGGTTTGTGTTTGGTTTCCCTGTTTCTGTAACTAGTGAAACAGACTTATCTCCACCTTAAAGATCAGAAGGCAACAGAGGAGACACCGGATTCAGAGGTGTAGTCGTTCACCTGCATATTCTACAATGCATACATAAACCCGACACCTTTCCCAGATCAGATGTGTTGCAGAGCACACTATCACCACGCAGCGAAACCAAACTCAGGCACAGCAGAAAAAACTCCCTCTTTTTTCTGTGTGTAATGGTAATCTATGAATTTACAAACTCAAGGAGTTATTAAAATTTCTTCTATATAAAAATGGAGCCACAGGGATGGAAAACCTCCAGCTGGGACAAGCTCGGCAGCAACGACTGTGGCAGGCTGCTCATGGAGGGCTCCTTTCTCCCTACTGTTCCATCGATGCTCAGCTCAGTTTTCAGCCCAGCCCTCCGTGGGGACTGGGATAGGGACTGTGTCTGCAAGTACAACACCCTTCAGACCACAGAAATTGCAAATGAATACAAGAAGGTTTAGTTCACGTCCAGTCATTTTTTCACATGCAGGAAAACATGCATGCATTCATGAGTCTATATTCATCAAAAGAACTTGGAGTACAACCCAGAACAAAACCTCTGCAAGTCAGATTGCTGAACTGTACATCCCTGGGTGCCATGGAATGGAGGACGAAGCAACATGCTCTGAGGCTAGGCTGCAGCCCCCTTGGGAGCTGCAGAGGAGAGGCTGAGCACAGCCAGTCCTCGAGAATGTACCTGTACCCACAGGTGTTCTGGGTCCCCCAGCTAACAGTCCACCACCCCCTTCACCCTCCTGGCCTCAGGGCCACACCACAAAATGTGACTCTCAATACTAACACATTGCAGAGCAGTCAGTAGGAAATGCAGGAAAGCCCATGCCCTTCCTGCCTCAGTTTATTTTGTCAAAGGCACTGGCCACATGCCTGTCCCTCCTGTGACTTTCCAGGGAATGCTTTTGCTCCTTGTCCTCTGCAATGTCTTCTAGGACCTGCCAAAACCACCAAAAACTTTCTCTAAGCATTTAGCAAAGGTTTCTGGTCTGCACCACAAGCATGCAAACCTGATCCTGCTCATCACTGCACTTCCAGAGCCGAGCGCCTCCTCTCCTGAGCTGCCACTCACTGTCCATCTTGTGGCTTCTGAACAATGACTGAAAGGACATTTTGTCACCAAAACCACTTTCCCATCATGGCTTCTGATCACTCTAATAAATTTTCATATTCACCTTCCTCCCCACCATCATTAGCTGTGTCATGCATTTTAGACTTTCCAGGAAGTTTAAATGTTCAAGGGAACAATTAGGAATTACACCCTTGTTTTAATTTGAAAGGTTTAGAAATTTTAATTTAGCATAAATAAATGTCTGTGACAAAGACTTGTGATTTCATACTTTGTTTCTTATACTTTGTACTTTCTAATAACTCAATGTATCCAGAAATGCCTGGTCATGAGCTACAGTATTCCTTACACGGGCCCAACATACATGTGGTCACCAAAACCAGGGCTAGGCAGTTGAGCTTTCTGTCAGAAAGCCATGAATGCCGATTAAATAGAACAGATTTATATTAGGGCATTTTTATTTTAGAGGTGATACATGTTGATCTGCTGCATTCTTTCAGGCACTCATGAACACTTTTCTTCATTCTTTCTCTCCCAGGTATTCCTACTTTAGGAAATGTGCGATACAGTAATACAGGGTGTATATTTTTATAAAAGCATAAATCCTCCTCTTTTCTCTCCTAAACTGCCATTTCTAGTTGCTGAATAAAATTATGATAACTTGTGTCGTACTCTGTATATTAGCACTGGCTGATCAAAGGCAAACTTTGTAAGACAAGTGTCAGTGTAAGTATGTACATTTTAAGAAAGTTTAGACTTTGAACTGAAGGAATAAAAATGAGAACTGCAAACTCATCTTGCTATTTGGCCATACTTTGAACAAAGACAGTGAAGGAAAAATCTACACTTTAAATAGTTGCTTTGTTGTGCTTGATATTGAAATTCTGTGGGCTTTCATAAAAGGTGTGGAAATATCAAAACCAGAGAAGCAGCAAACAGAAGAAGCGGGCACCAAACTGCTTGTAGAGAATACACTGCAGGAACTGTCTGCAAATTTTCACTGATGGAGCAAAAAACAGTGGAAAACATTACTGAGCAATCTCACTTATTGTTTTCAGACAGATTTATTTTTATCTGGACTCTCTGAGACCATCCTCAAATTACTTTTCAAAGCGTACAAGCTCTAGAATTGCTGCAGGAAGGACTGAAAAGCATGTTTGGCTCATAAAGAAACCAAAGAATCTCTTTGAGTGTCTCTCTAATACATGACTCACAACTACAAGCTGGCTAGGCTACATGCTAAGTGGCTCATTTATTAGCAAAGCTTTGTCCTGAAATTGAAATGGCTCATTTATTGGCAAAATTTTGCCCTGAATTTCTCTAGATCTCTTTGAACTAAATATTCCAAAATAACATCTTTGGCTGCAACCGTGCTCCATGTATGGATCCTAGTAACCCGGTACTGTTGTTTGCATTTTGAAATCATGGCTGTGGTCATTCATGGAGCCAAAACTTCATAATCTTTGTGGACTATCCTAAGAAAGTTAGCTGAAAATTGTCAATTTTATTTTTTGCACAAGGCTGTAAGAAAATTATTTGAATGTATTCAGGTACCCAAGACTAAACTGAGCTTGTGATTTCTGTAAATTCAAAGATCTAAACAGAAGATAAAGTAGTGATAGAAATCACTATTCAAATATGCATTTATAGCTCTCTGCTAAACACAATAAAGAACTTCCAGAAGACAGTATTTTTATTTGTGTGTGGGTGTACTTCAGCTCTGCATTTCATTCTCTAAGCAGCACTTAGCAATGTTTATTCAGTCATTCAAGTCTTGTATAACAGATATAGTTTTATTTTTAGATACAATGTCAACTTTGGAATATCCATACCATAATATCCTTTTAAAAAACCATAAAGTTTGGACTGTCAAAATCAAGTAAATCAAAATAAAGTCCTGCCACATTGTTTCAGATTTTTACAGAATACTGATACGTATACAATAGTTCCTGCCACGCTTTCAGCTCTATCACTGAAAATGACTGTGAATTCACTGCATCTGTAGACGCAGCATCTGTGCAGTGCAGCGGTGATTGGCCATGCCTCTGCCTGGGGCACAGCATGGACTGCAGCCTTCACCAGGAGCTGACAGTGCCCCGTGACATAATCCTTGTATTTCAGCCACATGGCAGTAGAAGATAACTTAGGGTGAGCCCAGTCCTGATGGCATCTAAGTATAAAAACTTGTGTTTCCCCCATACACGACCCAAGCAGTACAGGTAACTGAGGTTGCAGCTATACCCCACAATGAGAAAGTGTGATGCAGAGTAAGACATCCCAAGAACAGAAAATGTTCAAGGTCATTTTGCCCTATCCCTTTTTTCTCACTGAAGAACATGTCAGTGTTCTTCCTTTAGCTCAGATGGGGAGAAATGTTTCAAATTGAACCTAGTTGCTACCCTCATGTTTGCTTCACATAGCAGTGTCCAAGTACACAAGCTGGATAAAACAAAGCTGGAAAATATCCTTCAGCAGTGCATCCACAGTATTCCCATCAGAAACAGAGGTTCACCACACTAGACCAGTTCAGATGAGTCCAAATGAAATAATGAAAAATGCACGTATTAAGGATGTCATATCTTCAGCAGCAACTGTTCTGATCTGCAGATCTGCTCTTACTGATGTGCACTACTCACTGACATACAAGCCTGACCAGCATGGTTTCAAAACACAAGGCCATTTTGCTACTGAATGTTTGCCAGGCAGAGTATGTATTTCTTATCACACAAACCACCAAGGCTAATCCCTTTGTGTGATGGACATTTGTTGCATCTTCTGTTCAGGATCATATGAGTTTCTTGGACAAAGTCCATCATTTAGATGTTGGCTAGTGCACATGCTTATTTTCAAAGGAGCTTTTAATCCACTTATGTTTAAAAGATTTATTGGTTTAATTATTGGTTTATTTTCTGGTTTATTCCTACCCTTTGATGTTACTGGTTATTACAAAGCTTCTATAATGGGGCTGTTAATTACTCATGCCATTCAGAGATCTATCAAAGTATGATTTAAGGCAGCACATACACTGCTTGATAAAAAGGGAATGATAAATTCTTTTTTGACTAATTAAAGAGAACACTTTGCAGAATGTTTTCATAATGGTTACATGTATAGTCTGTCTGCATTGGGACTGTCTGAGGAAAAGTAATGTTAAGGAAAGGAGGGAGGTGAATTTTCCAAGTGCCACTGTCTCATGGTTGTGGAGGGATATCTGGGTAAGAACACTGCAGCATGCTTTGGCAGGGGAACACCATTGTCAGAGACTGAGATCTGCTGAGCTGAAAGAGCACACTCAAACTTGCAAATGAACTTCATATTCTTACTGTAAGAAGGCAAAGAATGGTGTATAACCTCTGCCCTCAGAAGGCGAGTTAGTGTTGCACAAGGCTTGGAGCTACATCTCTTTCGTAAGAAAGATGGCAGGTAACAGGGTTTGTTCCTGAGGCCTTGCACACTGGAAAAATGCAATTTTTTTTTGTGCCAAGGCGAAAGATTAAAAAGCTTATCATCCATTTGCATTACTTTGCAATGCTGAATGATGCTTGCTAACTTACTCCTTTTCTGTTGTGAGAAAATCAACTGTCTACAATGATTACCACACTATAAGAAAATCCACTATCATCACATGCAAAAATTTGGAAACGCTGGTTTTTATTTACTTTTAAACAGAAATTATAACCATGTCCAAATTTAAAATATTAGTTAAAAATCTGTCTATGAGTTTTGGGAAAAGGTATTAGATCTCAGTGAAAGAACTGATAAAAAGATTTTTTTTGATGTGCTAATGAAATGCAGGCTGACACTGGAAAGCTGAGAGCCAAGTGTCAAGCTCACAAATGAAAGGGGTCAAATTTTAGGAAGCTGAGTAAATGAGAAAGACTGAAAACAGTGGGAGTTTCTCTCTAGAGCAGACTCTTAAGATTTAGAAACCAAACTGTCAACTTAAATTTAGTCCAGATGTTAAAGATAAAAAGTATTACAATGATCAAGCCATCAAATTCCAATTCCAAACTCATTCCAAAGTATATGTGCCTTCACAAATCCACTGCAAATACAGCCTTTAGCTTTTGCCAGTAAAACAGCCCCATGGAGTCCAACTCTGAAAAAATACCTCATATTCCTTAACAGAGACTAAAAGAAAGATTGTGCACCTGAATACTACCAGATTATGTGAGTTAGTGCTGCTAAAACCGCTAACAATTTAGAAGAAAGGTATTCAGGATACACCCCATTCTTGCAATTCCCTCTCATAATCTGAAGACACATTGACATCTCTGTGGTACAGCCCCTCCAGGATCGCACTGAGAGCAGCTCTTGCAGGTCCAGGGTAATACAGCTTGTCATGAGGTACAGGCAGTGCTTTGCAACTTCACAAAGCAATTAGAGAAGCACCTGGTGCAGGGCGCTGTGACTACATAATGGGAAACAGTGTCACCTTTGCTTCTGGATGGACTGAAATGTAGAGTGATTATACTCCACCGGTTCGGTACATGCTGATCCAGGTACACAGGTGTGTATTACAGACCAGGTCTCATTCAAATGCTGTGAATCCTACAGTCATTGTAATGCTGAGTCAGCATTTAGCCTTTCCTACTGCAGGCATGTGCAACCACTGGATTCTTACAATGAGATGACAATGCAAGAGGAAGGAGTACTTAAATAATTTGCAGTATATTTGTCAAAAAGCTAATTTCCCACTAGATACTATTAGGTCTGACACAGTACCTATATGATGAACTCTGACCAACAGCCCCATCCTTATTGTTATGCTTGGTGTCAGTGTGTTGATAGTAGGTAGCAGTATTCAGCACTACTTTTTATGGGCCACTGATACACAAATCCTCTAGGATTACCAAAAGCTACTGACACATAGCATCAGACCCAGAATCAGACCCAGAATGACTACACTGGTTACCAGCTATGCAATGGAATGGACTGTTATTCAGGGTGCTTCCTAAGCTAAAAATACCATGCTTGCTGTTGGGCCGTGGAAGAGAATCTGCTGTATCCTCCACCCTTGACTCACACAGTCTCTACCATTTACCCTTGCTAGAGAAGAGAGAAATCAGATTCTCACTGGAGCATTACTTAGCGACATCCTCAGATGAAACAGCCGCAGCCCAGCTCACATGCTAGAAAACCTTATTCACAATTTGTAGAAGGACAGGGCAACAGGAAGAAAAAAAGATGTTACATCACAAATGCCTGAGAGGGAGACAAGGCAGCAACCTCCTAGTATGTTCATACTTTTGGGCTACAAAACACATGTAGATTTTCACGAGATCCTTTCTTTGCATGTCAGGAAAGCCCTACATCTCTTGCGGCCTGAAGCAGCATCTCTGTCTTTCCCTGTCAGTGTCATAGCTGTGACTGTGACATATGGTGATGATATATAATGTCCCCAGAAAACACCTCTAAATGCTGATTTCCTTGCTTTTGATGTAAATTGTTTTAAAAAAGGTAGTTCACTTTAGGTAATTGTGACCCTGGAAGTCAAGGGCTTTGTATAATCTCTCTTCCTTCTTGATACAAACATACCAGTATGATTATTCTACTTTGATCTTATTTCCCACTTTACATCAGTGGTCTCTGGATCAGTATTCATGTTGTCTGAGCCACTTGGAAAAAAATAATTCTTGAACATATTTTAATGAATCTGTGTTTATAAAGAATGATCATTAAAACTGAGTTTATCTCAGGTAGATTAGATGGGCAGTAAGCGTTCTGAGGAAGCTCTGGTTGGCAGGGATGTGCACATTTCAGGAAACACCTGAAGCTTTAGAAGTCAGGTGTGTGGGAGTTCATCTCTCCCTTACCCTCCATCAGCACATGGGAGATAAGATGCTACAAATACATCACCAGCAGTGCTCCTCACCCACAAAGGTGTCATCATCCATCATGCCCTGAGCTGTTACCACTGTTATTGCTATTCCAGTGCCTCCTGGGGCTGTTACTGCACAAAGCTGCACCTCCACCTCCTTGAGGTGAATTTATATTAAAGGCAAAGTGAAGTCAGAAATCTTCCTGTTTCTGGACATAGACCAAAATGTGACATATGACATCACTGATAAGGCCTCAAAAAGATGGCATCTGCCAAACAAGAGATTGCAAATTTCTGGCTGATTTAAATATCTATGGGAAAATGTATATTCTAAAATTAAGATTATTCTAAGATTTTTTTTAAAAATTAATGTTTATCTATTAATAATTTTTTATAATTAATAAATTTATAAATAGCTCTCTGCAATGTGAATGCATATTTTCTGTGATGGGCAATAAAAATATTATTTTTTGGCAGTCTCCTAATTTTTGGACTTGAAGTCATTTAATTGTGAACAAATACATTTTGATCATGTGAGGTTTTAAAGCAGAGAATGACTTAAATATTATAGTATTTTTGTCTTGATATACGTATTACATATATTCTGCCCCATATTTCTGTCTGTAAGTAAACAGTTGGGTTTGTATGTATGTAAAAAATACTTTAGCCTCCAAAATAGGTAAAGATTTTAAATATAGAAATAAGGCCAAAAGTACCTCATCAAATTAAAACACTTCCAGAGCTCTTCCCTAATTGAGTGCCAATTAGGATGAATTTGCCTGTAGTAACGTCCTAGCTGAATCAACAAACATCATTAACTACAATTTCCAAACCTGTTCCATTTGCCCAGACCCAGTGCATTCTTTCAACTGAAGAGTGTGATTTTCCCTGATCACAATGCATTAACATAAGCATAAGTTTAAACTACATCATTTAACAGTTTATTAAAGATGTATCTCTTGCTCTGCCATGGCAATGAAAGCCATTACAAACTGCCTGTGTTAATTTTGCAAGAGATCACAGTAGGGATCTGTACAACCCATTAATGTAATGGGGGTTTTCCAGTACTCTCTTTCCACCCTATGAATCAGTAAGAACATATCACTTCTTACTAAATAAACCATGGAAGCATTTTGATAGCTGCAAGCTACAACTACTCCCTTTTGTTTATTCAGAATGATGAAGGAACCAGTGCTAAAGATTAGTTACAATAATGTTGATGATAACATGTGAAGAAAAGGCATGTATTTGGTCTACAACCACAGATGGCTAAATGTATGTATGAAAGCTGCCGAGCATAATTAAACAAAGATGTGGTGGTTGTAACTAGCAAAATGCAAAAACGTCAGGAGTTTTTATCACAGAAATCAGCATGCATGAAGTCAAATTCACATGACAAGGTGAGGGCACACGAGCAGCTACAAAGCATGAACAGTTGTGCTTTCTAGTCCTGCAGAAACACAGACATACAGAACAACCAAATCCCATCAGCTCTGCTTGTTGTCTTCTGCTTAAATTACCCAACCACTGAACGCTGCTGCAAAGATCCTATTTATGGCTTCAGTGCTTGCTTTCAGACTCTATCTTGCAGAGATCATGTTATGTTGTCTGAAAGAAGACCAAAAAAAAAAGTACAAAAAGCAGCTTTCTCTGCCAGGGTTACCTGAGCTGCTGACCCCACATGCATTGGAAAGAAGCAGGTGTTGGTTCACACAGTCTCACGTTTACCCTTAACCCCATGTGCATTGGTGAATTTTCCTTTCACAGGTGGTTAACAGTGTTTTTGAACAGAAGGACTCCTTTCTCCTCTTCCAATATTACACCCACATAAAATTCCTTAAAAAATAATTGATGTACATTTAATGCTGCAGTGTGCCAGTTCTGTGGCTGAAAAATTAGTCACAGTCAACTGCCTGAACTCTAAAACAACACTGTGGACAAACAGAGCTGTCGGGGCTACAGAGGACAGGGTGGAGGGGAATGTGATGATAGTCAATAAATACGTCAGAGGTAGTTGCAAACAAGAAGGAAAAGATCAGGTCTTGATCCTTATGGTTCCTTCAGAAGTAATTAGAAAAATGAACCACTGTCAAGGGAAAGAAGTCGTGCATTGGGACTCAATGTATCAAGACCAAATATGGTGTGTCTTGATTAGACTTTGGCCAAAGGGATGAAATGCATGGGTAACTTTTGCTTATGATATAAAATGAATACTAAATAAAACCCATTGCTTTAAACCATCAGGAAGTCCAAGCCCAAGCTGTACCAAGGAAAAGAACCAGCCAACCTCCTGAAATCAAGATACTGAAATTCAGCATGAGACATTGACTGTCAGTCAATACAGTATTTTGGTACAGACATATAGGGCAAACCAAAAACTAGACAAGAGTTGATAAACAGAGAATGGAAGAACAAAAACATGTTGCATTGCAAAAAGCTCTTACTGAGAACAGAGGACAAGCAGCGTTGAATGGCTTTTGAAATGTTTCTAATAGGACCAGAGTAAAGGCTTCATTTGCTCACAAATGCCTCCAAAGCAATTGCAGTAGTTTATGATGCTCATCTTAAAGAGAAATATCAACATATCAGACTGAATTCTTATACCATAACCCCAGATCTGTGACTAACAACTCTGAAAAATGTCAGTAAAAGTCTTTGTGGTGAGTTCATTAGTTTCAAGGTGCTCTGGAAATGTGAAATGCAGTACAAATATTGAATATGAGTAAGTCAAAATCCTGGGAAGGGCCCTCAAGGAGACAAGAATAAAATTTATAATGAAAAGAAAGCTCTACAGGTGCTAACAAAGAAGAAATGTGACTGATTGCATCAGAAAGAACTAAGAACTCTTCCAACTCATGACAAGCTGGGGGAGACAAACTCTGAGTGAGTTTTCTTCTGGCCAGGAAAGGTCCAAAAGTCCCTTTTAGAACAGCCACAGTAGTACCTTCCCTGAGAAGCGTCACACACAAAAAGCTGACAACTCAAACAGGCAAGAAAGGGGCAGTGTGAAGCAATATTTTCCTTTTACTTTCATAAACAAAATTAACTTTTCACAGGCCTAGAAAATCTTAGCTGAGGGTAAGTAACCAAAGAAGCTCAACACAAGTCAAAGAATGATGCTACCTGCTGGAGGCTTACTGGGAAAGGATCAAGGATATTGGTTTATAGGGCATTCAGTAAAAAACAAAAGGCAAGAGAGAAATCTTCCTTGGGTCTCTCTTGCTTGTGCTCAGTGCTCTCTCTCTGGTTTAATGACTTCAAGTGGATTCAGTTGAGGTGCACGTGCTGCTCAACAAAGCACCAAGGGCAAATCTTGAAAGTCTCAGAAAAACCACAGAATTAGTGAAAACCGTGGAGACCACAGCAGAAGACAATCCTGCCAGCATAACAGAGGCTGCAGAGGCTCATGATTTTACAGGGGAAGTCAAACGGGAAGCCTGCAAGACTTTGCCAGGCAGGAAATTGTGCCAGGGGACTCCAGCACGCACAGAAGCTTGTTTAGTATGTTGAAGACAGAATAAAAATAAAACCTGCGAAGACGACTTATTTGACCTTCAGAGACAAATGGGTTTCTTTTAACTCCTGGTGCGAGGCACTGAAACAACAGGTAAAACTGCAACCCCAGGAACTTCTGAGAAACGATGCCTGCAGGCAACTCCCTCAGAACTGTCATCCTCCCCTACCCCCAGAGCCTGCAGAAAAGAGGAATCTTTCAGCATGAGATAAGAGTCAGCAAATTAAAGCTCTCATGGACCAAAGGAAAACAAAGTAAACTCTACCATGGGACTCACATTAAGCCTTTTTTTCCTCTTGTTATCAGAGGAACTAGCTTGAATATCTATAGTGATCATAACTGTTATGCTACCATATAGAAAGGAAAGCTTTTGTAGTGAAATCATAGCCGAAGCCACTTAGTGATTAGCAGCTCAAAAGTGGCACTTTCAACTCCTTGCAGGTATTCAGTGGCATCACTGCAGTGTGTCCAGCCCATCTTTAAAGAACACTAAATTCAGTTTGAAAGTGTTACCTCAAACAAGCACAGTGAAGTCCAGGAACAAACCTATTGTGGGGCTAGTGGGATGGAAATCCTCATTTTTGCAATTAATGCCTGCCTATTGCAATATAGGGACTCCCGCATGCCTGACATTCTCCTGTGGCAACTCTCTCCATTCAGGTCAAGGCTGGATCTTTTGCTGTACTGGTCAATCCCTGGGATGATGAAGGCACATACAGGACTCACCAGATCCACACCCAACAAAATAAACCAAGGGAATAACTCAAAGACCTATTTAAAAAAAGTTTATTAATTACCTTACTATGAGATGGCCTTTAGGGATATGAAAGAGAATGATAGAAATATGAAATCAAAGAGGAAATATTGATTTACATGTGGTCTCATTTTTTATCATTTCATTTTAATTTCTTAAAGCAGTTGCATGTTCTCTGTTGTGCCAGATCAAATAAACAATTAATTGCTATCAGATATTTATTATTTTTACACATGAACCTTGAGTACTGGGACACATAAAGACATATGTATAAGAGTCAGTTTTGGGTATGTATTTCAGCTGACATTGCATCAGCTCTCTAAGGTAACTCAATGCACCCCTATACTCTTAGTATCCCAATGAGTTTTGATTGTAATAATTTAACTTAACTACTCAAGTCAGAAACAGCTATGAAATAATTTATCTGATTAAAGAAAAAAAAAGAAAAAATAAGTTTATTTTGTTATAATTCTGCTTTTTTATGTGTTACTAAGAAGATACGGATTAACTTTATTTTCACATCTGGAGTTTACTGTAATAGAAAATACTAGTGTTCTCCTTGCTGCCAAAAAAGCGTCATCCAATTAGTATTGCAATTGTTGCTGATTTTAGGACCATGCAGGCACAAGAGAGGAGGTAAAGATAAGAGACTGTTTTCAGATTACATCGGAGAAAACAAGAGTAATCATCATATAAATGAGTGTATTTTTCTCAGTTGTCAGAGTTGCAAGTCCCCACGTGTTAACAAATGGAAAATAACACATTCATTGCAGTAAATCTAAAATAATCCCAGTGTGAAGGATGCCAGCAGCAGACTTGCCAAGACATGCAGTGCCTCACTGTGACCACGGGGACTCCATTGGTCACAAGCAGAGAAGAGCTCACCATTGCATTTAAATGATGGCAAGCCTGCCAGCATTGCTATACCTGGGAATCACACTTTATACCACAAAACAGCACAATATCACACCTGCACACTGACAGGTGTTCACTTGAATGTTTGAAAGTTATGGAGCTAAATCATTAAGCTGCTGGAAAAATGGTGCATGTCTTGAGTCTTGGCATATGGAATAGCTTTCCCACTGTCTGTCATATTCAGAGTAATTTGAAAAATTATACATCTTCTCTTGCTCTTTAATATACTCATTTGTCCCATGACCTCATCACACTTGTGTTTGTTGATTGAGGAAGCTCAGTGGTATGAATTAAACAGTAATTGCTCACAGAACAGGAATTGCTAGACAAAGTTTTCAGTCATTGAAATGCACAGATCTGTATCCCAGGAGTGTATTATTAGAAACATCTTCGTTATGTTCGTGGCTTAACTGTGTCTTACACTTTCCCAATTAATAAGATTTCATGACCCCTGAGGTTTATGTGCAA
Organism: Margarornis squamiger; assembly: GCA_035222235.1. Classification (NCBI taxonomy): domain Eukaryota; kingdom Metazoa; phylum Chordata; class Aves; order Passeriformes; family Furnariidae; genus Margarornis; species Margarornis squamiger. Next base: position 23,810,452 of record JAWWTY010000160.1, read on the forward strand.
GCAGAATTTGTCAGTGAGTTTTGAATCCTGGATACTCGAGTAAAGTAACTACTTTGGCTAATAAATCCCTCAAGTAACAATTAGTGTTATCAATGTTATATACATAGTTTATGATTCCAGTAAAATTGCCAAATGTCTTCTTTTATATATTCAGACAGACACAGTCATAAGATTTAATTCCTAGGAACACAGAAATTTGCTCTGCCTACTGAAAATGCAACCAACAGGGTTTTTTGCCAACTAAGTCTGTGTCCCTAACTGGAGTGACCAATGCTTCTTGCTACTGCACCCACAGTGCACCAAAGCTGTCACCAAATCAAACACCCAAGGCTTTGTCCTGAGCCACTGAAATGAGGCACAAGCTGTTCTAGATGCAGATCCTGAAAATTAATATATATATATATATATATATATAAAGGGGGTGAAGGGCGGTAAAGAAAGGCAAGGTAGACCTTTCACGTCCTTTATTGCTCCTCTATTTGCCATGTGCTAGGCTTCTTCACATTGGCCTTTGAGCCTGTCACGAATACTGGGACGAATCTGGCCAATTAGGGAAAGATTGACTGACAAAAATTTTCCTCTTCTTGTGTGAGGACAGTGGGTTTGCACAGAACATAGCAGAAACCAACACTATACCCATAGTTCAGGGGACAGTTAGAATATGGGCATTTTTTTAAGTCCTATTATCCACCAGCTAAAGAGAACACTGCCTAAAAACCCATAAAATATAAGAAACTGCTTTGTCCTTATGTCCACACATGACATAGATTTATTCCATTTAATAATTCACTTAGTTGTGTGAAGTAAAGTATTTCTCAGCACATTGCAAGCCTCATAGTTGGAGTTTGAAGTTGTCACAGGCTCTATTCTGGCATTTATGAATATTTGGCCTGGGCAAGGTAAAATGGTAAAGAGATCTTGTACATCTATCTGTCTGCAAATCCAGATTTCATATTTTTCCTGTATAGTAACTCAAATACCTCCAGCAGAATCAATAAGGCAGTATTAAGAATAGAATCACAGAATGGTCTGAGTTAGAAGGGACCTTTAAAGATCTTCACCCAACTCCCCTGCCATAGGATGGGGCATCTTTCACTAGATCAGGTTGCTCAAAGTCCCATCTGACCTAGGGCTTTGAACAACCTGATCTGAGGAAGGAATTAGTAAAGGAAATATACACCATCCATAACTTCTCTGCAGTCAATTCTGTAGTCCTTAGCTTATACTAGAATTTATTAACATTCGTCATAGCTTCAGTGAAGCATTTTAGAAAACACTTAGTAAAGAACTAAGATAGTTTTAGTTTATATTAAAGGCATACTGTCAAAGAAAAACAGAATGTTCTTTTTCTACCTGTGTTTGCAGCATTTCCTCAATGTGCCTGACTCAGTTTGGATAGTGAATCTAGACTATTTTATTTTCTACTTCAACTTTGCTTTCAGTCATTTTTGCTTTTTTGGTGTGTGTCTTTTTCCACTAGCACAGTACCATCAGGATTCCAGAACTCTGGGAGGCTGTTTAAAGCTCAGACCAAAGAAAAGCACAGCAACCCCTTCAGCAGTGAAAGCATTCCTATTCAGGTTAGGTCTTTGGGGTTTTTTCACTTTTAAACCCTTTTTTTCTTGAAAAAGTTGTACCCATCTGTGTCTTAAATTGATTCACAATCCTCTGAAAGCTGACATTTCTGACTGTGTAGCTGATGAGCCAGTTGCTATATTTCTAGTTTTCTGTGGTTTACACCAACATCACAGTTTTATGTGCCTCTTAATTAACTTCAGCTTTGTAAAAACTTCTCCTGACACAGTTTAAGACATACTAAATGCACCTGAAAAGGGAAAATAAATAATCAAGAGAAGCTGTCATACAATATTCTGAATGCCAGTTTTACAGACTCTGCAGCAGCTTCTTGTTTATTAGCTAAAGACTGCAATGCCACTTTTGTTATTAGCTGTATTTTAGAATTAATGAAAATGGGTAAAAATAAAATTAAACCAAGTAACCAGTAAATATTTTTCCTCCGATTTATATTAATTTATATCTATATATGTTGACCAGACAGATACAGTTCAAAACAGGTTTTGAAGATTAAAATTCCTGAACATTCAGACCTTTTAGTCTACTTTACCTTTTTTTTTTTTTTTTTTTTTTTTGAGGCATCTCATTCCCAGAAAGGAAATAGACCTGGATCTCTTAGGCAGGGAAACACAGAGTAGAATTGGCTCTTTAAAAACATACATTGCTCCAGGTTTATACATATCTATCTTCCATGTCTCAGAGCCAATGAATATTCATGGAGCAGTACTGTATTAATTAGCTTAATTTGTAATTGAAAATATGTTTTGGAGATTCCTAGTGTGATCTTAGGAACTTCAACTGGTCTCCTGTTACACAAGGAAAAGTGCAACATACTTCATGTGGCAGCCAAATCTGTCACTAAAAGAAGCTCTGCACCATCCTGGCTGCCGTTAAAAGCAGCCTGTTCAAGAGCAAAGGAAAAGAACCCCAGCATCTGCTCTGCCCACTGGTACCTTTTTCTCCAGTGTTAGTTTTTAAAATCTTTTCTTCCCCAGTAATTCATGAAAATATGAGCTAGAGCCAAATCTTAAAGCATGCAAATTTTTGACTCTGGAAAGTGTTAATATGAGAACAGAGAGATACTTCTCTGCCCCTTATGGTCCATTTCTACCCACTGGCTCAATGCTGAGGATGCCACCTCCACAACTAATCAAAGGTCCGTTCTTAACAACATTTCTCTCTTCTGCCCTTGTTTCACTTCTGTGTCATCAGTTATCACTTAGGCCATCACTGTTCAATCTGCAAACACTTGGCCTAAAAAGAAAATCAATCATTTTCCATCCCTTAGTCTGAAGTATGGTAGTGGCACCCATCTTCCAAAGAGTCTTACTAGTTCAACCTTTGTCAATATAGGCAGAGTTTAGTAATTACGTATTGAGATGTGGGGCTGACACAAAATATCATACAAGGACCAGACTAAAACATCCTTTAAAATAGATTCATAGCTCCTGGATTTTAGCTGTCACACAAAGAAGACCTCACAAGCTCTTCTAGTTTTTAAACAAGCATGTTAGCAGACTCAGCCTCTTGGCTGCATCACACAGGAGAGCTCACATAAGCTAACAATGTATATTTTGCTTGAAGGAAGATCTGAAAAAGTGTTTTAAAGGAGATTAATTCTGTTCATCAGATCTGGAATGAACAAAATTATGTTTTCTTTCTCTACATTTCCTTCAGTTAAAAAAAAACCAAAACCAAACCAACCAACCAAAATCCCCCACAACCAAAACCCAAGTCAAACAAACCTCCAAGCCCAGAAAACAACTAAAAAAAACCCATGAAAAATAAATTAAAAATACCTTTTTCCTTTTTTTTTTTTTAATATAGGTTGCTGTTACCACTTAAGACTGCAAGCATTCATCATGACCACAGAAGATGTTTTGATCCTATTTCTTTACAGGTTTTCTCACTTGGCTGGCAAATCTTTTGAATCACAAGCTTGCACTGCAAACCATTTATATGGTGCCAGCAGAAATGCCTTACTTTTTTATTTTAATTTTTTTAAAAAATCCTCCAGCTCTGTCTAGACTATAATGAAACAGAGTATATTGAAGTAGACTTGTCATTATTGTGCTCCTGGAAGTTGTAAATATGTTCTTTTCCACAAAGCATTATGCTAGTAACTATATGTGTGCTGTATGGACAGATGCACTTTTCTGAGGAAATATAAAAATTCTATGTCCCTTCAGAAAATTTATAACAGATTTTTAACACACACTGTTATTGCTCTTTGTAGCATGAGCACTAACCTGGCAGAATGTAACAGCACTGATGAAACCCTTACAATATATTAGTTCAATAATCTTTGAATTTGTAGTAGTCAAATAGCACAACAAGACTGCTAACAGTCAGCCTAGGAGTTTGGACTAGAAAAGAAAAGTATTTGGTGAAGTAAGTATTGTCTATTGTATTGCATGTTGACTTTTTAAACTAAGTTACTTTGTTCATTCTGTGCTCAGAAGTCAAAATCAGTTCTGCACATGCCCTCTAAGATTATTATATATGTGATTAGATTTTAAAGGCTAGCATAAAAACGTCAAGGAAAAAAGAAAAAAGAGAAAACATGCAGATTCCATTTATAGTCAGGTCATTCTCAAAGACAGGCATTTTCTTGCATGCATGTAATTATAAAGAACATAATGGCACTAAGAGAAATGGGCCCAAATTCTCTACAAACGAAAAGAGAGTTGCATCTCTTCTTATTAATTCTGCATGAAGTGGCTCCTGAAAACTGATGGAGATACCATGAAAGACTTACATTTTTTTAAATGGTAACTGTAGTGTTCAATTAGCTGCAAATCTCAGGGGTTTTTTTTTTAATGTTTTCAAAATCTCTTACACTATGATTGCATTAAAACATTCTTAAACCACAAATTTATTTTTTCCCCTGGGAAATATTACTTAAATAATATTAAAAATCTCTCTTTATTATAAAAATAGATAATTTCATACCAGGTCTGAACCATGTTTTGTTTTAATGAAAACCTGTCATTTTTCTATAAATTCAGTTTACTTTCATATTTGGGTGTTTTTCCACCTGTTGCAAAAGCAGAAACTACTGATCTGACTCAAAAGGCTTGATGTCAAGGCTAGAGTTGTTCTCTGAGGGAGTCTCTTAGAGGTCCAAAAGGGTAGGACTCTCACCTGCTGATGCAGTGAAGCAATTCACTGTTTTGGGAGATGATTTTTTCAAATTCACAAAAATGCTCTTAGGGGGCCATTGAAACAAGCATAAACCTCACGAGGCAATATCCACAACAATACAAAACGCGTATTTAAAAAAGATGCTATTAGCCAACTTCACAAGCCAGTTTTTACCTCTCATACTGACTGGTCTTTCCTATTAGTGATTATATCTAGCAACAACAACATGACACTGCATCCAGTGTAGGGATCTGTGTAATGAGGTGAAAAGTATTGATAATGAGACCTTATTCCAATTAGGCAGCTACTGCATAGAACCTACTGGATCAGCAAAATGCGTTTAGGAACATTTCAAGGACACTTGGCAGCCTGAAGCACACATACATACTCTCATACATAGAGGAATTTCCTTCCTTACAAAGCTTTAACCTTTCTAATTAAATGAGAATTTTAAATTAACATTAAATTAAACCTAAATACCAAAGAAATTAACAAAATAGCAGTATTAAGATTCCTATAACCTGATTTGCTAAAGTTGCATACAAAGAAGTATTTTCTACTTATACTTTATTAAATATCTATATAAGTAATCTGTTTATGATAAAAACATCCCATAGAACAAAAAGGATGACAAAATGTAGCTTTTGGAAATTCAATTAGTTCATAATAATAACTTACTAAATTAATAACGTATTCATTTTAATATCAATGTTTTAATTTGTCATGTGAATTAATATAACTTCATTTCTTTGAAAGAAAGAGAAAAAATACTTTTAGAGATTAAGATTTAAATTTTCTTAATTTGGAACTACTTTGCTTTAGTTGCTCAGGTTGATGGGGTTAATACAAAGCAATTTTAGACATTCCTAAAACTGTTGTGTAATTTCACAAGTTTTCAAACAATTTCAAGCATCAGTTTGAAACCAATTCCCATAGCCATATTTATATCACACCCAGAATTGTGCTATTAGGAACCATTCTTCAATGCTAAGTATGCCCCAAACATTTAACAGTAATGTAACAAATACAGTAATCTTTAGTTTCCTAAAACTAACTTGCATCAAGAACTCCCCTCAGGAAGTAAGTCTGAACCAGCCAAGCACTAAGCTCCAACAATGGCTGCAAACAAAACAGTTCCCTCTCCAACAAAACCATAATTTCCTAATCGCTGTCCAGGAGAGACCAAACCTCCTGATCATTAATCAACTTCCAAAATCACATTATTGTGCAACATGACATACGTGTTGGAAAGGTGAAGGGAAGAGAAGAGGCTGTGAGAGCTGGTCCCAGCTGAGCTGTGACAGTGATTTCCCAGGGCACCAATACCACTGAGGAATGGCAGTGCCCAGACCCTGCTGGTGACTGTGGTGAACCAGTGAGATCTGCTTCAGAAGCCCCTCCAGCCTCACTGCCTGCCATGGATCCTGTGCTCTGGATTGCATGGCAGACTGCATTACTCCTAGGAGAGCAGAGCCTTTCAAGAAGTCACGTAATATGGTCATAGCACATGAGCTACTGGACTGGTGTGTGACTGGGAGTGGTTCAGGAGCTGCAGGTTGGACACTGCTGCCCATGACAGCTTCTGAGCTCTCTACATCAGACTGGAAGGGTCACGGTGAAATTTTGTGTAGTCCAACAGATGCAGTTGGTAGTTTTGTTTGTTCACGTGGATAGGGAAACTGTTTCTAGAATAGCTCTTACTGAACTGAAATGATAAACGCCTCCAAACATGATTGTGAAGTATTTCTGGAGCGATTCTACAGCCAAAAAATATTGGCTCGTGCAGCACTGATAGAACAGCACACATGCGTGCAGAAAGTACCAGTCCCAACTCATTTCCCCTCTTCTCTTCCAACATGCATTCAAGCCTGGGAACCCTACGGTGTGCATCTGACCTATCCAAATACTTTAATAAAAGCAAATGGTAAAGGCTGGCCCATTTCCACCCTGTTTTGCTGAACACGTGTTCGCGTTGAAGGCATGGCTATTTGCTGCCATGTGTCCCACCTGGAGCCATGCACCAAAGAGGCCACCAGTGACACCTGGCTGCCAGGCCCCGTGACTGGGAAGCTGTGGGAAAGGGCTGCTGCCAGCCCAGGGGACCACAGCAGCTAACCCAGCTGGGTATGATGGTGCAGATAGCTCCGGGACACCAAAGATCCCTCTCTAGCTCACTAGGTAGGACTGAAACAAAGATAGGCTGGGATGAAATCTAGGTGGGTCAGTCTGCACACAGACCATTTCCACTTATTTTGATCAAAGGATAACAGAGTTGGTATTTAACAATAATTTGTTCAGCCAGCTGCCGAGATGAAACAATATTTTCTTGTACTCAGAATATAACTGTAGCTGGAGCTCTGGCTAAGAAATCAAGTTGTAACTATGAGGTGCTGAGTGCTCAAATAACTGTTATTTTGACAGACTGGCCCAGATTCTCATCTCATTTCTTGAGAGAAATGCTGTATTATTTCATAAAAGAGCTTCTGCAATATCCATTTATGTCAAAGTAAGAACATAATACAGACTTGAAGTCAAGGATAATCATAATTTCTCTCAAAAAAAAATTCTGGGTTATGTTTGCATCTTGAGAAACATGCCAGTGTTGGAGGCAAAATTTCAGTTAGCAGTTTGTGGGGGAATATTTATTTCTTTATTCTTGATGTATTAACAGAATTATAATTTGGCTTTTGACATTTTCAAAGATGGACATAAATTTATTTTATTTCTGCCTCTGCAGCATAAAGGAACGGGTGCAATGCTATCAATCTATAAGCATGTGCAGTGAAGGCAATACTAGCCGGTGCTTCTCCTGCTGACTTTCAATTGATTGAGGAACCAGGTCAGAAGAAATGCATCTGTCTCCTCTGTATCCAAGAGAAAGGAGATATGATAACTAATATTACTCCAAATTCCTTCAGCCACCTAAATATTTAACTCTTTCTAATTTTGATCAGAATTGTGCACAAATGGCAGTGGTAAGTAGGAGTCTGCATTAGATTTCCTTTAGCTCTAATTCTCTTAGAAGACCTTGAATCTCACTAAGATACTCTTTCATATTGCAACTGAGGAAACCTGAGAAGGCTCAGAAGTTCTTGGAACTTCTCGTACAGGCCTGGAAACAGTCCTGTACTACAGACACAAACATTGAAAAAAAACCAAAAAACAAAAAACATTTGGTTTAGCACATGTAGAACCAAGCTATTAAAGTGAAAAACTAGGTACAAGTCTTCCTGGAACAGACTACTAGAAGCGATGTGTTTGTTATTTTTTGCTGGGCCAGAAATACTACAGAGAGTAAGCTAAATAAGCAGAAATACTACAAAAACACAAGAATTAGTTGGTCTTTGAACATTGCATGCAGGTGCACAGCAGAAGCAAGAGGTGCCATCTCTGCCTGGAGCAGAAGGCCAGCCGAAATGGAAAATGGTAGCCTGGATTCCAGTGAGTATTTTGTATTTAAAAAGAGAGGGGAAAAAAAAGTTTCTTTTTAAAAAAATCTTTCACTAAAACAAGTTGAGTTCACGTACCAAGAATTTCTTACAATCATAACAAATGCCATATGGTTAGCTAATGTCTGACATGCACTGCTGTTTTAGCACTATCATTTATGCTCTGCAATATACTCTACCACGAGTTGACTCACCCTAGTTTCAATCTGCCCTACTCGTGACTGTATTAATTTTTTATCAATTAATAAAGCTTGCACACATTTCTACAGTCTTGACAATGAGTCCTAGCACATCTGATCTTGTTCTGACAGAAGTTTACATCAAAGTAGTAAATAAATATGAACTTGTCTCCAGCTGTTTATCCTTTCTCTACAAAAGCTGTACCCCTGGCTCATACCCTCCCTGTCTGTTACTTGGCCTGGTATTGGCTGGGTGATTTTTGTCCTAATTCCCCACTTCAGACCTGGGATCAGCAAGCCAGGGGGATGCCTTGAGCACCTCTGCAGCTGTGACCTCCAAGAAGGGGCATTGCAGGGAGTTCCTCTGCCACCAGCTGGAGTGTTTCTGCCCCTGGGTCCCAAACTAGTTATAAGACCTCCTTGTTCCACTGTGCTGCCCTATTGCCTCACCTTACGAACTTGCAAGGCAGTCAGGTACCTCTGAAAAAATCACACTTTTTTAGAAAACTGGTGTGGGACCAGATTAGTGACCGCACAATATCCTAGAGGGAGCAGCAGAAACTCAGTATGGACTAGAGCTATGATGGCCCCAGCCGGGAATCTTGTCCCGAACACTTGATACGTATAGTGTACATGATCTCATGGCCAGGGATGTTAATCCCCATCTGTCAGGACAGAGCAGTGCCTGCTCCCAAGTTGGCTGGCCCCATGCCCCAGAGCACAGGTGCCCAGCAGTAATGAGTTTGTGGCCAGCCTGCAAAACACAGCAAGCAGCATTGCTTCTGCAGGAGGGTCTGCTCACATGCCAGAACTGAGAAAACAGCCAGAGAGAAGCTGAATAATGGTACTGGAGATGGTATAAATTCATTGGTATCTAATTCTCAGCAAAAGTTAGGCAATGACTGTGGGTTATTACACCTAAAAAAAATACATCAAATACTGGCTTTTGGTAGAAAATGTGAACTTTTACTTAAATGCAAGTGTCAGCAACCTGTGAAATGGGCTTGGGACAGAAACACCATCAGGCTGCAGGCAGACCTTGAGTACACCCCTGAGCGCCCAGGCTGTCAGTAGTGGCTGCCTGTGCACCCCTGCTCTTCTCCACAGAACAGCATTCCAAGGCAGGCTCATCAGCCAGGTCAGTGGGACAGCTACCCCCGTGCCTGCTGCTTGTGGGGAGTTCCAGCACTGGAGTTAGTATGCTATCGGTGTATCAGTTCCTCAGAGCTGGTTCTCCTTATGGGTGGAAGGTACCCTAATGGGGGGCAATTCTATGGCAATGTCACCTTGCTAGTTGTTGCTTTCTTTAAATAAAGTTTCTTTACCTGTCAGAAACTACTAACCATGCCATTATTCACTAACTGTAAGAAATACTTGCATTTCAATAACTGTAGGGCAATTACAGTGTAATGAATTTTGTCTAGCATAGAGCACTGAAATGATGGTATTATTTTATAGTGAAACCCATTCTGCTGCAAATAAAGTCAGTCTTTTAGGAAAAAATGTTTCCTGCTATTAACTGACCACTTCTGCAGCACAGACTTTAATGTTACTCTCTACATGTTAGATTTGGGCTGTGTTCTTAAAGCTGATCCATCAAGGGACCACATCCAGGGTCTACAATTTCAAGGTACTGACTATATGATTACCTACATGAACTTGCAGGAATTACTTTGAACTTTCCCAGTGGCTTCCCTCTCCCCGCCCCCGCTTCCCATTTTTTGAGATTGTGAATAAACCACGTGAGCAAGGTGTTCATCCTAGCCTTTAGCCTTGCTTTAACTTTTCCATAACTGTGTTCATTGCACATCCCTCATGGCAATTTTTCTTGTAAACACATATTTTTGTTGAGCACCAGAATGTTTCCTATAACTTATTATCCTGTATACCAAGGGAACACAGGGATAGTCTTGTTCCTGAAATCTCAGAATTGGCTGTTGCTGAAACATGTGCTGTGTTTTAAGGTCAGGGTGCTAAATATCTCTTTTAAGATGTTTACAAAGTAGGAGTATTAACAGGGACAAATCTCCCCTTCAAAGTCCTGGCTGTTTTCACAGGTGCTTTCCTGCAAAAGCAACTTGAGGTTTTTTTCCCTTGCATGAAATTTCCTGATCTTTGTTTTAACACCTCTCCAGAGCTTTGTGGGTCACAGGACCATGCTATTGAGCTTTCCCACAATAATTCTAGGAATAGCTCCAAGATATGAATCATTATCTCCTGCCTTGATCATGAGATGCTTATGCAGCCTGTGCTATACCCCATCTGGATAACTCTAATTCATACATTTGGGGGCCTTCCTGCTATTTCCCTGGAGCTGCCTGTAGCTCATGCACAACTCTGTTGCCAATACAGTAACCAGAGCCAAAATCTCAGTGTGAACTGGGCGCTGAAAGAGATTCATTGCCTTGTAATGAAGTAGAGGATCCAGTTCTAAGTCTCATGCAGTGTTGCCCTACCACATACATGAATGTTGTTTTTTTCACATTCCCTATGGCTTTTCCATCACTCGGAGGTGAGGACATGCAGGCTTATTTGCCAGTCAAAGCTACAAAACAGATATTATATCTCTTGTTGCTATTTCCCAAATTAACTGTCTAGCCTTGTTAATACTGTCTGAATGCCTATGCCTTACAGTTCCACAACATCAGCCTGATTTCAGCCTTATGCTTTATGGAGCACTGATTTATTCAGGCACAGAGGGCGACAAGGAGGCAGGAACATGTGCTTCTTCATACTATAGGACACCTGTTTGCCCTTGCTTGCCAAATAACATTTTGTTCACGACAGTTGTGGTTGCCACCAAGACAGATTGAATTACAGCAGGTGCCTGGGAAACCCAGGAACTTTTAGGGAATAGAAATCTATGCAACTGTAAAGCACTTACTGTGTTTGAAGCCAGTTTATACTTGGAAAGACTGGTGGGGACAAAGTGAGCCACAAGGAAAGGAGTCTAATGGAGCTCGTGACAGAAACATTCCCACAGGGGCTGACCCACCAGCTGCATCTAACTGGATGGAAATAGGATATCAGATTACTTCTTTGCTTAAGAGAAGTTTAAATGAAGTTTCCATGCCTGAATATGGAGAATAAAGCACTGTTAGGGCAACAGGCACTCCATGGGTTGGTGTGAAGCTAGAGTGGTGGATCTGAGGCTGCTGCTGCCCTGCCATGCCCTGTGCTTGTCCACCGACACCAGATGGTGGTGCTCTTAGCAGTATTTTGATGCCCCTAAAAAATGTACAGAAAATGTAATTTTCTCCTTCTCACAAAAACTACACTCAAACCCCAGCAGGTTCCTTCAGAAGATAACTGCTTCAGGTTCCACCCTAAAAATCCACTGTCACAAAACCTGAAACACCCCAAACCCCTCAAACATTATGGAAGTTGGTTGTAGCTCCTACTCTAAATTTACATAAAAATCTGTAAACGATGCCATCTACCATGAAAAGTGGAAGCAGCATTCCCCAGCAAGACTTAAATATCCAGCAAATGACATCCAGTAAGGTGCCAACTGCTTTCTTGAAGGCTCCTTTTAGACAGAATAACTTACAGTGGGGACTGTGCTGATGGCAAGGACCTGATGATAGTCAAAATGCATCAAGATGTCTACAGTGAACAAAGGGAGCTAACCTGAAATCCTATGGTAACATGTAGGACTTAACAGACCTAAGAATGATAAACCAATGCAGTAACCGTATAGTGTGAACAATTATTTTAAAAGTGGTAAGTAGCAGGTGGTATAAGAAATCTTATTATTTTTTTAACAATTTTTTAGTATGTGACCAAATATATATATACATGTTGGTACTTATCAGGCATGTAAGAAAAAACCTCACAAAAATCCTTCAGATGTAAGCTGTAAAATTATAAATATTTAAACCAGATACACAAGCAATAATTTTACTTTTGCTAGAATATATTAAAATCCTATTGCTACAGTCTCTCAGGATCACAGAGGCTGAGCAAACTTTTTCCTTGAAAAGTCAGTACTGCCAAAATAAAACTTTCTTCTTATTGAAAGTTTGGTCTTAGTTATTTCTGCATTTTTGGTAATTTTAAAATAAAAATATCTTTTAAAAAACCTCAATCCTCTATTTCATAAGAGACTATTCTGTGCTTTCTCCTGATCTCCATCATTAGAGGCCATGAAAATAGAGTATTAAAAAATAAACTTTGAAAAAAAATCCACAATGATTCCGTAGCAAGTGGTTCCCCCCGCCACCCCCACCCGAATATATTACTCTTGGCAATTTTGAAATCTAAATAAGTCACATTTCTAAAATGTAATATATGAGTAATCTCACAAGAGCATCAACGAAACCACTGGTGTGAGTAAAGCTCATGACATGCCTACACGGTTGCAGGATGTGATGGGACCTGGTTGTCTCTTGCTGCATCTGCCCCCTGGTTTGCTGCTGCACAGCCCTTTGGAGACACAGCACTGCATCTGTTGGCTTGGTCAGAAGTGCTGTGCATGTGCCACTTATTTTTAGCAGAGTATCAAAGTTTGTGGTCTGAATCAGGAGTGCAGAATTTGTTTAGCTCTCACTGACTTTGGCTGGGGCTACAAAGCACACAGCAGCACTTCAGAAGAATCAGGCTCTTGGTTTAGTTTCTCTCTAAAATGTTCCTCTTTAAAAGGCTTCTCTTTCAAATGGTACAGCCGGGGTAAATAATGTGGCTTCTCTTAAATTTCAGAGTGGAAGAACTACATGCATTGAGGACTCATGAGTTTTAATAAATAGAAAGATATAACACATAAAGAAACCTTCATGGGACAGTTTACAACATGCAGTGGTTTTTAACTGTTGTATAGAATTTAATAGACTATTATGCCACAGAATAAGATGTCAAAATAAATTTAAAAACACTGATAAAAAAATAACTTTGGTTAAATTATACAACTCTGGAGAATAACAGAACTTGATTTAAATGCATACATGAATTTTAAAGGGACTTCCACATGCCAAAAAAAAAAAAATAGCAGGTGCAAAGTACTTTAAGAAAGAGATTTAACTCAATTTACAAAAGAGACTGAATTTACAGAATCACAGAACATGCTGAGTTGGAATGGATCCACAAGGATCACAAATCCAACCCTTAGCCCTACACAGGACCATCCCCAAGAGTCTCATCATGTGCCTGAGAGTATCATACAAATGCTCCTTGAACTCTGCCAGGTTTGGTGCTGTGACCACTGCCCTGGGGAGCCTGTTCAGTGCCCAACCACCATCTGGGTGAAGGACCTTTTTCTAATACCCAGCCTAAACCTCCCCTGACACAACTTCAGGCCATTCCCTCAGGTCCTGTCACTGGTGACCCCAGAGAAGAGATCAGTGC
>JAWWTY010000160.1:23824238-23954031 GCA_035222235.1 Margarornis squamiger
ACACTCTCATATCTTTCTTATGCTGTGGCACCCAAAACTGCCCACATTATCCAAGGTGAGGCCGCCCCAGTGCAGAGAGAGCAGGACAATCCCCTCCCTCACCCGGCTGGCCATGCTGTGCCTGATGCCCCCCAGGACAGGGTTGGCCCTCCTGGCTGCCAGGGCACTGCTGACGCAGATTCAACTTGCCATCCACCAGGACCCCCAGGGCCCTTTCTATGGCACTGCTTTCCAGAATTTCATTCCCCAGTCTGAATGTACATCCAGGGTTGCCCCATCCCAGGTGCAGAATTTGGCACTTCCCCTTGTTGAACTGCATATAACCATATGTGATTGCCCAGCCGTCCAATCTGTCCAGGTCTCCCTGCAGGGCTTCCCTGCCTTCGAGGGAGTCAACAGCTCCTCCCGGTTTTGTGTCACTTGCAAACTTGCTCAGTATCCCTTCCAGTCCTGCGTCCAAGTCATTTATGAAGATGCTGAAGAGCACAGGGCCCAAGATGGAGCTCTGTGGAACCCCACTAGTGACAGGTCACCAGTCTGATGGCACCCCATTCACTGCCACCCTCCGTGCTTGACCCATGAGCCAACTGCTCACCCAGCACATGATGTGTTTATCCAGCTGTGCTGGACAGTTTGTCCAGAAGGATCCTGTGAAAGACAGTATTGAAAGCTTTACAGGAATCCAAAAATGTTCTATCAGCTGACTTCCCTTGCTTGACCAGGTGTGTTACCTTGTCATAGAAGAAATCAGGTTTGATAAGCAGGACTTTCCCCTCATGAAGCCGGGCTGGCTGTGAGCAGTGACTGCGAGCAAGAGCTAGGTAACTTGGTATGAATGCAGGTATATGGCCAATTCTCTCCAGGAAAATGGCAAATTATCTTTTAGCTAATAATATATAGTATTCAATAGTAACAGATAATTATGCATTATATATCTGAAGCTATAGATAATAATAATTATCTATGATTATCTATTACTAATAACCTATTTGACCTTTGGGGTTTTGTTGATGCCAACAGCTTTTTTACTTACACATCTTTAATCCCTTCTTCTATCCCCCAGAATATCACAGTCTGGATTTAGTGATGTGCTTTTAGGTACTGATAAATCTTCTGGCCTTCCTCAAATTTTAACAGCAATCACAATAAACGAATTAGAACTTAATGAAATGGCAATCTGGGGCCCAGTATTTTTTTTTTTTGCGAAATGAACCTTTTTTTTTTATCCATTAGCTTTAAAGAGGAGAAACAAGGCAGAATTTTTAGCTGGGCTTTAATAACAAATTATTTTCAAAGAATGATATTTTTTCAGATCCAAAAAGAAAAATCCCTTAAGTCTTTAGGGAAATGGGATTAAGCCAAGGTACTTCAAATCATATCAGCCTTGAAGTAATAGAAGCTTTCCTGATAGCCTGAGATTAGAAGGAACAAAAGAGCAGAGCCTGTTCTCAGGTCGGGAGGAATACAAGGCAGGAGAGATATGTACTTATTCATTACACAAGCGGCAGCACTTAATATGATTTTTGGAAATCAGAGAAAGGCTTGAGAATCCCTAGTCACTGACTAAATTACTTAGAAAGATGATGTTTCTTCAATATATAATTGGAAAAAAATAGGAGACAGAGCTTGAGTGGATAATAAAACTAAAGGTATGACTTGTCAACCAGAAAACCCAGTTATTTCAGTGAAAGACAAAAAAGAAATGTAAAATTCTGTAGGCATAAAATGCAGAGGGACATTTACTGTCTCTCCAAGAGAGCCTGAGTATGGCAGGACCCAGTACAGTGAAACCTTAAAACATGAGCCTCAAGGTCAAAGCAGCTACTGCTCTACCAGTTTCAGATTCTTCACTGCAATGTCAAAGGTTCTGCTTCATCAGCTGCTTAAATGAATTTCAAGAAGCAGTTCATCAGTAACACTGAAAAATTTGGTTTTTAACAGGCATATTACAATGAGTTGCTCAGCTTTGCAGAAGTGGAGACACTAACAGTACATCACTTGTAATTGTGCTTCCTAAAGTAATATGCAAACTTATTTTAACCCCTGCATGTATTTCTTCCTCTTATGAAGATGAACACAGGAAACTTTCAGGAACCAGAGGTCACTCGAATGCATAATTCTAAGATCTAAATGATATTTCTGTAATTAAATTTTCAGAAGTTTTAGGGACCGACTGTCATTGGATGGTCATTGGATGGTCACAGACAGAGAAAGGGGCTAACTAGGCTTGAGTTCTAGACTCAGTTACATGCTGTAGAGTTAATAATAAGAGTTAATAATAATTTGCACTTACTAGCAAAGACTGAGCCCAAATTCATAGGGGCTGTGATGCACAAGGATTTCCCTCCTCCTCTACCAGGCAGGCCCATTGCACCCTGTAAGGGCTTATTTGCAGGAGAAAACAGATGGTGTTTGCAGGGCTGCATTCCAGCTGGGATTCTGCCAGGGGAGGGCAGCCTTAATTTCTGTCCCCTTTTCACCAGGACAACTTCGCCAGCCTGGCTCTCATCACTTGTTTTTTGTGGCACTGTTAGCTAGAGGATTACAGGGCAGTGATGTTGACTTGTGAGGCTACAGTTGTTCTTTGGGTGAGCACAGACATTTGCTTGCAAAACTAGGAATTAAGCACAGAAGAAGCAAGAGATGTGATTTATTGTTCATACACTGAAAACAAAACAAACAACCAAAACTAAAAGATGAAGCAATTGCGACCGGGAGAGCTTGACAACTTGCTCACTCAAATTAATGTCAAAATTAAATGTTAAGGCCGAGATCAGTTACCTTGTGAGCTATCCTTGTTGACCCCAGAAAGCCTCCTCTTGGAAGAAACTGAACCTGAGGCACAGAACAGAGGAAATATTCTTGCCCTACATATACCTATCAGTGCATTCTGACCAGTATACATGACAAAAATACTTTCACTGAATTAAAGAGGCAGAAACTGATAAAGAGAGATTAAGGGATATATATTTTCTTTGTCAGTTGCCTCACATGTATTTGGCAGGTACGCTGGAGTGAACACAGCCTGCCTGCAAGAGATTGCATGGGAGTTTGACTCCAGCCATTCCAGCACTTTGTGAATAGACCTAATGTTGCAGGCTGGATAACTACAGAATAGTGTTGCTGTTCACTTTAAAGCATATCCCTTTGTCACCCATCACTTCAAGAACTACTTATTTCATGAAATAAGCTTTTCTAGTGTCAATCCTTCTAACTAAACAAAAAGAGAGATGAAAAAAGTAGTATTTCAAAGTCTGTTCTTTGTATATGAACAAATGATATGGAGTGAAATACACTATTCTTCAATCTCAAGAGGTGAATTGGTATCCAGCTAGGACTGAAGCAGCCCTTAACAATAATACCTGATAGTTCTCATTACACTGCAAATGAAAGTGTTTCACGAGGATCACTTGAAAGGCTCAAGTAAGATATATTGTTAGCATTTTTCTATTTGGAAGATCAGTGGGATAAGGAACAGATTAAACTACCAGAACCTGCTAAAGGGACTAAATTTCCTAAGCACAAATGAGCTGGATGAGCCAAAATAACCTCTATCTGTCCTGTTTTCCCATACTCAGAGACTAAACAGCTCTTTCATCCTGAATGACATTTGTTTAGACAAGAAGAAAACACCCCAGAGCACAGTTCCTGCAGGAGACCCCTGGGCATGTTTCTGTGCAGCACAGGCAACCCCAGAACTGCTTCCCCCTGAGGTGCCCATCCCAGGAAGGGATCTCCTGGGGTAGTGAGCCTTGGCAGGGACGATGCAGCAGCCCCTGGCTTTCAGGAAGGTGCTGACGACATGGTGGGGCCAGAGCAGAGCAGCCCTTTGAGCACGGGAGGCATCAGACCTCCTCTCTGCACCCACTGAGCTCCTGCAGAAGGGATCTGGGGTTGCACAGGGATTTTCTGCAATGATCCCCAAGAGCAGAGGAGGTGTGAGTGCTACAGATCTTACTACAACTTTCAAACTTTTTTTTCTTTTCATGATTTCTTGACCAGTTTATTTTCTCTTTTGATGTAGTTTTATATGTTTAATCTAGAAATGGACCAGAATGGACCGCACTGCCTCCCTTGTGACTACCAATGAGCTGGAAGACAAAGAAACCACAAGAGATTCCACTTTGCAGATCTAACAAGCCTTTGGATCTTACTGAGCAGATTAATGGATGCTGTCTGCATGGAACTCTCTCAGCAAGCCCTTCACAAAGTACAGCCCATATAGTAAAGATTTCAAGATCTCACTAATTTGCATGAAATCAGGCTCTCCTGTCCCTGCAGAAGGAACTTACAACCTCTATTTTTCTCCTCCATCCCCTCAAAACCTCCCAACACCAGAGCATCAAGATAAAAACACATTTCTATGTGTTTCCGTTCTAAGGCCCCTCAGCCTGGACACCACTCATGAGTAGAGAGACATCTGGAATTCATTTGGTCTCATTGCAAGTTGGAGGTTCTAGTATCAGCAAACATCCTGAAAGCATCTAGACCATCAGCTGGGACCCAAAAGCACCAATCCTATTTTCTTTGTCAAAGTATATACAGCTCTAGAACTACTTTTAAGGGACCATTTTTGTTAAATAAATAAAACATACTGGGAGATACCAAAAAACATTGGTGTGTAGGAGCCAGGTATTAAGGAAACAGAAACCAGGTTTTAATGTAACAAAAATCCCTACCCAAATGCTTAATTTTACATTGTTTCATATAGTATTAACATGAATCATCTAGGCATTGCATATGAAAAACAGAGATCTCTCTTTTTCTTTTAAACTAAACAGTGAAAAGCAAACTAGCTTAATGCCATTTGATTTATTGCTTGAATAGAAACTAAGCAGAAAGAATAATTAATCCTCTTTGCCAAACAGAACATATAAAATCTTAATAATTCTTAAAATGGCATTTATTGCTGAAATAAAAGTGTTTTGGTACTTCTAAATGGAAGGAGAGGCAGAGATGACATTTTTGCATTTTATACCATACTTAACAACATCAGCTCATGGCTTAGAGATTACTACCTCTGTGTTTGCTTTGAATTAAAATCTCAGTAAAAGCTCAAGCCTCAGTCTTTTGGGAATGCCAGTGTAGTTTAAATTACATTATGCAAAGAATGGAGGGTAAAGGAAACTGCGTGGTAGCTATCTCAGGGATGATAAAATAGGGATCTTCACAGAGAAAACGGGAGCTTCAGAAAACACCACCATGAAGCAATAGCAAATGTGCTAGATCTTTTTCCAGGAGGATCTGAAGGAGATTAGGAGAAGCACTTAGATAATAGCCTTTGAAATAAATCATGTTTATTATATAAATGGCCTTGTTTGACAACCCATTTCACAGAAACAGTGGCTGAAGCCCTGCTTTGACAGGTGTTCATTGCTGAATAGGGGCCCCTGGGGTGGTCTTAGGAATGCTCAGTAAAATTGCTGGCTCTAGGGCAGGACTCACCCTGTTTTTCTTGTTCAAGAAAGTGCATGGTTAAAGGAGCAGCCACGAGCACTGTGGCTGAGCTCACTGCACCAGGCAGTCCCTAAACACCAACCCTTCCATCCTGCTGGCTCGTTCAGCGTCTCTTTCTCTAGTTACAACTAAGGGAGTGGCTGCAATACCCTTATAAACATTCCACATTATGGGTTTATCTTAATAATAAGAGCATCACAGAAGTAAAATCCAAGTCAGGCAACACCTGGCCTTCAGCATAGACCAAAGATGAACACCTGGTCCAGGTGGACTCCATAACACTAAGTATAAAGGGATGATATTCATCCTCCACCCTAAGAAGGAAAGGAATGAAACCAGCTCCATGCCCTACCACATCTAGCTCAGCATTAGTACTGCCAGGACTTGAAAAAGATAAGAGCAGCTTTAGCCTAGGTGGTAGCTTTTATCAGAGCTTTATTTCCACTGCTTACTCCTATTAAACTGGATCATAATTGCAAGGCTGAGCATATAAGGACATGAGTAGCTCAAGTCACTTCTGAGAATCAAATATAGAGTCTCAAGTCACTTCAACATTTTAAAAAACGTTATCCTCTGCTTTGCAGCTCTGTTCATGTAAAGAATAGGATATAACAAGGATAACTTCATCCCTTTAAGACACAATCCTCTTAAGATACATCCATCTTTTTCTTGGTGCAGACATATCCAATTTCAAAGCTCAGGTCTTTTATCACTCACATAGTATCTGTGAGACTTAGATAACCTTAATGAAAAATTCTGTAATACACAGTAATCAATATTTTCCAGACAGATATATGTTGACTAAAATGCGCACTGAATGGAGGAGGACACAGTAGCACCCCTACCTAGGGCAGCCAACAGTGGATTTTTGGGTGAGCACCTCTGGATTCTAGACTGGCTGCCTGTTGAGGGCACGCAATGCAGCCCCAGCAATGGCCATGCTGTTGAGCTACCCTCCTGTGGGTTTGCCTACTCAGGCTGCAGCACACATTTCCCTGCACAAAGAAATGCTTTCCTGCCACAGATTGCACTTCTATGCTTTCACATCAATACCTTCCTTTTCTCATTTTTTTTTCCCCTCCCCATTTTGTATGTGATGTCTTTGCCTGCAAAGCAAATGAAAATTAAGTTAATATATGGGGAAACTTAGTTCTTGGGAACAGCATTTATAGTCAGGTATACAGATTTACCTCCATGGGGCTTTCACTCAGGTAGGGGAACAAAAGAGATAGCTATTTCATTATTTTCTATTTTGACTCTAAAATGAGCATTTCTTTTTCTGCTTTTTAAAGGAGAACTTTTGACATACATGGAAAACAGCATGATGCCTAAGAGACAAGACACTGCAGCCTCAGCAAACTTCTATGAAAAATTATGATTTTGCATTTCTCACTCATATGTTTCATCTTTCAGAGTATTTAAATATTCTTCTCTACTCTTCTTGTTTATTAGGCAATTGCTCAGAAATTAAAACATCAACTATTACTGGTACAGTTACTGTGAGAAATGCTCACAGTTACCAATAAAATTCAGAAGGGGACAAAGTCATCGAAGCAAAACTAAGCTTTTTATTTAACAAATTCAGCTGAATTGGTGTGTCCCCTCTGGCCTAGGAGACAGACCCAGACCAGTAAGAACCACAGATTTTTACACCCTATCCCGGCTGGGGGGTCTCTGCTTCCGTTCCTATTGGCCAGTGCTAGGGAGCTCACAGCCTGGCCCGATCTGCCCACCTGCCCGAGAACCCCACCCCCACAAAAAGGTGTGAAAAACAGGTTAAAACCACCCCAAGTCCCAACTGCCAAAAACTCAACTACCCCCTCCTCCCCCCTCTCCTCTTTACCCGTGCTTCAGCAAAACCCGAACTCTATTTCTAACAGTTACTAACCCATTTTATATGCTGCATTGGTTAAAAACACATGAACGAGATTGCAAAAGTCACATTCCCAGAAGACTTTCAAAAGTCTTAAAATACCCTCACTATTGAAATCCAAACCTCCACACCTCAAATCAAAATATAGAAATGTCACATAACTTATTCACATGAATGCATATTTATAACAAAAAGAACAAGAAACTTCACAGGTTTTGTGCTTAAGTACCATCTACTCCACTACTGTATTTCACAGCCATTTAATCATCAAAAGAAGCCATAGAAAGGCAAAAAAATAGTTGAAATAAGAAATTAAAAACACAGAACAAGTTCAGCATAGAGTAACTGGGCAAGAAGCCTCTGAGCTCTCAGCCCACATGAGAATACCTTTCAGATGAGAAGGCAGCAAGAGTTTAACTCAAGTCTTTATACAGGCATTTATCATAATTTTCTTTGCCTAGTGGCAAGGTTTGTCAGCCCATTCAGACTGTCATTATCGTTGTCATCCACACCACACTCCACTGAGGGTAATTAAACAGTACCTGCCCTAGGTTTTTATTTTCTCTGTGATCTTATAGCACACTTTGCTCAATTAATCTTGTCTTTAAAACCTTTCCAGACATCAAAGTAGGCCTTAGCAATCTTGTCACAGAGCATTTCATAACCCATTCTTCTACTAAATACTGGGTGAACACAAATGTAAAACCTGGCTTTATTCATTAAAAACAGACAGTCTTTGCATGGGTCTCAATAAACAGGACTGTCTCTTCACACCCTGGCCAGCAGCACCTTGTTCTGCTTTCTGTGCCTCCCACAGTCCCCAGCCAAGCTGAGCAAGTGGCAGCAGAGCCTCTGCAGTGGTGTCACCTCTGTCCCACCAGCCACCCTGCTGGGGACATCCCTCGGCCCTGGGATGGGGGCACTCAGGAGGCCCCAGCAACACTAGGGCAGCGCTGGTTTGGGGAAGGAGCACCTCGTGCTTGTGTGCAAATTCAGGGAGAACTCAGCAAGGGAAAACACAGATCACCTTGCTGTTCATATCTGGCTTTGCCTGAAGTAACAACCTCTCCAAAGTGTAGCTTCACTCATCCTTAGGACTAGAGCCCCTCTGGTTATTTTAGGGGAAGGGAGGCAGCAGAAAATGGGCTGTATTTGTTTACTTCAGACCTTTACGTAAATTATACTACTATTATCATCAACATTTTGGTAATTTGACCTAGGCAGTAATTACATAACATTAAAAATGCTAAACATATAAAATCCTGTTAATCACCCTTCTCCTGACTACAGGTTTTATTCCAACTGGATTGCTGCTGGCAAAAAGTAAATTTGCTCTACTGAGGCAAGTTTACGATGACATTTCTAACTAGCTGATTACCTTACTGTGTGGCTAACACATCTAAATGGAATGTGCTTTGATAGTTCATGTCAGTGTATTAGACAAAAGGAAGCAAAAACCATGATAAAATTATAAACATTGAATTCAGTGCACCATAAAACATAAGGACAAATAGTAAGCAGCACTTGACTGGTAGATATACTTCTGAATCTCTTGTGAAGGTATTAAAAATATGCCTTACTTAGGAAATAGGAATGAAATCACTAAAGGAGATATTTAAGTTTATAATTTGTTCCTTGTAAGCTAGCATATTTTTGCTCATTATTAAGTGAACTATTTGTGTTGCTTTCATGCGTTATTGATCAATAGGGGCTCTGAAAGCACTCACTGAATAGATTTCCTCACCCTGCTCTTCCATCTCAAAGTTAATTTATTTTTGCTGAAATAGGGCCCAAAGGCAAAGGCCTACACAAGCAATATTCCCTCTGTGTTTCGTTCAGGCAGGAAAAAAAAGGCCACTAAAGGTGAGACTCACGGATGTTACCACAGTACCCCAGGAGAGATGCAGCAGCTCCATGTCCTACAGAGAAGGAGCTGCATGGAAAGGAAGGTTAGAGGGGCCCTTATGGGTGCACAGAACACAGCTAGGATGGAGTTGACTCCTCCTGATTTCCACCAGCCATCTCTCACAGGAACATCAGAACCTGCTCAGTTCTGCAGACACCATCAGGCCAGCCTCTAGCATTTTTACAAATAACAAGGAGGTCTAATAGCATAAAGCTCAGTTTGACTTTAGGTGGCTCAAGATTTAGTCCCGGTAACCTTTACAAGTAACTTACATATTTTAAACTCAAATAAGATCTACATTTTGTGTACTCAAAGTTACCTCATGCAAGTGACCGGTTGATGAAGTTGATTTCAAAAGTTAGCATGTTGAACAAACACAACTCCTTCTTTAAGGACTTAATACACCACCAACTTCATCCACAGATTAGGAGAGCAAGTGATTCTGTGGGACAAGGTGCACTGGAGGTGTGTTTGTCAGGAGGTGGGGGCAGCTGGGATGGGGAAGCTCTTCTGGGTTTAAGAACTTTTCTGTACAGTGTCGGATTCAGCATTACATGCACTATCACCATACGTAGCAGGGTGATTAGCCTAAGTGGGGGTAAAACAGATCAAACTTTATACTATTTGCAAAAGTTATCGGTGACAGATGGAGAAATTGGAAGGGGCCACACAGCTTTTGGTGCTGAAGAATGTCGAGACCAGCCTGATCCATCAATCCCAAACTTAAACATTCTGAGGATGTGAAAAACAATGTTTCCTGACAGCAACTGCCACCAGTAAGGATGTAGCAAATTCCTGACAAAAGAACCAACAAGTGACAGTACTGATAACTTCTCTAAGGCTGCTGAGCTGACAAAGCTAGTCTGGAAACACTCAAACTGACAGTCAATCAGTTATACAGTGGGTCTCCCACCTCCTAAGGGCAGCGACTTCTAACATACCCTCTTCTAGGACTGTGTGTGGAGATTCCTCCTTTGAGTGGGGACAACCCTCACAGTTACTTCCTTGAGGCTCAGTGAAAGGCACTTGCCGTGGTCATTGATACAAACAAGTAACTTCAATTTCTACTTAATAATTATGTCACTATTTAAATCTTACTTTAGAAAATAGTTATAACTGACAGTATAGTGCACTATCTATACTGTGTAATAAATAATTCTGATCATAGTCTTTTAGCCCAATCACTATCATCAACAAAATAAATCATTTACTTATATATATATACGGTTTTCCATATTTAATCCTGGGGAACAAGGTTGTATAAAGGTTCAATTGCACCTATATATTCTTTAGACTTAAACTGTTGACCAAGTCTAAGGCTGGATGCAGCTGCACCCACACTCCTCTCTGAGTAAGAGCTTAGAAAGCAAGAGGGTCCATTCTACACCTTGTGACTCAACAGCAGGTCTTTTCTAATCAACTTTCTCCAAAGTTTTCATTCTGCCCATAACAGCCACTCTAACATATTCCATGAGGACCCTTTTTCTGCTCAGTGACTAGTATGCCTTCCATAGGAGCAGAGATCAAAATGCCATCATTGCTTACTATGTGGGAGAATGGAAATACACCATTAAAAGCTACACATCACTCCAAGCATGCTTTCTACTCTGTTTTCCCAAGTCACAGCTAGCTCCAAGAAAATGAAAACATCACAGAAAAAAACCCCACTTATTTAAAATATTGCAATTTAAATAACAAAATTAAAGAAATTTACTATGTAATGGTATTAAAAAGACTAATATTTTTTCAGCAATGTGTAAATGTCATTTAGCATATACAGAAGATTATTTTGGTGAAAAAATGTGTTTCTGAAAATCTCCAGTCTCACCCACTAAAACCACACTAAAATTAGGATCAGAGCAATACATTTTAGTTACAATAGAGCTTTGAAAGTATATATATATAGGTTTTCATTGTAAGGCACACTAGGATTCAGCTCAGACACATAGAGCACAGCTTCTGCTCTGTGAGCAGAGACTTTAAATCAAGAGGACACCAATGATTTTATGGTGATGAAACCAAAGTTCATCTTTTCTTTCTCAGTGCCATAGTTATGAGAGGCCTGATAATGACATTCAACTTGGAAAAGAGAAGAAAAGAGTTTGACTTCCTGCCCTGTGGGACTTTGGGACTTGCTGCAGGCCCATACAAATCTTCTAAATGGATGCTTTACCTTTAGTGCTGGCCATACCTTGCTCTCCATTTAGTACCAGACTTGGTTAGGGCCTGTTCTGCCTTTGCTAGGTAAAACACCTTCCAGTATCACTACCTCCCATCCATAACATAGCTCAGGTCCGCCCCCCAAAAAGACTTGGGTATGTGATTTATATATAACATTGTATAATAATAATTATATAAGGGCAACTAAAGCTAGCTGGTTCCTGAAGTAGGTTTGTGTGATCCATCTCTGCTGCGCTTTATCCTCCATGTTGCACTTCGAGAAGATGGAGCAAGCAGGCTCCAACAGGGTGACTTCTACCTTTTAACCACAAGTGAATAAAGTGAGCTGCCACCTGGTATAAGCAGATAGAAATGGTTCTCAGTCTGGGGCAGGTGGTATGGAAGTGCTGACCTAGTGTCCTACAGCAGAATCTAGTTTTAAGCTTCACAGAAATTTATTTTTTATTACCAATAAAGTCAGCATAGATTCAGCTGAACCTGTCCTGCGAATGATTTTGCCAGAAGGAAAGACAAAAGGTGAGCCATGTGTGGCACTAGTTCAGCAGCTGACACCAGTTTTCAAGAGAGGATTATTTTGTAGGATACACAAGCCCTAGGGTCCACGTTTTCAAAGGAACTTGCACACAGCAGTTCTGGCTGAGGCACTCAGAGCCAGCATCTGCAAATGTGCTGAACCTGCATTCAGATTAAGTCTTGGTGCTGAGAGGTATCCAGCACCCTCAGCTCCGATGAATTTGCAGGGGTTTGAGAGCATTGGGAATTAACATCAAGCCTACTGTCAGCTCTTCTTCCTTCTCCTGCCTCCCTCCTGTTTTATTACCACAAGTAATCCCATCCTGGGAATCCTAAATCACGTTACATGATTTTCTCTGTCCTATTATCAGTTTCCCTCTGTGGGAATAGCTGAAGAGTTCCAAATTTATTCTGTACAAATTGTCTTAAGGGAAGACTGATGTTCTTCAATCTTTCCTCAAATTGAACATTGTATCTTTCTGGTGAGAACTGCCTATCAGAGGCATTTGACTTGCCATGCTCCTACCCTGTGTGGAGAATTAGATTGATGCTCTGTATTACAGAATAGATGTTCTGAACAGCTGGGAACTCAGCTCACACCCACTTAGTGCATTTCTTCATTTTTAATATCTCCTCTGTTACCCTTTAACAAACTGCAGCCCAATTACTCTAGGGGGCAGGTAAAGGGCTGACCCCCTCACAGTGCTTCATCAATCATGATCAATACTGGTTTTTGCACAAAATATGGCTTAAAAGACAGTGTGGACTCCACGAGGGGAGGAGAACAGGACAGATACCCAGTCACACTGCAGCATTTACCACAAGAAATGACAATTACAAGGCAATGAAAGAGACCACAATCGTACTATTTATCATGCCTACTCTAAATATTACTGGTCTAGAAAATGAGGGGGTGGGGAAAAGCGTTTTGCTTTTTTAAATTCCATTTACCCTCATTTCCTCTACCATTCCTCTCACACATGTGCATGCACATATCCATGCTCACATGCAGCTCTCCTCTTGAAGCTTGCCAATTGCCACAGATTCATCTTTCTAAGTACATAATTCAATCCATTGAACATTACACTGTGGTAATGCTGATGAGCTCTTAATTCTTCTGTATTTATTGCAGCAAATTTATAACTGACCTTAATGAATCTTCCATTATGGCAAAAATGTCAGTGCCAAATCTTTTAAGAAGGTCTGGCATGTAGTGGTTTTAAAAGGTCAGCATGTGGTGGTGTGCTTTTTTTTTCTTTTTTTTTTCTGGGTTTGTTTTTTGGTTTTCTTTTTCAAATGGGTCATTTAAAAAGTAGGCACTTATATTGGAAAATACATGATTACACACACACACAAAAATATCAGATTCATCTGTTCAGGTCTTCAGTTAACAGATAAAAGTTGTTACTTAACTAATGCTCAGTGAGTGCATGGGAAAATTATTTTTTAGAGCTCTGCATTTGTGTGCTGGTGTAAGTCATCAAGAACCATATAGGCACTTCTGCATGTTCACGAGGAGCCACCACTCCTAGAGCATGATCTAGAAATAGAAGACAGGATGAGGAGATAGAATGGGTGTAGGGGAAAGAGAGACAGTCTGCCTGAGGGCAGCACAGAGCCCCCTGCCTTTGGCTGCTGACAGCTGTCAGCAGAACTGTTTGACCAAGAAGCTCATTTACATGGTAGAGGATGACTTTATCTTAAAAACAGTTGTGCTGAGTTAGTGCCATTTGCTGCAAGTGAAATTATTTACCTGTAAGATGCACAGTGGGAGTAGTGCCTATTTAGCATCCTATAGGGGTTGTAAACTCCAGAAGTCTGGAGAAAGGAAGACAACATCACTGCTCCCACTTGCTGGGTAGGGAAGGAAAGACAGGGTAAAAACTGTGCCTACAGTGCAATGGCAGGTGAGTGGCTGAGGAAAGGAAATCCTTGTTAACTGGGTTTTGCTGCTTTTTCTGCACATGGGCAGTGCAAATATCACCTAGCTTTTGGAACAAATATGTGTTCACTGGAAAGGTTAACTACTCAAGCGAAGAGCTTGAGAGTAGACACTAGCAGCAAAATCTTATGATGGCACATGAAAAACCCCACACTGCTAATGTACATCCTATTGTAAAGCACTGGGAAACACTGTCAGACTTGGCTCAAAATCAAATTCAGGTCTCCAAAAACCAAAAGAGCTCCAACAGTTCTGTATTCAGCTGACCACAAGTGCCTTCTCCAAAATTACAGATGCCCATTATCTTAATAAACCCAAATCTGGCCTTCCCCCTTCCTGTCCCAGAGTCGTCTAAAACCAAAATGCTTCTTCCAACAAATCATCCTGCAACCTGAGTGAATTATGAGGGGGAAAAATCAATGTTGTCACCTGTTCATAGAACAATAATCATCCCTTGTATGCTACTCTAGAAGCGACGCTGTTATCAAAAGCATCCTGCCTGTAAAATAACACTTCTAGGGATGGTGCCAGACAGGGGGCTCATGGCTTTCATTCAAGTTTGTAAAATAAAAATCAGCCTAGGTCATTGTTCTGCAACTGAGCTCCCTAACAGAAACCAAGTCCTTGGCTCATCCATACCAAATGGACCTAAGGTGAGAACAAACCTGGATAAGTCCCTGTGGTCAGTCAGGACACTGGGAGGCAGGGGTTTCTTGAGGACACTAGAATAAACACTTGTTGGTAACAGATCACAGGATCACGAGCTTCCTCTGCCTGCAAACCAGTGCAGAGAGGACTCCGTCTCCAGCCTGTGAGACTGGGAGCTCTTACAGAGTAGCCAAAGACCACAAAACTTGGTGACAACCCCACACTGTATTAGGAGGTCACTAAAGACTAGCACAAGAACACAAAGTAAAGATAACAAGAGAATGCACTGTGTCTTCGACAGCTCCTCTAGGAAAAAGGCGGTCCTGGGAATTCACCACTTTGTTCCTCACACTGCTGCTTCCTTCAGGGAAGCATCTGACAGGGCACTGAGCTGACTCAGCACAAGAGAGCCTGGGTATAGGAGGCTGTTCAGAGGCTCTGCTGGTACAGCAGGGTGCAGGAAAATAAAATATAAAAAAAAAAAAATCCTTTGACTAAGTGTGCACTTTTCTCATCTCTGCTCCTTACCTGTGACAGATAAAACATTGGGAAGAGGTAACAAACACAGATCCAGAAGAACTGCACTTGTAATTTGGATTACAAGGGAGATAATCAGATTGTCACTGTTTTTGAGCTTGTTGAGCTCGTTTCTGACATACTGTAATTCTTAAACTAAGTTGTTGTATGAGCCAGTAAGTGACAAGTTCAGTGCTAATCTATAAAAATTACAGCCTCCTTACTGCTCAGCTCATTAAACTGACTCTGTCTCCTGGCCACTCATTCATCTTCATAATCATCCCCCATTCAGTTAGTAACCTCCTCTTTGTGTGCAGTTTACAGGACATCAGGAAGATAAAGTGGACTGATATTTGCTACTAAAGAGCAGTGGCTTTTAATTTTTTGCACACACTTTAAGTACAAAGATAAATAAGGTAACTTGATATCACATTTTCAGATCAAACATTAGAAAAGTGAAAACGTATTCAGATTTTATAGCAACATTAAGTTTCTAAACTTTACATAGCACAACTGAAACATCCATGTCTGAAACAGCATGTCTCTTGCACTGTCCTGCCGGAGAAAAAAAAGGAGAAGCCTGTATAAGACAAGACTAAATTATGTTGTTTCTAATGTACCAACCCAAGCTCATGCCTGCAGACAAGAGTGCTGGTGGCACACGGAAACCTATAGAATGCCATATGGAGCATGCCAGCAGGTATCCAGGGCAGATTCCTATGGAGCACCACAGGCATCGTGCACCTGAGGAAAAAACTGTGGCTTCTCCAAAAGTGTCTTTTCACCCCTGGCTGGAAGGGGCAGTGGACCGTGCACAAGAGATATGGACTACACAAAGCACAAGCAGCGCGGAGGGCAAGAGCAGCCGCGTCGGGGCAGAAGGTGGCAGGGGGTGCTGTCTCAGTTACCTGGCTGCCTGCACGATTCCTGGTTGTTTTCACTCCTGTACTTTATAACTCCCACTGTTGTAATAGATTTACAGATCTTATGGGTAGAAAAGATGACATGATAACATGTGCTGACTGATGTTTAACACATTATTCTAGGGTTTCTACAATCTGGTGCAATGACATACAAAAGACAATATAAAAAACTTGGGTGGTTTCACTGTTGTGTGTGTTCCATATCCATTTATGTACAAATTATTAAATACCAATTCTGATTTTATTGTTAGCTCCGCATCATTGCCCCATCACTCTGCAGCTGATCCAAACCTGCAGGAGAGGTACCTACACTCACCCTTTGCTTCAGCAAGAGGTCAAAAGAAGGAGTGCTCCTTCCTCATCTTATCCCCAAAAAGTGTAGAGTGGAGAAGTGATGGCTCAAGCACAGAAACCCACGTGACCTCCTCGAAGAGCATGGTCTATTTGGGACAAGGGACACTTTCCTGCATGGGTGCAGAAATGGCTCATATCTCCCAAAAGAGAAAAAAGTGGAAGTCTGCAACAGCCTTTATTCCAGGGTAAAGTCAGAACACAATGCAGATGAGAGCAGCTTAGTGATGGTTTAGTAGGTAGGAAAAGAAAGCCACTGCACTTTCTTAGAGTCACAGCCAGATAGTCGATGGTGCTCCAGTACACGAGTATTGTGAGAGTTTCCAACATTGCCAGCAAGGTCTAGCATCCAGCAGACCTCTTCTGACTCTGTCACCTTTTCTACTAAAAAAATCCTAGGTCTGATTGCTACAAATGCTTCAAGAAAGGCATATTTAAGGGATTATTTTATAGTTTTGGCCTTAAAAGGCAAACATAAAAGGCACTGCTCCACAGTGAGCTATATTAAGTGAATTGTATGTATTTACTGAGGAGAAACTGACTATTAAACTTATTCTGTATGTGACAACCTTTCTTTCCATTGGTAACAGAACAGAAACAAAAACCATGAAATATAATTTTTTCAATGCATTTCAGCCAGACTGGGCACAAAAGGGCATATTGTATGTGCATTTCAATTTTAGAGAAACTCAAGGTACAAACAGTATAAACTGGGCTTTGCCAATGAGAAAACAACACATTTTTAGTTTGATCACAAGAAAATGATAAGTTTTGCTTTCAGTAATGTAGCTTATACACATACAAGCATACACAAAGGACATTAAAAAATAAATATATTGGTATACACACCCTGGCAGATCCAGTTGCAGGATACAGCCCTCATGAAACAGAAAGGGCACATCACAAAAAACAGCAGTTAAGCAGCAACATTGAATGTGTTCACTAACTCCAGTTTCCCTAATGATTACCACAGGGAACATTTTTCTAGCAGGAAAGAAAACTCTCTCAGCTTCACTAATGCCCATTAAGGACCCAGCTTCATGGGGAATACAAAAAGTATTGGTGCAGCCACTGGAGAGCCACGCAGGGCAAATGCTGAGGAACACACAGATGGAGAAAGAAGCCTCCAGTGTGCTGTTGTGGTTACATTATGCAAAGAAAAAAAATAAAAATAAAAACATTTCAAGTATGAAATCAAAACTCCAAATATGGCAGGGAACCCCAGAATACGATATTAGCTTTAGGAAATTGTAACTTTACTCAAAATACCTATTACACATTGGTATTGTATTTTAAAAAGCCCTGCTCCCTTTAAAATGTAAGGAAATGTCAGGAGTATAAATTACAGTTTATTGCTTTTAAATTTACTGCTTTTAAACTTCAAAGTTCCTATTTCATATTGCAAAGGAAGACTGGATGAGAAATATGAAAAAAAATCTTAGAAAATTGTTAGATTTACACATTTTTCTCTTTTCATAAGGAATGAAACAAAAAATTGTCCTGAGAGCTGTGCAGAGGAAAGGTGAGGAGGGAGCCAAAACAGGACCATGTAACATTTCCCCAACCAGCCTCAGCCCAGGCGGTCAGAGCAGCCACTCTCTGCAGCACCAGTCCTCTGGCCATGTCACCACCTCCCAGCTCATGCAACTCTAAGACTTCCAGTTGCTTGTGCTATTTCAGATTACAGCCTCATTTATTAGTTTTATTCAATATGGAACATGACTGGTAACTGAAAGAACAACCATGGGAAAATGTGCTTTGTGGGTCTTTTTCTCAAGCTTATACCTGACTAGTTTTTATACTCCTCAAGACAAGGAATGCAGTGAGGGCATTCCCAGTCTCTCCTCAGATGAAGTCCCTGCTCTTTAAAGAGCAGTACAGCACCCTCAACTGCTTTTTCTCACTCGCCTTGACTCCTGATTCCCTGACAGTAACAGTGATGAGGAAGGCACTTCTGAGGTTTAATTAATTGAGTGACTTTCTCTTCTCTGCTCCTATTCAAACATTTTGGCCATCAAGTTTGATCTTGTCAGAAAACCAATAGTTAATTACTTGCTCCAAGAACACTGAACCTATTCAATTCACTTTTCCTTCTTTGATTAAGTCAGTCTGTGGGTTTCAAATAAACACTAGGCAGAATGCCTCTTTGAAATGCATCCCATTCCTACTTTATGTCCTCTGCATTGCCAAACACGGAGCCATTCCCCCACAGAGCCATTGTCCCAGCATACTGCATGATGAGAACAGTTAAAAGCAATGGGGCTTGTCCTGCTTTCAACTCAGAGCCTGCACACGCTGAGTGCAATCCACCTGACAAACTGTAAAGCATCTCAACTGGCTTTGCCATACGCTGAAATACGTGAGAGTTAAAGCCAGGGTTGGAAAAGCTCAGGAATCAATACACTCGTTCCCAGCCCAGCCTGACAGCTAGCACTGGGAGGAAATGTGCTTCTCCATCCCATTCAGCGGGCAATAATCTGGCTACCTGGGCCAAACTGGTCTCAGTCCCAGCACTCCCAGATCCCCATGCAGTCATCTAAGGGTGACACTTAAAAGGAGCATGTGAAGCACACTTAATGCTCTTTCAGTACAGGCTGCTACAATGGCAAAATGCAGAGCCTAAAACCTAAAGAAAAATTTCAGTCTCAAGAGAAATACAGTGGAGTCAAAGATAGTAGCTCCACAAATTTCACCCTACATATGTGAGGTCACATTGAAAAATTAGCAACAGGGCCAGTCCTGAATTGGTCACTTAAGGGATTGAGAAAGCCCTTGCTTTTGAAACTGTATCAGCCTCTACTCCTCTCAAAGAATAAAACATGCTAGTATTTTAACATAGAAATGTTCCTGCATTGCATGGTTTTATGGTTTTGCTCTTGTTTACAGACTATAAAACCTTTTAGTTGACAATTATACTATTGCATTTCTGATTTGATCCTAAATTTAGACATACTTAGCATTAAAAACAAATCATCATTAAAGCCACATACTGGTTGTTTAAATTACACAAACCCAAAGAAAAACTGCAAAGATATTACATTCAAGTTTTAAAAACAAGAAGAAAAAAATATTTCTTTTTTTGCAGAGGCAGTAATTTTTAATTTATAATTAGATACTGTCATTTAGGTATCAATTACTACTATAGTCACTAATTACTTTAAAATCACTTAAACTTATAACTGTTACAGATCATTTTAAGGTTGTGCAAATTCAATCTTGTACTGTCAAAGCAGTAATTTTTTGAAAAAGGAAACATTTCTAATTCTTGAAGTCTTATTAGTAGATTTATTTTTTTTTTTTTAATTTGCTAAGCCTGTTCCTCTTTATAATGCAGAGATCCCCTCTCTAATCAAGTCATGCATTATAAAAACTTGTGGTGCAATGGGAGCTCTATGCCCCAGAATATTAGACC
Organism: Margarornis squamiger; assembly: GCA_035222235.1. Lineage (NCBI taxonomy): Eukaryota > Metazoa > Chordata > Aves > Passeriformes > Furnariidae > Margarornis > Margarornis squamiger. The sequence goes on from JAWWTY010000160.1 coordinate 23,843,961, forward strand.
GCAAAGGCTTGAGGTTATAGGGTCTGGCAGGGTCACCCAGAACTCCTACATGGTTGGTACCAGCCAAGCTCCTTCTTCTCTCCAAATCACTGCTGGATGCCTGCTGCAAGCCAGCCCTTTCCACATCTGCCTTAGGAGACACATTGGAGAGGAAAGAAGAAAAGGAAAAAGCACCTCTTTTCATCTGGCCTATTTTCAAACACAGCTATGCCACTTTCATGCTAGAATTATTCAAGTCAGGGAAGAGTTTGAATCTTGTTCTCATACAAAGTTAGAACTCTAAACTCTTGTGAAACAGCAGATCCGTGTGTGTGTGTACAGGTAGAATGACAGAACTCAAATAGCACCATAAAACCCCAACTTATTTCAAAGGACAATCCCCTACTATGTGGATGCTTCTGACAGCCTCTGTCTTCCAAAAGGAAGCATTTTTGCCAAGACATTTCAAACCCCATCACTGCTCAAACTGAAGCCACTGCACAATCTGGATGCCACAGTTCAGCTCCAGGAGTAGGTGGGTTTGCTGCTAGGGCTTCATCAGCATCACAAGCTGATGGAGACCACAGTGGGAATTGATCAGTATCTGTCCCTTAAGACACAGAAAAGAGCTCACTTCATTCTGAACAAAGTGACTACATTTGCTAGTACAGTGGACTCAGATTTACTATAACAGAACACATTCAACAAGGTCTGGCACAAACACACCAGGCTGCACGTACACACACCAGACCTTCTGCGAGCCTCACTTGACAACACGCAATCAGTGCTGAGAGTTAAATGCCATCCATATTTGTAGCTTCTCCTCAATGAGGGCAGACGAAGATTATCCAGTATCTACTTTGAGCAAATAAGTCCTTGAGATATCCCAGTATCTGTAAACAACTGCAGAAAATGCTTAGAGAGAACTTCCATACACATTCCCTTCTTGGAGATCCCACCCCTGCCTCCTGGTTACTGAAAGAGCACTCACAGAAAGTCAAAGGTTTCTTCAGAGTTAGATTAAAAGAAACTCGAAAGACAAAATCTAGTTTTCCTCAAAGGGGAACCCTTCATAATGAACACTTGGCAAAGACAGGTGTGATGGATGACATCCTTCCACCCAGGTACTACAGGGAATAGGTGCTGTTCTTTATTTCAGACCTTGGTCTTACAAGTTTGGCAATACACAGAAGAAACATAACAGTGTGATTCAGCTTTGCTGACAAACGTCTAGAGAAGAAAGATGATCTCCAGTTCCAGGGGCTGGGGTGCACATCAGGAGTGCCAAACTCTTCAAGTCTATTGAGTTCATATGTTTGCTGGAAAAAAGCTTTCACAAGTTTGCTTAAAAAAAGGCAAATACCACCATGATGGGATTATAAAAAAAATAAAGTTACTTTCTTAATTGAGATAACACCTTATGAAAAGTTTTCAGAAAGGTTTGTGAAAACAAATAAACATTGAATAAACTTGGGCTATGCCAGCAATCAATTTCCTAGTGTGGAGCCTGATTTCAAAACTCAAACATTTTAGATGGAACCAAAAGGAAAATTTTTCATTTTTTTTCATTTATAAAAATTGTCTCCATTTTGTCATATGATTCACCTCATTGTCTCAAGGAATATAAAACATAGACACACAAGAGGGAAAAGACGCTGTGTTTATTGAATAGACAAAGGACCAGGTGCCCCATCCAATAAGGAGTGACTGGATTCACAGAGAGCCTCTCCCTCAAAGGACCTGCACTCCCCTCCCCCCTTTGCAGAAGAGGCCACAAGCACCAGGACACCCTGCTCTTCCAGTCTGGTCCAATGAATATTGAACTATTTTACTTTTTTGTCTCATGGTTTAGACTGCACAAGTAAGTCCTCCAGCCATCAGGTTATGGGGTCTTTTTCTGTCCCCCTACATAATTCATTTTCTCTACAACACAGAAGCAGAAGAGGAAACAGCCCACTGTGCCAAAGCTGCATTACTCACTGCCCCAATGCTGACCTATGCAAACAGGCTTTCCAAGATACCTATGACACCCTTCGGAAAAAACATGACCCTTCCATCCAGTTCATGCATTGAAGAGGCAGTCTGCACTAAGAAGCATTTGCTGCTGTGTATTTGTGCAAAACCATAGAGATTTCTCCACAAAAATAGTAAACGAGAAGTGAGTCAATTTATACAAAAAAGACTCTTCCAATTCAGAGGGCTGTTAGGATACTTTATGTATCTTAAAGTATGAATAGGGCTGCCAGAGGAAAATTCTATGGTGATGCCTTGGTATATAACCCATCCAGTTCTGCAAGGATGTGCAGCCCTTCAAATGGTGTTTGACTATTCCACTTTTATATTTGTATGGCTTATTTAAATGAAAAACTGAGGGGGGAAAAAACCCCCAAACCCTACACAGCACATAGACAACACTCTACCAAAGCCCAGCTCTGCAGGGACAAAGCTGCTGCAGGAGATGGGGCTTTTCCCATAGACTTCTCCTGGCCTCATACTTGATTACAGATATTAGGGGACTAAACGAAACATAAGGACCTCCGAGTTTGCCTCATACTCCCACTTTGTTCTTCCCCTCCTGGCCCTCACAACAGACTGGAAAGCCTGCTGAACCTCTTCTGCATTTTGCCCCGTGGATTTCTACACTTTAGCCCCATTATCTGGGATATGGTCAGGAGTCTGGCACAACAGAAGAATTGCTGCCTGTGAACCTCAGAGCAATAATTCCTTGTTGTAGAGAGCTATTCCCACTGTTCTTTTGTCTGTTAAAATTAACTGTAACCCTTGTTAGCCATATAGTGAAGCACATTTGTAGTATTTATATTTTCTGCCCTTCAAAAGGGGCAATGTGACATTTTACTAACAGTATAAAGGGTGCAATATTCCCAGCCTTTTACCTAAGAGTATGTTGAATTTTTTTTACAGTGAGAGAACCTTTCACTTGCTACGCTCCTTTTTTGTCAAAACAAATGCTGATTCTGGATGAAAAGTAAATAGTTCCATAATCTGTCAGGTTTCTTTGCATAAGGGCTGAGTACAAAGCTGCTCATAATTTGCCTGTGGCTCTCTGGGATTGCAGCTCACATGACAAAGTTTGAAGTATGTCAAGATGGGAAAATAAACAGGGTAATCTAAACTTTTCCAAGTGTGGGGTGCTGTAGATCAACAGCTTGTGTATTCTGAGAAACAAGGGCATTCACAAAAATCAGAAGTGGTTCCTCTCTATCGGCATGACTCCTTATATTAGTGGTGTATGCACCTGCTTTAGGATCTATGCAAGAAAACCTAAGCCTCCTCTTGGAACTTGAGCTGGCAATAAAAGGAAATATCAAATACAGTATTTTCTTGGAGCCTGATACAGCAGGCACAAGGCTCTTGAACTGCTAGAGTATCAACAGGTGAAGTTGTGTAAGGGAAAAACGTGCCTGTGACTGTAAAGGACAGAGAAGCAACAGAGAAAAGACAGCTAAAATAGACTAACCAAACCAATTCATTGCCTAAAAATAAACTCAGGCACCCACCACTAGAAGAAAGAAAAAACAAAATAGAAAACCTACACAAAGTAGTCTGATAAATATTTGTGCTCACAAGAGGCTTGAAATGGTTGGCAAAGGAAGAACCTCCTGTTGTTGATTTCTACTAAGGAAAAAAAAAAGACTCATACTTTCACATTATTGCCTTTTATTTTTGGGGAATAAATGAAATTTAATCGAAGGTATACTTCATGCACCAACCCCCTTCTTTCAGCTCAGAGCAAGGGCTGGAAAAAGTTTGTATCTGTTCCAAATACACTCTACAAACATTTCCACTCCACAAGATATGCAAGTTTCTAATACAAAGATGAATAGTACAATTCTGATTTTTTTTTAAAATCACAAAGTAGCATGACTCTTAAGGAAGCTTTCATTTCTGCATTCTCCCTTCACCCCCTGCAGCCAAGACACTGTTCACCAGCAGTCTGCATTTCAGTTCGAGGAGGAAAAAGGTCTGAGAAACATCCTTTCTACCTCAGAGAGCAACGTATGGCAAAACCACACAATGTCTAACTCAGAGAGCCCAATTCAGAGCCTGAGCTGATGACAAAGCTAAAGAGGCTTCAGAGTTACAAGATTTTAAAAAAACCCACAAAAACAACAACAACAACAAACAAACAAACGAAAAAAACACAAAACAAACCACACCTTCAAAAAGATTCCAAAAAATCCAAGGAAAAAAAAAAAAAACCTTCTGAAAAGACCCCAGTAAGCGGTAATAGCGCTTTTCATCACATCCCAGTGTCAGTAAGGGCTCCTGGCAGCAAACACAAGTTACCCCCCTGTCCAGCCTGACTTCATTGGCATTCCCATTATACATCCCAAATGATTCCCAGATCCCTCTGTGGCTCATTACTTCCCATGAAAGCTCCTCTCTGGGGTATCTGGCAGTCACTCATTTAAATTCAGCCTTTCCTGCCTAAAGCTAGAAAACTATGCCCCTTGAGCCCCAAGTAGCACCACATCCCTCCTCTGACCTGCTGAAGGCACAATTGCTTTGGGCGTGGAGGTTTATGGACTCCATGCTCTCACCCATCAGCAGCACTGCGCTGGGGCTGGGTTTCACTGTTCAAGGCTGCCGTACCCACAGCAGTGCCTCAGCACACCCCACAGGGTTACTGCCTCTGGATTAGCGAGTCTGATACATGAGAGAGCTGAGCAACCCTAATTTGGTTTCACTTTACGTATAATGCAAACTTCTACTTCTGAATAGAAAAAAAAAAATCACATTAAGAAGAATGATGTTTTTTCATAAACACATTTCCATTTGGTATGTATACACTAGTGACTTTAATAAAGGTTTAAAACTAAATATACCTGTTCTTTTATGCTAAGCAACACAAATTGAGAAACAATGAACTATACTACTGCATCTTTTTTTCAAGCTCACTTAACTTACTTTTCACATTTTAATCACTTTTTCCCAGCATACAAAAGTTACTTCCACAATTTGTTAGTGTTAACCTATATCTACTATTATATATGCTACTTGTAGGTGCTCAAAAATAAACAAACATTATTTGCCCATGATACAACACCCCAATGTTTTCTGAATGAATCTTCTTTCTGTACCTTTCATTTGATGGGAAAGGTACATTATAAGGATAAAACCTTTGGTTCCTGTACTAAGTAAGAACCTTCCTGTGTAGCATGAGATGATTCAATAGGAGGAAAAAAATACACTTTGTCATGGCATTTGCTTTGGCCATAAGATACAGATGAAATTGAGAGGGGCTCAGAGCTAAGTATCTTCATTTAATCTATGGTGCAATGAGGGCATCAGTGAGAAGTTTACACCCTTTATGCTTATATCTACTAATTCCAAAATCTGCATCCCTGGCTTAATTACAGCAACAATAGGTGCACATTTGGTCCTAGCCACCTTCAAAATGTATAGGTTTGGATACCTTTAAGTATGACCACCCATTTTTATTCACAGCAGAATTTATTCACCAACAGCAGACCACCATAATTATATTTTTTTAAAAGTCATTTGATAATCAAACATTTTTGTCAAGCTGAGATTAATGAATATGAGATCAACCACTACAAGAAATCCATGAAAACATCTGTAAGCAGTATTATTTTTTAACTGAAGTACTCTTACATTAATACTTTTCTTAGAAAAGTATAGATCATATTTCCTTATTAGAAGTTAAGAAGCATCTGCTTTATGAGACTGACTACTTAATCATTAGAATCTTGTCTAAAAAATAAAGTAATGCTTACACTCATATATTGTCAGAGATGGTACTACAACTGCTCTCTTTCCATGCCAGCTCCTTTGGTGCAAGGAAAGGACTTCTCCATTAAAGGATCATACACACATTTAAAAGAATTTACTCTGTTCAAGAATGCACCTCTCAAGTCTTTTCCCCATCTTAAAGATATATGAAATCATTTAGGAGATGATATATGAGTGATAAATAAGGAGTGGAAGAATCAAAATAAGCATCTTTATAGTATCAAAAAGAAAATGAAAAAACTGTCAACTCCATTTAATGCACTTTTTAAAACTCCAATAAAACCTATGGTTTGCTGAATTTTTTCCCACAGTAGGCCAATCTGCCTATGAATTGCACTCTTAATGAAAGCCTCTTGAATTTTACTCTGTACCAATGAAATACAAAAAGCTGGAAGAATAAAGCAGATTTCAGATACATTGATGCATATTTCATGTGCAGGTGTATCTTAGATCCATTTGTCCAGCCATCCACTGCTATGATGGGAGGAAGATTATTCTTTACTTCTACCCATTGCTGGGTTTTGCCAAAGGTAATAGCAAGGATGGTTTTATCACAACTACTACACCCACAGATGCTGTACGTAATCTTGCGACCAATTTCTAATTATTTTTTTTAATCACAGATGATAGTGACAGATGGCACTTGGGGAAATTCAGCATTATGGGAGGGGGTAGCTATGAATAATGACAAAGATAGATATAAAGCAACATGCATATCAATATTTTGCCAGATTTGTTTCTACCAAGTGATAAAGAAACAATGTTTTGACTATAACCTCCAGCAACAGCTAAAATAATGTTTGTTTTTCCCCCTTCTTTGAAAGGAAATTTGTATTATTTTCCATTACTAAAATACACTAGCGTTTGAAAAAAAGGTATACAGCTCCACTGTCATTTAGTGCAGTGGCAGCCAAGCAGGGAGAAGTAACCACCACATGGGGTCAGAGACTAACTGAACTCAAGGGATGAAAATATTTGGAGTTTTCCACCACAATGACATCCCCTAAAGGATTTTTTTCCTGCCTTTCAATGTCAACCCAATACAAGAAGCACAAACCTGCAGGTAACATAGGATGAGAAAAACTCTCTTGTCAGCACTAATTAGTCCAACTGTGGGCTCTTGAGACACATCACACACACCACTCCCTATGTTTTTCCATGATTCACTTGCCAGGCAACTACCACTTCTGTGTTTTGAATACGTGAACAATGTGTGGGCCAAACATCATCATTAAAAACATTTCCTGACATGAGAACAGTTGCATTTCCACTGCAGCTGCAGTTCACGGCCCAGGGATTTAAACACACAATTTCAAATCCCAAAGTTAACAAAAACCCACCTACAATCTACATGAAGTCTGCAATCAATGAGACCCTGTCCCAGTTACCTATTGGGCCTGGGGCCCTCCAGACAGCCACCTTTTCATATGACTTACACACAGTTAAAGTTTTGTGTGAATTTCAGTGATGGTATTTCCTCTACTTCTAATCTGCAGAAGAAGCCATGGGTTGGTTCCCAAGTAACGGGCTGCAGTCCCTGTGCTGCTGAGGTACCAATCTGACCTGCACCAGCCAGAACACGGTTCTACCTAGCCAGGCATGGCATACACTGCATTTCTGCTGGCTTTATATTTTTTTGCTGGTTTTATGCTAAATCTTTTGAAAAGCTTGAGTAACTCAGATTAATGATGTCTGATCTAGAATAAGGTCTGCTGGGATAAAGTGGCCGCTAAAAATATAGAGGTAATATTGCCTCCACCAGCTTTTAAAGCACCAGATATAAAAGGGCAGACATGTAGACTTCAGGGCTTCGTCCTGTCTGGAAGAGATAATTAGATCCTCTTCCTATAGGATAACATGTTTCACTCTAGCCACACCTGCCCCCACGATGCTGCCATTTCCTGTGGGTTTTTTTTGATATTATAAGGCCCCATTTAAAATCGGATCATCTTCTTTCCCCTAGAAACACAATCAGGCCATAGAGTACCTGTAAGACTGCTCTTGCTGTGAATACAAGTGGAGTTACCAATATATAATTTTTATTTTGACAGTTGCTAAGTAGTAAAAGTTAAATTCTCTTCCCTGATCATCACAGAGGTTCCCTTGAAGTCTATTCTACAGTATCTGCTTGTGTTGAACTGCAATTCATGTCAATAGGGGTGCTGTAGTCACAGGGAGAGCAGGATAACTTTGAAGGAATGTGTTACGTGTTCAAAGAAAAAAATTAACCCTTAACTTCTTAGTGTTAGACTTGCTTCTGCTTTACTAAAGTTGCTTTATGATTTCATCTGTTTGAAAACAATTTTGATGGTTGTTTTTTTTTTTTTAATATATTGAAACCTTGCAGGGAAATTAAAGAGGCACTCATAAGAGGAAGTGGGAATTCAATAAACAGGAAAAATGACACATGGCATTAGGTAGTTTATTCTTTTTTTTCATCTCAATTACCTGACTAGTGATATTGTCACAGAATTCTGTTCTGCTCTAATCAATCGAGTAGTTAAGTCCAAGTACAACTCCAGTTTGCTGGGCTACATACAGGCCTTCTAGATATAAAATAGAGGCAACTGTGCTAAAACCTGAACTTAGGGATTACAGTAGCTTCCAGTTCCATACTGTGGCATCACTGGTGGTAGCAGAAAGGAAACTGGCAAGCAGCATATTCCTTTAATTTTTTGGTCTTTGTTGTTGTTGGGTTTTGGGTTTGTTTTGTTGTTTTCTTTTTTTTTTTTTAAACTGATGAATGAACCAGACCACAAACTAGAGCACATCTGCTGTAACACAGAATATTGAAGTTAGCAGACATTAACTAATTATTCCTTTAGGTCTCAAAGTTTTCCTATAACAAACAAAAAGAGGATGCTAAAAGACTAGGCATTGCCTTCTAGAAAGATAGCTGATTATTTTAGTCTGTGCTCTCCTTCCAGCAAACTTGTGCTCACCCTTTTTCACTGCAAAGCCAGCTGATTACCTGCAGCCCAAATCCTGACACATACAAGATAAAAGTTTAGAAATTGTCCAAAACATTTGACCTTTTGGGCATGTCTTGGACAAAACAGCACTAACACTACAGATTTTGCTATATTAGAGCATTCTTGCATCGGGTACAGTGGCACATACAGTCAAGTTTATCTAGCTAAATGAACCCAACGCTATAGGAACTCAGGTGAAAAGCTTGAGCACATGTGAGGGCATCAGTCCACACTCCCACCCGGTGGGCAGTGGGAATGCCAAACCCAAATTAACAGAGCCAGGAAGAAAGCAGCAGCTTCACCTGGCACACAGCTTGCAGAAAGGCACCACAGCCACAGGACAAGCATCAGTGGCTCAAACAGAGCCAGGGGGTTTGCACTGCTCATCCCTGACGTGTGTGTACTACTAAGACTGCCTGACCTCAGCAGCAGTATTATGGGATAACGTTATTGAAAGAGCTTGACTGGACAGACACTCTTATTACAGTCCTCAGGCCACTTCTCTGTAGTTTCAAGGTGATTGATACAATTCTTCAGTGAACAATAAAGCTGCTTCCTCAAAGTAATTCAGTGCTTCATCCAGCACCAAGGCAGTAATAGTACCTTGCACTTGTAAACAGAGCTTTGCCACTAAGAGTATAAGTATTTAACAGATTCTGGAATAGATTGGGGGGCAGTATTTTTCAGCAATGAGTAGACAAAAGCTCAACACATGAACATAGAAAACCAGCAGAGTAACTTTTTTTTTTAATTGCTTATGAGCAATATCTATTGCTTTGTTGCTTCTCAGTAATTATATGAAAAATTAAAATTAACTACCTAGTCTCAGATGGAGGGGGAGGAGAGTACAAAGATTAAGAGTCACTAATCAATCTATGCTGAGTTTGAATTAATTACAAACTAATCCCATGCAGATTAAAAAAAAGGGAAAAAGATAAAAACTATGAGTGAAACGAATAATAAAAAGCACTATGAAAATCAATTCCCTTTCCATAAAAGCTAGCCATCCTAATTCATTTCCTGTACAAGTTTATTACCAGTCTAATTTAAATTGCATAAGTAACCGCTTAATCTTCCACAGGAATTCCCTGTCTCATGCTTCCCTTTTCTTGCTCCTGTTGATCTTTTCATATATGAAATAAAACTCTCCTGGGGGAAAGGTGGGAAGAGGAGACAAATACCTGTCTTACAGGGATGCAATCAATAAGCACTATCCTACTTGAAGCAGCTGAGAAGTATTTCAAAGGAAATCCCTGCTCGACTAGAAAATGTCAATGGCAAAAGGCCCAGAAGAGCAGGTTTTCACACCTGGGAACTGAAGAATTTAGATAAAGCCAGCTTTGAGGACACTGACTGTGGGACGCTAATTCTTTGACATTTTTGTTGCTCTACCCCATCAGTAATTTCAGCTAGAAATACCCAGCACAACTCGCACCTTGGTGAATACAGGAAAAGACTGTGCCCACTGTGGAGCAGAGGGCAGCAGGCCCTGCTGGGCAGCACCATGTGCAGGGTGCCAAGGCCGTGCCACATCCCACATGGCCATGCTGGCAGGGCGTCCCCCAGCCCCGACACTGGGGCACAGGCATGCCATCCACAGCGGGGGCACCCTACAACCCTCCCACAGCTTTTCCCACATCCCCTCCTTTTTCAAGCAGTATTTCCACCAAAAATGTATCCACTTTAACAACTGCCTGCTGTCCAGTGAGGGGTGGATGATACCACTGTTCTGCCATTGGGAGATTATCCCCTGCCAGGCACTGTGGGGACTACTGAGATCCTGGTGAGCCTGCTCCTCAGCTTGGGGCTTACAACCTCTACCTTCAAAGTGACCACATCTCTTACACCAGCAAAGGGGTCAGATCATTTCACCACGTCTGGGTCAAAGGGAGCATCTGTCAGCCCAGCCTTTGTAATTGCTGATATGTGAATGTTGCCTGATGTTGTTTTCCTAATTAAATATATTTCTATTGTCTTCTCCACAAATAGATAGTAATATGAATTTAAGATTACTTCCAGGGCAAGAACAAACCTTGCGGTTCACACACACTTTTTCTTCAGTTTTCACTGTCAAGGGAGGCAGCTGGCAGCAATGCCAAAGTCTCTACCTGATACAGAACACTGAACACATTTTAAATATTATTTAAATAAAGCTTTTAACATACAACATACCAATGACCGTGACAGCATTGAAACCTCAGCTGGAATAAATCCCCTCAGTCAAGACTGGATTTGAACAGACCTTGTGAAGGGAGCAAAACAGACAATAAACCAACCTCATGTCTTCTCAGAACCAGAATGGGGACAGAGTACATGGGGGAACATTTGCTAGAACATTCAGGGTTAGTTGAAAAGGAGCCACAGCATCGTCTGCTTCAGATTTTGCTTTCTGTGGTGTGTGACACGTAGGAAGTTGGGGTTTTCAACAGAATATCACCAGAGCAGAGTTTTCGAGGGACTTGAGTCAACTTCAGTTGGCCACCTTAAATGGTCTTCCTCAGTAACTTCTCCAAAATGTACAATAATGAAGCTGATATTGACATTCAAGAAATGTTTTAACTGTTCTCCATTTCTATTGATCTGGTGAGCAACATTACAGAACTATCATCAAATTAAATCACAGCAGAAATCAGAATAATAAAACTAGTGAAATAGTGATATTGAAGTCAGTGTTAAACTGCAAAGCAAAAATAGCAGATATTTAAGTTACAAATCTACAGCAACAAGTAATCTTTGCCTGACAGTCCAAAACTCAGAGACTGAAGAAAATAGCTTTTTTAAGAAAACTAAAACACACCAAAAAGCCCTGAAATAATAATGAAAAAGTGCAAATAAGATGTCTACAGAAGGAGTAAAATGAATTTACTTGTTAACTCCACAAATGCCTGTTTTGGTTCTAATGATCAGCTTGGGCCACCTTGCATGAGACCCATGGAAAGAGTAGTTCAGGAAGCAACCAGCATTTGTTTTAATGCCAATTGAATCTTTTCCTCTTGGTCTCACTGTTGTTATGGAGACTCAGATTTCTTTTTCCCACTGAACTCCACTCTGTGCACAAAGCAAAGCTGTTAATAAGCTGTTATGCTTCAGACTGTCACTACAGTCAGAAGTGGTAGAACTGAGACAGACAAGATAATTTCCTCAGTTATTTTCAGCACAGTTTCTCGACAACCTCACTAGCAACAATGCCCTCATTCATACAACCATTCTCTCAGTGCTAGAAAGGAATTTTAGTAGTTAGTGACAGTCTGAGGCATCTCTTATTGTATAAGATAAACAGGGAAACAGCTGCATGTCTCAAGTGTGCAAACCACTATAGCTATTTTATAAAATCTTAAGTGCTTGTTTAGACAGATTCTGTCATGCAAACAGACCAATTAGTTGCTGAAATATACCATGTTTTTGGTCAGTATCACTAAGGTTATGTTCACAATGTCCTAGAGAAAAGACAAGAAGGGTATGGGTTTTGTGGTTTTGTTTTTGTTTTGTATGTAGCAGGTTTTGGGGGTTGTTTCATTTGGGGCTTTTTGTTTGTTTTGGTGGGTTTATTTTTGTTTGGTTTTGGGGTTTTTTTGGGGCAGGGGTTGAAGGTTTCTGAAACCATTTGTCCCTCCTCAAATTGAAGAGTGCCCGAACCAAAGCTATAAACTCCCTATACACTTGCTGAAGGCTTGCTGCTCAGATAGGAAAATATTCAGGATGTAGACAGACAAATCTGGGTACTAGTTAGCACACTTGCAAGAAATATTATTTGCAGCACAGCTGTCGCACAGGACCGGCCATTTACCATTGCTCTTCCCATGTTTAGTGCAACTGCATTTTTCTTGTCCAATAGCAGTTTAAATTTTCCTCGGGTATTGGGTTGCATGTGACCAGACCCTCAGACACGTTCTGATAACCTCCAGAAAATAGTCAAGAGCTACAGAAATTCATCACTGAAGATTAAATATTGTAGCAAACTTGGTGGCTTTTCTCTCCTGATTCCTCCTAGTCCAGGATAGGAGTTTGCTCCATGGGAGGACAAAAGGTCCTAAAGTACAGCCCTGCTCTGAATTACCTGCCGGCTTCATTGATTGGAGAGAGATTTCAGTCTGAATTTCGGTTACACAGATATGCTCCCTGGCTCACCATATAGTCACCTCCACATGCAGATTTCACATTGAAATAATTAATCACGCAAAAGTTTAAGACAAGATAATATATCACTGGTTTTCTGGCCCACATTAAACTCCTGCTCTGATTGCACCTAACCACTTACTGGTCTGAAATGTAGTGTCATTTATGAGAAGGTAGAAGACAATGAGGTTTTTTTGTACTGGCTATATAAAAAGAAATTAATAGAATTTAAATCAAACTAAAATAATTTTTCTGTATAAAAAAGTCTTTGGATTATTTTATCTGACAGTTTAAGTACTATAAAGGGATCTTACTCATATTTCAACTTAAATTTTTTTTTTACAAGTGTGTGTAAAAGTATACACCCCTTCAGTCAGTCAAAACATGAGTTGCTTCAGAAAAATTAAGCCTCTGTAGCACTGTAACAAAGCACTAATTTAAATTACAAATATTTGCCACAGGAGCATATCTAAGCACTTCATAGCCACTGATGTGTTTTCCTATACGTTAACCTATACATACTTAACATATTTACCTTCATAAAGCTCAAATGCCAATTATTTAATCTGTCAGTAAGTAACCCCTGCTTTACCCTTACCCCTCTACAGAAATCAGTTCCATACTGCACAGGACCAGGTAACACTTGCTTTTAAACAGAAAAAAAGCATTTTGTTTGCAATGTGCAATTTGATTTACTGCTGCTTTATTTATATTGCACATAGATCTTCCTCAAAAGTTTTCGTGAGGTTTCATCCAACTGTAAAATTTCTTCTCTGCCAAAGACTGAAACCTGAGTTGCTTAAGCTTACTCATGCTGAGCAACTAACTATGAAGGTGTCAAGGAGTAAGAAAAAATCCCCAAAACAACCACACAAACCTCAAAAAGGAGGGGGAAAAGGAGACGGGTAATTTCAAAACCAAAGTTGCTCCACACTTTAACACTAAAGTGAATTGTCACACACCTCTTCCAGATAGCAAGACAAAAAGAGAGGAGTTTCAGCCTATAGTTTACTAAGAACTGCTCAAAGAAAATCCATCTTTGTTGTAAATTGGTATGAAAGGCAAAGGTTGCAAAAAGAGGATGAAAATACGTGAAGTTTTCAATGCTATTGATAGTGACTGGCCTGAAAGTATTCAGACTCCTTCAGAAACTGAGAAGCAATTTGAAGACAATACAAACTTCTAAAGCAAGATAATTCTTCAGAGGCTCTTTTTAATTTAGCACAGTTGATGATTTTACCTTGCATACAATTATTTTAAAGCAAGAAATTAGATAAAAACGTTAGTTACTTCCTTCATAGCACAACCTTTTAACATCCAGATATGCCAAACCAAAATATCCAATTGTTCTCATTGCCAAATAACTTTTTCATCTTTATCAAAAAGACCTTGGAAAAAGCGTTTATATCCTGCTTCACCCTACATCATTAATGAAGTATTTGTTGTGAAGTGCTACAAAAAAGAAAAATTTAGTCCAAAGAACCCAGTTTTCTGTCTCTACTGAAGATGTCATATAATTCAATAGTAAAATTTTTAATATTTTTAGCATCCTTGTGTCTACATCTATAACACTAAGTCCTCTGAAGGGAGAACCAAATAAGCACCAGAAGCGTGAGCACATGTGAATGTCACTGGTGTGTGACCCACAGGATTATATAGTTCTGATAACAGCCAATTAATTTAACAAAAGGTATTTGAGAGCAGAGTTTTGACAGCCTGGAGTAGGACTATTGATTACTGTGGCAAACTGGTCTTTGGTTTGGCTTGCAGGGTTTTTGGGCCTTTTTTCCACATCCTGGGAAAAAAACAAGCCCCTACCAAAAAAAAAAAAAATCCATCCCACCCCCTTTTCTATAGTTTGAAATAAAACATGCCTGGACAACAGGTCATCCACCTGAAAGTCTGCATGTCATATTTGGTGACTGTTGTGCCACCTACTGTGTAACCCGCAGCTTGCCAAGGTCTGAACTCTGCAGAGCTATCGTGGAAGGAGTTGTCAGGGAGAGAATGAAAAGATTTGTCAACTGAACACTTTGGGCTGTCAACCCTTTGCCATGTGCTACGACACAGTAGGCACAGGAGAAACATGTGCTCATATATACTCATACATTGTTTTGTCAAGGCTTTGCAGAGACCCACGGCAGCTGAAGATCTCTTATGGAGTACCATGTGATGAAAATATGGCAGAATAATGCTGCTTTACATTACAATAATAATTAAAAAGAAAATAATGAGACACTAGGTTCTAAGGTAGTTGCAGTTTAGTGTTGACAATGAAGAGTAATTTAAGACTGATCTGCTCATTTATTCTCACTCAGCCCTGTACAGAGTGTCTTATCGCTTTAAGAAAGACCTTTCCCTGCTAAATCACATTATTTCTATTACTTAGGGAATTACAATATTTGTACAGTTTATATGCATGTAATACAATGGGATTTGCATAATATGGAAGGCATTAGTGCTTTGATTAGGAGAACCCACCTGCACAACCTCTCAAGTATTAGTTTCTGGTTATTCTTTTAGCCGAAGCATTTCCATCTCACATGTTAGAGCTCCCACTGAACAGCTAAGTCTATCTGGGCCACACTGACAGAAGTTGCCACTGCCTAAATCTCTGCTAATCTCCAAAAGCCAATGTGTGAGGACATGAGATCCTCTTGCCTCACAGGAGACACCATTCTCTGTCAATTCTGCTGCCAGGACAGAAACATCACAGATGTGGTGCTCTCTGTGCTCCTCAGCTTGTTAAGCAGAGAAGGAAATAAGAGATTAAAAGCTTGCTTTTCCTAAACATTGCACAGAGAGCAATGCTGTGTACTTTCACGACAACAGATGCATCCTTTAAATCCTAGTGCCTTAGAATCCTGAATGAATTTGTCAATGAGATAATGTATTTTTGCACATGTGAAAAGTCCTCAGATGGTAACTTTTCCTGTAAACACCCCTGCTTCAATGCACCAGCTGCCCAACTGCCTGTGGTGTTAAGGACAACAGAGCAGTCTCAATTCTAACTCTCCCCTTTTGGTACCTAACGATGCCCCAGCTAAAGGAAACACTTCAGTAGCATTGTAGTATTTGGACTCACCCTTTCTGGCAGACAATTCAGGGCTACACATTTATGCTGGAGAAGAGTAATATAAAGCTATATTTCAGAGGAAAGACACTGAAGCTTCACTGACTGCTGCTCACATTTGGTGCACAGGAAGGGGGCTCAATTATGCAAAACTCTGCTCATCATCTCAACCAGTCTGAAGAATTTGAACCCAACCATTGCCAGTGCCACTGTTTAAAATGACTTAAAAATCCTTTCACACAGATTCACAGGGAGAGGTAGGATGCTATTTTATGCATGGATATAACTGTAAAAATAAAGTAGGCTGTCTCCTAAGAATAAAACCCCACTTTACAGCCCAGAATACAGGTTATACAGATCAGCATTTGAGAAGCTCCTGAAAACGAAACAAAAACTAGCAGTACACCTCAAACTTGCCAAAACAGTAAATGCTTCAGTTTCTGATTATTTTGTTAATCCAACAACACAGGTTGGAAGAACTAAACCTGATACTTAGCTTCTCAAGAGGAAAAAAAACAAAAAAAGAAAAAAAGGAAAGAAATTCTGTAATGCTATATAAATTACAGCATGAATCTCCCTCCTCAGGAATTCTTGTCACCAGGTTTTGACAGACCAATTTATAACACCTTTTGGTGTTATAGGTTGGATAAGAAAAGCAAATAACATCTTATACCTGTAAGCTAGCAAAATAGTTTTGCTACTTGCATATTTACATTGGTTCGTTACAATGCAACAATCAGCAGAATTTCTTATCTCTGCACTATCTCCCTCTCTATGGCAATTTTACTAAAAAAATAACTTTGATATTAGTATGAGACCCCGATGTGGCCCCATAGGCACAGAACTATACTAAATGCATTTGTGCAGGTACAAAACCTGCCCACCCCTGGTTCTGACCCCAGCCATTCCGAGATTCCTGGAGAGCGGGAGGAGGAGGCAGGGACTTCTGCTGAACCCCACTGTCCAAGCAAGGCATTGAAGACTCTCACTGCACCGGCCAGTCAAGGATATTACAGAACATTTAAGACAAAGCTAATTGCCATACCTACTTCACTACAAGCTGTTTGATTTATTAATCACTAACATTTTTAAGTGAAGAAGCAAACATCTCTGTGGCAAATCCAGAGGAATTTATCTTATAAGGCTATAAATCCATTACAATATTTAAATAATCTTATGATTGTCTTTCTGTGAAACTATTATTAGGTTAATATTATGATTTCATTTTGTCAGTTCAACAAAATTACATATTGATGCCTTGTTTTTCCACAGCAACTTACCCTGCTGTGTTTATTTTGCTTGGTAACTCGATTTCAATTTCTAAATAAGCGTGCAAGTTGAAAAGAATGAATTCCATTAAGTAATCTTTTATAAATAAACAAAAGGGATCACAAAGAAGTATTTTTCTGATGTCTTGAGAATTTCTGAAGTTGCAGTAAGCTCTTCAAAAGGCAGAGAGAAATATTATTATCTCAGTGAAACTTGATGCTAAAAATAGAAAAGGAAAGGAAATTTTAAATCTCTTCCTTCAAAGCATTAAGATTAATACTTATTTTTCTGGTCCAGACATCAGGTAGTCACAACAGAATTACAATTTCCTGCACTAAATCTATGTGTAAAACAGAAAAGTCAGGTGCTCCAGTTTTCCAGTGAAAAGACATGTACTTTCTAAAATGGATACCTTACACAGTACCTGTGTTCTCCTTATGATGTATTTGTGTTTACATGGTGAATAACCATTAACTGATAGATTTAGTATTTTCTCTACTTTTCTTCTGGAAATATTATTTTAGGCTCTGCTAGGAAAAAAATAAAAAGAAAGAAACACCTTAGGGACATGATTTTGTCATAAAGAGGCAATTTCTTAATCCTTTGCATTCTGAGCAAGTGATTTCATTTAGAGGCTTTTTAACAGTTACTTTTAGGACTGTCAACTAAAGATAAGAAGTCCATAAATCAGATCATCAAATTTCATTTTCTTTGTAGGACCAAAACCTGCCACTTGCATTTCCACCAAGGATGTAACTTGCATCATAAGCAGTGTTACAGATATCATTAGTCTCATTTGTTTGATAGGGTAAAAACCAAAATATATGACACTGCAGATTTTAATTTTTGAGGATGAAAAATTCTATTTGTAACTGCTTTTGCAACATCTCAGACACACCAGCTCCTGATTCAAAAACAAAGGACACCAATTTGCAAGCACTGTAGCTTAATACTTAAGACAAAGTGTCAATAAATCTTTTTAGTTCCATTAAAATACCTCTGCGCTCAATTCCTTGCTGTATTAAAATCACTTTAGAAGGCAGTTGTTTAGCTTGTCATTTTGTCTACGGATCATATTTCTTTCCCTTTTTAAGATGACGACAAGTAGCATTAAAATCCTGTTACATGGGGAGGTTACAGAACATACCACAGATGTTATTGAGCAAAGAACACAAGAGAGGGCTGATGGAAAAACACATCCTGCTCAGCAGACTCATAACTCACCTTCACTTTTACTTGTAAAAAACATATGATGTTTCCATACCTTTCGTTGACTTTTTTTAATATCCGACTAAGAAAGGAGCACATCCTGAGTTCTCCTACCTACCTGGTACCAGCAAGACTATTTCTCTAGCACTAGTCCATTCAGTAATTCCAAACACAGAAGGTACAGCTCAATATACATTCAGACATAATTTAGTAAGAATTTTCTTTATAAAATCATTAATAAAAACGTATTTTAAAGTTCTTGAATGATCTTTAAGGAGATTTAATACAGAAAGATTTATTTGTGATGATGTACAATGAAAAAATGATCTATTTTAATATACCCAGCAAAAGGAAGATGGTTTATATTACACACAGCACTTCATTCAGCATGGGGCAAACGGCTCCAGGACAGCGACAGTCTGACTGTGCCTGCCAGTTTCCAGCCAGCTGGGCATGACTCCACCAGCACCACCATGCAAACAGATCTGAACAGGTAAGAGGCTCTTTTCCGAGATAAGTACAACTCACAGAAACCACCTAACATTAATGCAAATGCACACAAGAGGAAAGAACAGACATATTGAGGCCAAATCTGCCCAGAGCACCAACAAATGCCGTGAGCACATACCAAAGAAAAACAATCTGTGGCATCTGAAAGATAAATAATCACTCTGAGATGTTCAACTTGTTGGCAGCTAAAAAGTCTGCTAAAAACCAGAAACATGCAAGGTGTAAAGGGCTTCAGCTTTGTCAGAGCTGATTTTCTACATGGAGGCTGGCTGAGTTACAGAAACCAGCTCAGCTGACAGCACAGTTCAAGTATCAATTATGATAAGACATCAAACAATTTACTAGTTATTAAGAATGTACTCAGACATGACAAATAGATATTTGCCACTAAAATTTGGTCATGATTTTAAAGGACCTCTTACAATTTTCAGGGTGGAAGAAAACAAAGACTGAAAGTTATGAGAATGGAAAAACAAGGATTCAAAACAAATAGAGCAGAAATAAAAAAAAAAATCTACTGAGGTTGATTGCTACATAATGCTAGTACTAAGAAAGACATGAACTGGATCTAGATTTGAAACAAAGTTCAGAATTAAGAAGAGAGCCTTGTCTCAGACCTAACTGTTAGCTAGCATTCTCTCCCATTTTTATATCACCTTTTGCAGAATGCACTATTTATGAATCCTCTTATTTGCCTCATCACATATATACAGTTATCAACTTTTAATGTACCCTAAATTGCCATGATTGCTGATAAAAATACTTTAAAACTTCTAATAAAGTCTTAATTTGTCTATTTTTTTATAGGTGAAAATGTAATTTGGAGAAAACTAAATTTCCTGAGGATATTTTCTCTTAGATTTCCTTTCTCTACTATATCAAGCCCTATTACTTCAAGGTGGGCACATCTGTTAATTTAACTAATACTCAGTAAAGTTCACAGTAGCCATATGCCCAAATGAATGTTTTCATTTGGAAGTGGCCTTGTCTCAGCTTAAGGCAGGTCCTTGGTGAGCATGGTTCATTTTTGTATCCTTCGTTAATGGGGCTCTGGTTGCAAAGCTGTTCTTGGACAGACTCTGACTCACTGAAAATGTCACTACAGACAGGTAGAGGCCCCAGGCAGAGATCAAGGGCCTGTTATCTTCAACATTTCATAATCATACTAAGGGATCACTAGTCTTACAAGAAAGAGAGAGATATCTTCAGGAATGAAAGGACACAACAGATGGATGAAGTAAGGAAAGAGAAGGTGGAAAAGAAAGGCAGTCAAAGTAGCAGTAAAATAATCTCCCACTTATATTCAACTCATGCAAAATTCAAGTTGCCAACTGTTTCAGACTTTTTGACTCACCTAATCTATTTAGTTGCTCAGTCCACACAAGCATTCCCTTTTCCTCCTACTTGTTTTGGGGAGAAGGAAGGATGTGGTATTTATTGCTTTCCCAATTACTTTGATACATGTTTTTCCCCCATGCTCTATTTCTAGAGGTATTAAGAGCCAGTAAAATGTTCAAGTTCCCTCCTACACAGACTCTCTCTCTCTCCTCCAGGCACTCTTCTGCCTCTGTGTTCCTCAGAATCCTAAATGCACCTTTCTAAAGGGATGCTCTTATGGCAGCTTTAAACCAATCTAAAGCCAAACTGCTGGGAGGGGGGGGGGAAAAGAAACAAACAGTGCTATCCCTTCCCCACCCCTCCTTTTGCAGCTCGTTGTTGCTGAGTCAGCAAACTCATCTAAGTCAACACATACTGTGAGAAAGCTGCTGCCAATGCAAGAGGGATGGGAGAGCCTCTGGACACAAGCTTGCAACCCTTTGCAGCAGAAAGCATGGCTTACATCTCTTTAAGCCACCCATAGAAGCATATCCTGGTCCTTCATATCATGGTTTCCAAACCATCCCTGCCTAAACACCCTTGTGGTGACAGTCTTTTTCTCCTCTCTCATTGCTTACAGTACAGGGCATCACTGTCAGTTCTGGTTTATCCACGAGCTCCCTGCATGTTGTTTTTTAGTTTTTGCAGTACTGTTGCTTCTCAAACCGTAGGACAACCAGAGCAGGAGGCAAACTGTCATCAATTAGCATGTAATGAAAGATAGGGTGACAATTAGGTTGACTGTTGCAGTACTGAAAGGTAACCAAAGAAAGCAAGGTGAACAGAAGTTGGGAGCACTGGCAACATAACAAGTTTAGAAAGTGGTTTTAGGAGCAGAACAACAACAGGTATAATCAAGAACAATTCTGCAGGTGTTGGGGGTCAACAGAAAGATGTTTAAGCAATGGAGATGTGAAAGTGTACAGACACGGAGTATTCAGGTCTTAGACATGTTATGCAGGGGAACACCAGTGGGGAAAGGACACATGGGGCCAAGGACAATACAAAAGGGACAGAGCAAGGGATTATTGTTATCCACAGTACAAGACAGATAGAGGGAAGTTACGTGGAAGAAGGGAGAGGAAAAGCCACTTTACTCATACTGCTGTTGAGTTGACAGGAACACAGCGATTGATTTTAGTCTTCATCTAACAAGTATGTGGGACAGCCTGCTATAATGAGCTCTGAACTGTGTTTGCCAAGGGGAAAGTCTCTCCTCCTGCTTCAACCCTTCACGAGTGCCTTCAGTAAGCAGAACAGCCACCCCTCTGCTCAGGATAACAGACCTGCATTCATTAGGTAAAATTCATACCACATCACCCTTCTTCCTGGCTGCACAGTCCCCTTCATCCTGATTAAAGTGCAGTCTTGCTGGAGGAATACAGCAGCCGCCAAACCTATTTTTGTCTCAGTCAAGCACAGATCCAAGTATCATTACCACATGGGGTTACCATTTCCTATTCCACAAGTTTCCGGAATGTTTTTCAGGTCAAAACATTGTTTCGCTAAAATCAAATCACTTCCTCCAAAATGCAAATCTTTATACTTTTTACACGCTAGAAGACATTCAAAACTGAAAGCTACCTTAATATATTACAGTATAAAGCTCTCTTTCAAGAAGGCAAAGGAAAAACATTTACGAATTCAGATCTTTTGCCTTATTTGCAGTTACAGGTGGCTTGGTTTTGCTAAGAAAATATCTGTTTATGAGTATTAAAAATATTAATTCATGTCCATTCAGATTTTTTTATTAATGATCAAGTATTTAGAATAATTAGGTCTGAATCCTGTCCCCTTCCTGTGAAAATGGCCCTTTTTCTGTTCAACAAAAAATTCTGTCAGTCTCCACTTAAAATATCAGACTCAGCATCTATCAGCCTTCGAGGTAGCAGGGCTGCTGATAATCTCTAACAGAGCACAGTCACTTCAGTAAGTGAAAGCCTACCCTTTGTTTTTTTAGTCTTTATGTGTGGTGGAACAAAGTTTCATTCTACAAAGCTGAATCAAGAATGGGAGCAAAGACCTCACACATTATCACCGATGAATTAGTCATGGTTTTAATTCATAGGCATGATTTAGTTTTCTCTCTTCTATGATAAAAACAGTCAAGTAGCTATGTTAATTGTGGTAGATTCTCCATCACCTCCAGTTATTAAGATACAGTTTATTTAAGCTAGAATTTACTTGTTGAAGGCCTTATATGTTATTAATCATCTTGCTGGAGCTGCTCTTTGCTATCAGGTCTTGTCACCACTGCTTGTAAGAAAAGATAGTAGTTTCTATTTTCCTCTAGCTGACAAAACATGCCAAGTTTATCTCTGTGTATTCCAAATGAAAACTAAGATTTACAGCTAGCAAAAATTGAGACAATGTACTCCTCTTATGGTGTTTCTGAATAGCTGGGTTTTGTCAGTTTGGTAAGCTAAAACTTATGGCACAGTTGACAGCTTCGGTGAAAACACTATTCTAGGATGCTGCTTATATGTTAGTGAACATTTCTGTAAGTTCTATGTTGTTAGTAAGATAAATGCCATGGTAACAAATTTACAATCATCACAAATAGGAACTGAAATGACCATCTCTACCACTTTTGTTAAGAATTAGAAGTGGAAATTCTCAAAAAAAGAAACATTAGAAACCATAAACTGAGAACCATCAACAGTCAGAAATTCAAAAGCACACCACTTCAGCAAGGAAAAAGGTCATTTTGCGTTGCTGTTGCTAATAACTGATGGTACAAATTATGGGATCAGAGATGAGTCTTTTGATGTGAGATCCAGGGGAAAATGGGTAGGAGCATGGAGGGAACTGACTCACCCAGTGAGGACACAAAGAGCCTGTTACCACGTCTAGTGCATGATTTTAATTAGCATTGAAATGCATTACATTTAACCCTGGTTTTTACCTACAGCACAAATCAGTCACCTTATCATAGCAACTGTTTAAAAAAATCCAGTCTGACTATGAAATCACTACTTAGTTTGTTGCATTAACAGCTGCAAAGCAATATAGTCCTAAAACTTCTTTAAAATGGCCAAAACCATAGAAGAAACAGGATTGTTAACTACAGACATGTATTTCAGGCTAGAAAAATACTTTTTTTATGTTAAAGTATGGGGTCTATCACTATAAGCTGCTCAAATAGTTTCATTCTAATATCTTTTTTACCTGCCTGGCCATCCCAAATGTAAAATTTTGCTGCTCATACTGTTGTTTGCTGAACCCAATTATTTTTCCTTCTGGAGTTTGTGTCCAAACAGCTTGACTGATTAAATAGGAAGAAGTAATGAAAAGAATAGACTGTGTACTTCTCTTTTTTTGACACCTGAGCAGTGCAGAGACAGAAAAAGAAGGGCAGAGAAGGACACTAGTTAGGCACAGAAAAAACATGCAAGAAGTAATGAGTGAGGAAAGATGTCAGAGCAGTTTGGCAGAGAGACAGGTCTGGAGAGAATGACAGGCACCATGAGCAAATGCAGATATGTTGACAAAAGACATGGGAAAAGTCATAGAAAAGGGGCACAGATAGGTACTGGAGGCTGAAGGCACAGGAAGGGATGTAAGCAAGCGAGGAAGTTACAGTGGCAGAAGCAGAAAATCCTACTGAAGCCTGCACTGCTACACAACTGTAAATTAAACCAAGAGCCTCGCCTCTCATTACTCCTTCCTCACAAAGCCAAAAGCACATTTCATCCTTTTTTAGTACCCTATTCTCATAATTGAGTTACTCCCTTAGGTCAAATGACACAGGTCTGCACTGCAAACCTTGGCACTGACTTCTTCCTAGAACTGACTCCTTCAAGTGTAGGAGTTCCTAAAAGTTTCTAACTCCAGAAGCTCTATCCAAGAGAATACCAGTCTAGCACGTTTTTCAAGAGTCAACAGCTGACAGGATAACACTGCTTGGACAATTGCTACCATGTTCTTAACCTCATGACTGCTTCTGCCGGCACTGCATGCCAGCTTTAGGTGCAAAGCTAGGCTTGTGTGCACGCCCAAGCTGCATGTCAGCAGCACACTGACAGTGCTGCCTCTCTAAGAGCATTTATCCAGTCCCAGCTTGTTATGCAGGCCCTGCATTAACCCACCAGGAACAGACTCCCGGAGCACTGAAACACCTCTAACTTCCTTTGACAGGCCTTTAATCTTTAACAGCCTTTCATGTTTCCTGTGCATCAGCTACACCTACAGACACCAAATAACACCAATACCTACAAAGTGATTTGCAGAAGTGCTAAGGACTCATGCACTCACAATTTAAAAAAGTTTCCTAACTTACCAAGTACTTAAAAAATAAAATTCACTCACTTCTCAATGTCAGAGAAGTTTATAGTACTAACCTTGCATCTCATAGCCTTGTCTAAAGTGTATTTATATCTAATGACAGACATTTTTCTCTCTCATACACACACTGTCTCCCATAATAGATCCAATTTAAGGATGAATTCATTAATACTTGTCACAATACCACAATTGATGACAGCGCATACACAAGTCTTAGGCATACATTAACATGTGTGGGTTTTTTTACGGGAGGGCTGGAAGAGCAAGTAGTTAATAATGCATGTGACCACACGCTGAAAGGTGGAGAAAAAATATCTTTCACAGAAAGTATTGAATAAGGCAGAAACAAGAAGAGGAAAATAAACCAAACAATTAGAAAATGGAAAGAAAGTATATGGCATGATCATTCCTAACATAGCAAGTAAGGGTTCCATAACCTTGTTGAACTCCGAAATTTGTTAAGTTTGTGCATTTCACATTGTATTCTTAATAGCATTTTAAGGAGGAGACTAGTGACTTGCTATTAGGATATCATGTAACATTTAATAGTCTGTAAAATTACTACATAGGACATCTACTATCTAGAAAATTGATAGTCTTCTAGCATTAGTGTTATCTTGTGTTTCACATAAGTACTGGGAGGATACTTCTTGTGAGAAGTGGCACAATTTAAGTATTTTTCATGAGGACCATTATACCAGATGTCTCACTTTCTTATTATTAAGACTATTGCAGCATTTCATACTGATAAACTTTAAGATAAAGAAAACTGTGCTTTAAAAGCACTGATAGCAATGAAATTACAACGCAAGAACAAGACTCTAAGCGTAATGTACACATTTGTGGGTATTTAGTGAAGTATTATTAAATATGCACCAATAAAACTAAAATCTCGGGCAAAACCATCACGTCATGTCTACCCTCGATATTCTTCTCATTCAACATTAGCTTCTCCAAATGTTTAAGTACTAGACACTATTGTCCAGAGACTTACTATGCCAGAAGAGAGGAAGCAATGAATACCCACACCATAACAAGGTTCATAAAACTGCTCTGTACTGACAGAAAACCCATTTCCAGTATCCCACAAATAATTCAAGTTATGAAATCATTTATTATTTCAGCTGCAAGCAGGGAGCATGCTAAGATGCATTTAAAATAGAATGGGAAGAGGCATGCAGTGAGTAATATTTAGGTGCAATTAAATATTATTTCTATAATAAATTACATACCATTGTAAACCCAGTACTTTAGATAAATATCACTGATGACAGTAAGCTAGAATGCATTTGTGTTTTATTTATATTACAGCAAGGAATATATAATGATTCTAGGACAATTTCTCTGTTGAAGTCAAGGGTAAAATCAAACAACCCACATGAACAGGAGCTCTTGTTATTTTACTTATTAGAGCTCAGGCTCTGCTATTTTTGGTTCACAACACACTGCTTGAGACTAGAGCATATGTTACTTACTCTCTCCTAAGCTATAATATTTTAGCCCAGATGTGTTTGATTATAGATATAGCAAAGATTGTTAGAAGATTTGCTGCAATCATCTCTAGTTTTATAAATGTATGGATAGCAGGGTTAAGTACTCAAAAAAACTCAGAAAAGATTTTTCCAGAAATCAGTGAAGAAGAGGTTGAATCAGTGACTGGTGGCCAGGGAGCAAGTGCCACGAATACCAGATGCCATTTTCATCTCTTTAAAAACTTCACTCAAGCTCTTCTCCAGGGCAGAAGACATAAAGCAGAAGTGGGTTGCGAGAAAGCTCACGTTAGAGGTGGAAAGTGCTATCACAGAGAAGAGGCAGTTCTCAGGCTCCTGAATTTACAACCTGTTACTCCGCAGAATGATTTTATGAACCATGAGGAAGCATTAGAAGAAGAAATTGTGACAGTGTTGCCCAGCTCAGGCAGTTGCTCTTGTAACTTGGATCATGCAGATTTTTAAACTGAGGTACTACTTTTGTCAATGAGTTACTGTCTAAAGAGATAAAACTCTAGATGAAATTACCTGATATGAGATACAGCTCTTGGGAAAGTCAGCACTGCTGATAGCACTTAGACTCACATCTGCAGTACTTTGTAATAGTTTGAGTTTTGAAAGGGAACCTTTGAGAGTTGACTAAATGCTAAGGAAAATGGATACACTAAAAAGTTGATAGAGCAAAGAAGCATTAAATTATTCAAGAGCTACATCCTACATACTTCCACAGTGCAGTATAATCCTGATTTAGCTGTGTTCCCATGAGTTGCCTCTGACTATATTCTGAAGTTTATAAATATGCTATGAAACACATTAGTTTCAAGAAGTTAAGAACTAGAAGCTGGCAGCAATTGTGTATCTTGGGTCAACAGCCTCTTCAGAGATCAACAAGATCCCAGTCTAGAGTCTCACCCCTCTGGTCCTTCTAGCTCATGGTATTAGTTGGACAAAAAGCCTGCAAAGTGACTCTCTTATTTTCTAATTAACCATTCACACTGTGTTTTAGTGTACAAAACACTAGAAGTGCTTAGGCTCTTATGCTTTATAGCCTGAAAGTCACCTCCCCGTGACAAGCTTTAGATAACAGGACAGAGAGCATTTGGGGCTACGGGTGCAGACACAGCTTTGACAGAGGTTTATTTAATGCCCAGAGCAGTGAGATAACTCATCCATCAGCAGAGCTAAGAGGTGTGGGCAAGAACATATGCTCTATCATCTCGAATAGACGATTAACTTGCTTTTTCATTTCCCACCATGCTACCAGCAGTCATGTTTTCTCAGGCAGAGCATGGCTCAAAGCTCTCAAGGAAGCAATTTTATCTACCCTTCCCTGAAAGGGCCAGTGCCTTAAAGGTATAATTAAGTCCTAAATACATAATAGTTAGTGACATTTACTGAAGCATGTCATCTCTGGCAAACTGCCATTGTAGGAGAAATAGCAAATAAATGTATTTGCATTCCTTTTTTTCAGCTGGTTTGTCATTTTTTTGTAACTGTGTTGTCAGCAAATGCAGAAGAAAGTATTAGATGAAATACGCTGGTTAACAGACTGAACTAATTATATGGATGCAGTGAAAAGAACTAATACATTTTGTAGGAGACAGTATTTGGTGACAAAAAAAAAAATCTCTTTAACACTACATTTCTGCTACCAAGACTTGTATAGCTTGCATGCTCATAAGCACAGAGCTTGACAAATAAAACAATCATTACAAATTCAGAACACCCCCAATGTCCTGCTCAGCTCTGGATAAAACAGAGCTTCCCTCAGCCCTGCCTGGCCTCGCACATGCTTCCCCCTCCACAAGTTCACTCTGAAGAATCAATGTTTCACTTCTGAAAACAGCAGCAGAAAGGCATTGCTGGGCAAGAATGGTCAAAATAAATGTGAACACCTTGGCCTGCTGTCTCCTTGCTCCCATCTTTCACCACAGCAATTTACAAGAATTCCTGGTCATAGTCTCCCACAGCAAG
This sequence comes from Margarornis squamiger, assembly GCA_035222235.1. Classification (NCBI taxonomy): domain Eukaryota; kingdom Metazoa; phylum Chordata; class Aves; order Passeriformes; family Furnariidae; genus Margarornis; species Margarornis squamiger. The sequence goes on from JAWWTY010000160.1 coordinate 23,871,989, forward strand.
AGGGGAAAACCTATTCTCAGAAAATAGAATACTAAGAGCAGAACGTTTCACAACTTAACTTTTTAATTTAAATGTCTCAAATTCAAATCCAGTAAAGGAGAACAAGAAAACTGTCCAAAAGACATCATAATAAACCAGTAAATTCTGTTCAGGTATTCCCTACTAGAGATTACATGAATAATCAGATTTCTTCCCTGGTCCCTCACACCATTGCCATTTTCAAGTTGAATCTAAGAAACATTAATGAAGTAATTTTCAGCTAAACACCCTAGGTCGTACCTAACCTTTTAAGTCAGTCCTACACCCAAGAGCCTGCCTGGTGAAGAGAAGTTGTTTGTGTGTCCTGCCAAAGCAGTTAAACCCCAGCAACTACCTACAGTGGTTTCAAAATTACTGCCTGAGCCTCAGTCCTGCCCCTGTGCTTTAACTGCTAGAGAACACAGCTTTCTGTTAGGAGGGTGGATTTGGTAATGGATAGGCTACAGCATGGGCTGGATTACTGTCTGCTACACCTTGACTGGGACAACAATAACCTTCAGTAAAGGTGGGGAGCAACATCATAAAATTGACAAAGCAAGATTCACATCTCCTCTGTTCATGAAAGAGTCTTGTGCATTTAATAAGGAGACCATCTTATTACTACCTGCAAGTATTGCCAAGCATTTTAAGTAATACACTTCCTTGAAAGAACAGAGAAACAGCATTTCACCTCAGTGGCTGCAACATCCAGCCTTACCGTACAAGGTAGCTTCTGCAATATCAAGTTTAGATAAACTGAGCTTATGTGAATATAAAGTTGTGCTTAATTTAACAACCCAAGGAAATTCACCATCACGACATAGCCATACCTCTGCCAGAAATTCTGCTCACCACACGATGCAGGATGAAGACAATCTCAGCTCCAGGAGCCAGCCTGGACAGGCCAAATATGTTAGGACTGCAACTTTGCAACAGGATTTGTTGTGCAGTTAGTGGATTTTGTTCAATCTTTTCCCTTTTAGGATATGATTACTTGGGGTCTTGAAAATTGCACAAAATATTTTATCCAAAAGAATCGTTATATTTTCTTTAGCTGGTTTTAAAGTCTGAATTTCCTTTTATTTATCAGAAAAAAGACATCAGTAACTGTTAAACTAAATCCACCTGCCCTAGTCCAGAGAGATATATTGGATCTTAAAACACTGCCTTTCAGAATTCTGGTTCACCTGTCACAGTCAAACATTGACAGCAGTGTGAGGCTCAGTGCTAGTCTGACTTCTCTGCTTCTTTCTTCTATGAAATATAAAAGCAGCATAATGTTAAGAAAAAAAAATGAACTGATTTTTTTTTTCAACAGTATGTGTGCTGGGCTAATCATTGAGATATCCTATTCCCCCTAAGAATTAAGATTTAGCAGGCAGCCCCAACATGAAAAATAACAAGCAAACAAGATCCTATAGCACAAGTAGTAAGTACAATTCTTTCACCTGTAACAAGCCAAAGATCATGAATGTTTTTTATTGGAGGATTGCTGTGGGATTTCTAAATATTTGAAAAATTTCTTCTCTTTTAAGCAGTCTAAAAATACATAAGTTTACGAAAGTAATGACATTTTTATAATAGTATCTGCTATTTCCCTTAAACAAGTAACTTGAGTGTTTGGTACTTTGAGAAACTTTCATTTGTCTGAAAGTGACGAGAAAACAGATGAAATTGAGAGAAGTGGTCCAGCTGTTAAAAACACTTTCCATTATTCAGCACACCTGCAAGAGAGCTAAAAAAACCCCACCAAAATACCTAACGTTGTGTTTCATGCTGCAGGCAGCAGCTAATTGGCAGTAAAAACAAATTTCAGCACTAACTATGTAGTTATTGATATTCATAGCATCAGTGAAACAGAAAGATTTCCTGTAAGTGGTTAACTACCTACCACAGCTCACACTGCAAATACAGAGTATACACAATATGCTGCCCATCCATCTGGAGGTAAAAATCAATTAGGGGAACCATTACAATAAACAAAGATATATATGTTGCCATATCAAAAAAGGCTACAGGACCTAAAGTTTGGACTGAGCAGTTGGAGTAAGTTTGGTTTAGCTCTACAGGTATTTTACCCATCATCCTTAGATTTTCACAGGTGGAGGCCCAGCAGCCCTCACTTCCACCCCTACCAGTGAAATAGTGGCTGACACTGTCCACAGTTGACATCTAATGCTGCAGCCAACCTCAGACATGCCTTCGAATCCAAAGAACCAGCTCCTTGGCTGTGTGTAAGGGCACTTGGAATATGGTATCTCAGTGGCAGAAAAGCAGGTAAAGGAAACTGCATATGAAGGAGTACCTGAGTGATGGTACCCGGGTTTGGAGTAATTTTCCAGACTAAGCTGCATAAAGCCACTGTAAAGAAAGAGTAGCCAAATGATAAAATTTTAGTTTTCCAGAAAGGAAAGGCTTCTGATAGAATCTTACTGAGATACTGAGGATCTGTTTCATAGTTTGCTGCCTGTGTGTTACCAACATTCCGCAAGCTCTCATTTCAGTGCAGTATTAATGCACCTATGAGCATCATGAAGTATCAAAATAATTATTTCATTACTCAAATGCTGTTCACAACAGCATTTGGGAGTGCCTGAAAAACCTCAGGGGCTCTGGACCATAAAGATGGAAAAAAACCAAACCCACAAAAACAAAAAAAAAAAAAAAAAAAAAACACAACAAAAAAAACCCCACACAACACGATTTACAAGTAGAACAAAATGCTATTTAAAAATAACAGCTAAGCAACTGACATCTTAATACCATATAACAGCCTTTTGCAACTACTGTGTATTTTCAGAGTTTGCTTTTAGATAAGATTGAAACTACAGAAGTACAAAGAGATCATGGTTTGTCATTTGTGCAAAAGGAGCAATGTCTTCTGTACGATGAAGCGACAAAGCTTTGGGTACAAGAGGCTACTGGAATTTAAAGCTATGAAGGGACAGGGAGAAAAAAAAAAACAAAACACTTTGTGCCCAAGGTAAATATCTAACTTCTTGCATTAAAGACCAACACAAAGCAGCAAACATAACTTTGAAACAAAGCGCTTGCATAGGGCACAAACGAATGAAAGACAGATGCTGGAAGATAGTTTAAGCAGCAGGTTTGAACCTCATTTTAAAATGTACTGGATAAAAGTATGTATCTTTTTGCAATTTCAGTGATCAGGCATCTAACCCAATTCAGGTTTAAGGTGAAAAGCTCCTGGTGGGTGACCTTGCAGCCTGCTCTCCGACACAGCAGGTAAAAGCGGGAGGAAACTGAACAGAACACCTCGGTTTGTCTGCTTCTGTTAGACATCTGTCCCATTCTGGCAAGAGATCACACAGAGAAAGTTTCAAATTTCATTTACGGTGTTTGTCACTTTTCTCCTCTGCTTAGCAATCAGAAGGCACAAGACACGTTGTTTTACTGTACTCAGAGGAAACACGAGCCTAGATTCTCTGTGCTCCAGCTGCAAGACAAGCAGAAAACCCACGGAATCCTAGTCAAACCCATCCAACAATGACAGGTCTTTTCTAATCCTTCAGTGCCACATTGTAGTGCTCCGAGGCATTGCAGGAATGCTTCTGACTGTGATACCTACTGAAAGGGAAGGAACAACTCAAAAGGAAGAGCTGGGGAAAACTGGGGCACGAAAGAGTCCTCCTGTAGTTATGGGGCCAGAGCCCAAGTACCAGGTAACTCCAGTAATGCTCCTGCACAACCCTTTGCTCCCCTTTTCACTCCAAGCACCTGTCAAGACAGACACCACCAGACAACGTGGCAGCACAGGGAGTGCTTCTTGCAAGAAAATCAGTTCTCACAGTCATCTCAGCAAGGGGTGCATGCACAATTAAATTTACAAGACACTCACTGAATGTGCCCCAGAAAACTCAATGTTTGGCCAAACAGGCATCTGGAGCCCACACCCAGCATTCCCATTTGGTTCTTCTGTGGCTGTAAGGAGAGAGGGACACAAGCACAGCTCAGAGCTGACCCAACCAGACAATATTAATTCCCAATCTGCTGCTAGTGTCTTTACTTCAAAGTTCCTCAGTGAAGCTTTGGAGTATTTTGTTGTCTCCCTCTACTTTATGAGATTCTGGAGTCTCACAATTCCTCACTATAGAGATATGAGTTAAATGAAATTACTTCAGCAAACCATCCATTTCATACTCTGTTTAGATGGCAAGTTCTCAGGGGACAGCAGCTGTCTCTTATTCCATATTACTGTAGTGGCAGCACAACAGGCCTCACACTTGCTGGATCATGAATCATTACTATTTTAGCATAGTAGTGAAAATATCACTAGGAATTTTGCCACAAACATCAATTAAAAAATAATTAGGATTTTATTCCTACTGTTCAAAAAAAAAGAAAAAGAAAAAGAAAAAAGAGGACAGACAAATTTCTGCTTTTCATATGCAACTTACAAACCCGGGGCAATCACTTCATGTATTACCCTTTGTGCTATCCAGCACAGAGAAAATGCTGCTAAATTGCTTATCAGAATCAGTGCATGCCAGTGATTCAGACACAGTGAATGTTGTAGCTATGTTTGATGCTTGTTTAATGGCTTTGAATTATACCATTTGGCTTTAATTTCTCTCTCTTGTTTTATGTATTTTGTCACATGTGGCATTTACATCTGTGGTACTCAACTTCACAGTTCAATACAACTGAAAAAGTTACAGCGACGCTGAAAACACTGCTCTAAAATCTTAATGGCTCAGGATATATATACATTATTCTTCCATCTTTGCTTGCAGCACTACACAATTATCTCTGCAGTATGTATTGTTTCCAGTGACTCAGAGTACTGGAATTATTAAACCTTGTTTTAACCTTCTGCTTTTGTACCTCGAAGTACTTTCCTCCTTCCTGATGCAATCCGGAACTCAAAAGGTCAGCTATGCATATTATATTGCAAGGCTTCTGGTATTTCCTTCCTTTGAAGGTGTAGGTTAAAACAAAACAAAAACCTAAGTCATGATGACAGTTCAAATACAGAACTTTTCATTTACTTTCCCTTAGCTCACGTGGCTTGCAAGACTGCAAGAAACACAGTCACCACCATTAAAATAAACAGTTCAAAATCTTCCAAAGCAAGAGGTAGGCCAGTTTGCAGGTGTCACAAACTAAAGCATTCCATGGTATTTTGCTAACAGCAATACTTCTTTGCCACATTCACCCTTTGATCTTCACCTAACATCCAGCTACAGTGCAAGCACTGACAGAATTTGCCTGCCATACATTTGAGACTAAACAGCATTACATACTCATGTTACAATATACCAATATCAGTGCATTGTATTTTAGTTATAAAGGAGCAAAAAAGCCATGGGGAATTGAATCATCAGGACAGTGAGTGTACAAACACTAAGACATGATATAGTATTTAAACAGTTGCCATCATCTTCCTCCCCTTCCAAATCAATACTCGTTTTCAAATATTGCATAACTAAATCAACAGCTGCTGGCTTGTATAACCCCTGTTGCAATTTTTATATTCCATTGCACCTGCCACTTCTTGAAAATGATTACTTGATTGTGAAGTAAAAGATGATTATTTAATACTCTAGCTAGGAGGAACAAAGTTACTTGGTCACAGATGAATAAGTACTCTGACTTTTACAGTTTGCAATTCAATTCATGTTAAACATATTTTGTCATCTTTTCTAGTAAGGTCCTGAACTGTGGAAGGAAGATAGATTAGTCTGAGAATTTGTTAATGCCACTGGCATATTTTGATTCTTCCCTTGCCCCCCTTCAGTGGCCTACTTAAGATTTTCATGTTTTAAACTGTAGTAATTTCTATTGCATTTGTGTGCTTTTCTTTTTTTTCTGAAATACATTTTAATGTCTCAGTGGTAAAATCATCATATTTACAGGATGGAGACAGAAATGCTTAAGGAAATTAGAAAGCTTATTCCTGTCATAATCGGTAATTTTCTGGTTTCTTCTGTATACCTTTGAATCATCAGAATAAGAACACTGGGGGTTTTGCTAGAGGATGAGCTTCAAAGTTAAATAAGCCTGTTTCTTCCCACAGAACAGAGGTGAAAGCAGGAGCATCTGACAATTTAAGGTAATAGTTTCAAAAGTAATACAACATTTAGAAGCATCTATTGCCATCCTGCTTACAAGTCCATACTCCCCAAATATTATTTGAAGCCCTTACCTGAGAATTTAAAGGGTCTCCAAATACCTTACAATCAGCCAGGTGATGTTAGACAAAGGATTTAAGCTGTCTTCAATGGGTTTCAAGCTGAAGCCAAGGACTTCAACCATAGAGTCCTCTAATTTCCAGGGGCTTAATTGGCCATACAACACCTAGGCTAAGATAGGAGAAGAATTGCCTTTTTAACCTTTCTTAAAACATGAAATTTGTCACTTGGAAATGCCACTGACACCAAGATGCTTTGGATCACTCCTACAAGCCACGACCCCTATAGAGACACAGCCACCAGCAGCCTGCAGCACAGCCATAGCTTTCCTTGCACTGCTGGCCATTGCCCATGGTTTTGAAACACAGCTGGAAGAAAAACAATGTTACCACATATTTTCTTCTTTTTCCTTGTTTAAATACAATGATGACCAATTGAACTGGGATTTCAACCATCCAGTGACTAACTTTTCATCATATGCATTTGCAAGTTTCTGCAGATTGTCAGTCCACACCTGTATTGTGCTTAACTGTCCCTGGGGGCTTTGTGTGTGGTGAAATATTTCAATGCTGCTGTTAAACAATGACATTATTTTCCTCAAAGCAAGCTAAAGTTTTTGTATGTAGGGTGAAGCCTTTAATGCAAGTGCCTCCCTAAGTAAATGAGCTGTTACCTTGAGGAAAACAAAACTACAAGAGTGACCAGAAATGAAATTTGTGCTTTGACTGACACACAGTGCATTGTTTCCTCTACCGGCTCATGTAAATAGCCACCTGAGGAACTGGTAAACTGCAAAATAACACCTCAGCTGACTTTGTCAGTTTTCAGAAGTAGACACCCAATTCAACTTTTTCTGAACAAATAGATTGTAGGCTGTGGATTTAAAAGCCTTATTCTTAGGAGTTTGAAAGGAAGTTTGTCTGTGATGGAAAATTTTACACTTAAAACCTGGGGGTTTCTATCTCAAGTGTCTTTGTAAGCTAAGCGGTTGCCTGGGCTGTTTCAGGGCATGTTGTTCCTTCTGTCACTAGATATTCAGTTACACCAACATGACCACCCAAGTACAGGCATGCAAGCGTGCCAGAGGCACACCGTCAGGTCACCACAGGCACACACCCCAGGTCACCTAACCTGTCTGTAACTGGCACCATGTAGGGGTCATGTCTTCAGTAAAAGTGCTGTGACTATGCTTTCCAATGCTCGGAATACTTTATTACTCTTTAAAGGCCTTAGCACTCATGCAACACCATAGTCTTTCACTCTAGTTGCTTCCTCGAACACATACAGTGTTCACTGGCTTCTCATCCCCCCCTCTCCCTCTATCAGTTCTCGAGATGAAAATCATGGTTCTTCAGACCTTTACTAGGTGGCATTTCATACCCTGTTGTGAACAATGTCTAGAGCTTGGCCATGCCTGACAGATTCATGGTCAAATATCCATTTACTTTTCTAAACAACAGAAGCCATCTTGGGTGTCTTTCCCCCCACACCATCTTAGGAATCAAGTGGGCTAGATTCCAATATTCAGTTTTACACTCATGGGAATGCTACAAAGAAAATTTTTTTCCTTAAGGCCAAGAGTTTTCAGTCCAAAAATCAGTTTTCAGAAGTGCTGAGAACAGCAGACTGAAAAGAAATCACCTAGTATGTTCAGGTGAACACCAGTTACCAACAAAACAATTACTATTTCTTGGGGGAAAAAAAGTTACGTGCATTCATAATTGTTCATTCAGATGGCAGGTCCTGTTTATCTTTCAAGGTTCCACACAGGGAAGCTATTTTGAAGTTATAAGCCACTGATCATTACTTGATTACCAATTACCATGTAAGCAAATTAGGAAAATAACACTCAGCATTTAATAAAACAAACTAGATTAGCAATTAAAAGCACAATTGTTCTATTGACTTATTTTCAACAAGCTTTCTCAAGGCTTTTTAAAAATAAATGTATAACACTGCTGTTTATAATATTCTTTTTACTGTTTAAAAACAGGATATGTCATTTCATAATATAGAAGGAACCTGAAATTTATCATTAACACTATAAAGGTAACAGTCAAATGGATTGAATTCACAACTTTATATATTAGAGTAAATATATATACCTGATATCACTGCATATAATTCTTTCCAATTTGAACATCTGGTTAATATAACAAGCAATACTCTTTCAGGTTTTGAGTATTCAAACATAAAACACAGGGTGCCTTAAAAGTAATACTTTTAATCCCAGCAGATATTTTCCACACTCATCTATTCAGTACTTGTGCCATGTAACTTTTTTTTATTTAAAAGGAGGGGGAAATTCTTGTTTTAGCAGCTGTAATTTTCTACATATTGGTTCACTTAGTTGTCTAATTCTGTTTGTAAAACTGTGCTTTATATATAAGGGTATCAATTCACCACAAAAGCATTCACCAAATAAATCCCTCTGTCACTGCTTAATTACTTAATAAATATTGGAGGGTAATATTAACAACCATGTGAAATAAAATACACAGGGGCAGCAGAAAAAAATCTTGTCTTAAACTTTGGTCCCACTGGAGGCAGGAGTAACACACTTACTGCAAGATCAGGTTCTTACCCCATTATCCTTGTTCCCACTATACAAGAGCAGATGTCAGTAGTAGATCTGGATAAGCCACAGCAGGGACATGACCAGAATGACAGTGCAATGCCTGCCTCAAATAAATACGAACAAGGGAAAGAGAAAACATGTGGGGAACAAGCATTTGTTCCACATGATCCATAGAAGGTCTCTGCAACAGGAGGAAAGGAGCAGTAGATGCTTTATTTTGCAAGGGAGAAGAAACTGCAAAGAATGAAGCAAGCTATGGTGCTTACCACACCAGTTTGGTGAACTGGGGCAGCTTATTAGCTGTGCATCAGACAAAGCTCCCTCTTCCCCCTGTGCAGTTGCAGGCACACACACATATAGCAGACCAGGCTCCCTGAGAAGCTGCCAGCACCCTTCCCCTGCCCTGGGAGTGGATGCTGAGTGTGCAGCTCCTCATTGCCCACTCCTGCTGGGCAGTGGAGAGAACAATAAGGCTGGCCCTTTTTCGAGCAGTTAGCCAGCCCTGTATGCTTGCTCCTCCTGCAGGTTTCTGTTTCAGACACCTGGGTGGAAATGTCTTAGCAGAGAGCATATTACACAAAACATATGTGTTCTTGGCTCTGTTTAGCTGTTAATGTAACAAACACATAAAACACCAGCTCGCACATCAGACATCACTATATGATCAGAGCCCTTCTAACCTGTTAATACAAACTGCCCTTAGCATACTCATCTCTGTGGTGAAAGCACAAGAAAGAGCTTTTTCTAAATTTTTGTTGTTTGCTGCTTAAAAAACAGTCACATATGGGGTTCTTTTGCCAAGTTGCACGCTACAATATTTGAACACAAGTGCTACTGCTCACATTTGTGTCACCAAGGTCTGAGACAACCCTTTTATTTCCACAAAAACATTTACACCTGCCAATGGCAAAGTACTACATGCCACTGAGATCACCTCCACCACCTCTGGCTTGCACTTCAGCATAGTAAGAAAGATGAAGTCTTTGGCACTTGTGCCCAAGCTAACTTAAACCACATACACTTGCTCCCTTTTCCTCTCGTAACCACATCTGTGATTTTACATCTCAGATCCTTCCTCAGGATACTTTAACCACAGGAAGTGCCTTTCAGCTTCCAGTTATTGCCGCACAAATATGAGTGCATTCTCTAGACTCTCCAAAGTTATAGGATCCTGTGTCCCATTGCAACAGTGACAGTCAGTTAAAAGCATTTGATGGAGAGAGGGAAACCTTGTTACAGGGCAGTGTGTGGTACTTCACTACGGTCAGATCATTACTCTTCAGCCTACACTTCACATGCAAGTGCAGTTCAATATCACTAAAGAGCAAGTGTCAGAGAATGTCACCCCTAGTCTGAGAACACTTCTAACCATTTTTTAGTAAAGCACATTGTACTGCAACAAAACAGACAGCTGAGCAATTCCCACTTACAAAGGGGGGACGGGGACAATGAAAATCAAGGTAAATAACTGGCCTAAGCATTACGCATTGTAGTTTATTATTATTGACAACATACATGCACTTGGAAGGAATAGATTATTTAATGAGTAAAACATGAAAAGGCTTATAAGTAAAATACAAAATAAAACCCCCTGTGGTTAGACTGATGATTACAGCTTCTGTTTAACCAATTAGAAAAACAAAAAAGTAAGCTTCAAAGAAAATTAATTTGAAAAATATCAAAGAAAAAAGGATGTTTAAAAGGGTAGAAATATCTAGACAGGGATCCACACTATTATATATTACCACTGGACCATTGCTTAAACCTAATTTAGAGTTGTCTTGTCCTATAGAGCTCCTGGAATTACTAGAAAAACAAATTAAAAAGCCTATCTCCATGGAATAAGATGTCCATAATATCCAACTGTTCCATAAATGGGATTATTTATCTATCATTAATTTTGACTGAATTGTGAATGAGAAGATTTAACAAGTCTTGCTGGAGAAATTCAAATGCCATTTCAGTACACTGTTAAGGTGCCTCACAATGCCTCACAGAAAAATTAATTCCCTTTTAATTTGAAATCATCAAGTTATATTTTGTAAGCACTGAAAAGAGATGATTCAGTCAACAGTAAAAAAAACTAATCTTCCTTTCCTCTGTTGTACTTTTTTTTTCCCCTCCCATGGTATACAAAGGAATAAATACCTTCTAAAGAGTAGTTGTTTAAGACCAATCTTATCTTTTACCTTAGGTCACAACACAAGAGGATACTTTGCTTTTTTCTTTTAGCTGCAAAGGATTTCTTGCTAAAAAGACATGGTCACTCCTGTTCCTAGGAGGAATTATTATCAAAGAAATAACACTGCGATGAAGTGTGAACATGCAGGCTGGGGCTATCAACATTTGTCCTTGCTCTTAAACTTTTCTTTGTTAATAATCAATTATCTAAATTGATTCATAATAATGACAATCTTCCCCACAGGATAAGACTCAAGATAGTTGTTTTCCTTCCTTTTATTCTGTCAGTGTAACAAACTCTTTTTTCCACTGGGCTATTAACTAATTATGAACAATTAATCATTAGTCTGAGACTTTATACTATGGCATTTTAAAATATTGTAATTAGGAAAAGCTGAGCATAACATTTAATTGTTTGGATATATTTTTCTGTACTTGCCAATGTCCTCTGTAGTTGCTTGGTTTCAAATTGGATGCAATTCAAAGAGACAGGAGCAACAGCAACTAATGCCAGGCTCAGGTCAGGTCCAATTTCTTTTTAAAGATGTTGGATAATCATATTTTATTCCAAACCAAAAATATGTTTAAGCTGGAATGGAACCAGAAAGACAGTCTGGGAGAGCTGTTTCACAGTTTAAGAACCTATTCATCAATTACTGATGAAGAAACACTTGAAAAGGGTTGGGTTTTTATCACCACATGAAGTAATTAGAATGAACATTCATTGAGTAAGTTTGCATTATGATGACATTAATCAACATGGGGTATTTAGCATGCCCTTAAAAATACAAAGCTCAAGAACAGCAGCACAGATTGCAGACATGAAATGCAGAAGGTCTGGAAGTTGAGATCAGATGAGCATCCCAGAAGGACTACTTAAGAGTAATCAGTCAGACCCAAAAATCCTGCATAAGCCAAACCTGTTGCAAGCCATTTGGCAATAGGGGCTTTTTTTAGAACACAACTGGAGCTGCAATGGGGTGAACTAGGCACTAAAATCCTACCTATCAGTATTCCCAGCACTCTGTACTGCACCCACCTAGGATCAGGGAACAAAGCAAGCTAAGTGTATTCAGCAATCATATCACAATCAAATGAACCTTTTCTAGGAGGTTCAGCTCCCTGACCAAAACATGGCACCTTGTCAGACAAGCCCATTAAATTATATAAAAGAACGTACAAATAAGCTGTGACATAGTTTCAGTTCACCAGATGGTGGTATTAAGGTATTGCAAGATGCATTAAAACAGTGTTTGAGCAATGTTTATTGTCTGCCCCAATATGTTTCTTTAAAAGTGCTGGATGTAACAGGAATACAAAGTGCTCCATCTCTTGCTCACTTAGTGAAAATCATTTTCCAAAATCTGCTGCATATAACAGGAGTCATCCGCTTTTAAAGCAACATGCCAGATGGCATTCCCAAATTAGAGGTTAACTGGAACAAAATCCCATGAAGCCCTGGCAATACTCACTCTAAGTGAGAGAAGATGCTTCCAGTCATGTTTTCAAAGGCATTTCTCTCTGACCAGATATAGTGGCTCAAGTGGAACTCCTGAGCAGGCCTTCCCATGCTCCATTCAGTCTCCTCATAACCCACCCTTGGGACACATGTGCTTGACTGCACAACACACTGCAGACAAATACGCTCACATATTCACTGTGTATTTTGTCTTTGCTATTATTTTTCTACTCAATGTACTCACAGATTCATACATTTTATGTAGTACACTACCTAGGCACGAAATGAAGGGTCTATTTAAAAGTGAAATGACAGAAGCAGCTTCTTTGCTACCCTGTAACAGTGTTTTACTCCCAATAGGGTTTATAAATTGAGTTATGTAAGACAGAATGGGACTCTATTCCATGAAAGTGAATGTTCCTGGGATTGAAGAGGAACAAAAAAGATATTTCAGAAGATACTGAGACCTGGGAAGACTTATCTGCTTCCAAATTTCCTATAAAAACAAGATTATTCTCTATGCTTACTCATAATGCAAGAGCAACCCACTTGCTTCCCCCTCAAAAAAAAAAAAACCACCAAAAAAACCCCAGCAGAAAACAGACAACCAATGACTGCATCAGGCACTGAGCAAGGAGAGCCACCCAAAAACAGCAATGAAGACTTCCTTCAAAAGAAGAAGTCTCAATTACTGTGAGCACAGCACAAAAAGGACAGCATTTACTTCATGGCACAAGTTTCAGTGACATCTGAATCCAATGAACTGCTTAATGGTAGTAACCAAATCCCGGCAGAGAGTACTTTATCTCTCAAGTCTAGGTCTTAATTGCTAAACCACATGGGGCAGCAAACTTAGCAGCATCAGCAGAATGCATTCTACCAATAAAACACCAGTAAGAGGAGATGCATTTTTTTATGTGGACCAGGAGAAAAAAAAAAGGCAAACAGAACAACAACAATAAAAATGAAACCTGTAACAAAACCCAGAAACTGATAACTGGGGAGCGCAGTTAGGAAAAAAGGGAAAATATTATGGTATCATTTCTATTTCGTATCACATAAACATATAACTGTTCAGCAATTACTCAGCGATGGCCAGACAAAGGCAGGCTTTATGTTTCCTTGAAGAAACACAGGGTAATTATGCCAACTTGCCTGAGACACTGCTGTAGCTTGTAATGATTAGGCTTCATAATAATGAATCATCACAGAAGATAGCACTAACCAGCCATAATACCAAACTTAAGAGCTATTATTCATACAGTTCTTACACTTATTACTGTATCAATAGATTGCCTACATAGTTTCCATACCACCATTAAAAAACTGTGTATATACACATTTATGCACTCAGCCATCCAAATATTCTGATTGGATCTGGTTCACAATTAACATTTTTAAGCTTGCTAGATCTTCATCAGCAAAGAATAAAGCCTAAGACTATTAAAAATATAGGTCTTCACACTTTGAAAGCCCAAGATCTGAAAGAGGCAGGCAGACATGAAGGCACTTTTCAAAGGACCAAGAGCTGGATTAAGCTCTAGTCTAGAAAGTACAAAGGCTGCATGCATTATATAAGATTGCTCTCATTAGAGAAGGCACCATAAATCTTGAAGAACTACAAATAACTCAAGAGAATCAAAGGATCGGAGAGGAGGAATTCCTGCTCATGTACTTGTACTCTGAAGAGTGACTTTGTTTAAGGAGCAAAGCCACATTCCATCATATATCTATCTCAACAACAGTCAAAATTGCTTCAGGAAGAGGAAAGCTCTTTCTTTTGCTCTTTCAACTCCCCAAGAAACTTGAAATTCAAGCTGTTTAGTTCTACTTGGAAAAATCCCCATAAATGTGAATTAAAAGCACACAAAGTCATATCACATTTACATACCTTTTAATTCTGCTGTCTTGGGAGCCACACAGAACATGGAATGGTCAAACATTTGAAGGTGATACAGAGCAGCTGGCCTCTGTTCAAACCTGATCACCACTTTCACTATTGACACCTGGCCCACAAGACCCAGCACATACTTAGTCATTCCTGGGTCAGGTTCAGGGGCTGACAGGTGTATGTAAACACCTTACTGTTTAAAATGTAAGCCTGCCAATATCCAGAGATCAGAAACACTAAGAAACATGATGCTCCTTCTAGGTCATCACTTTAAAATACAAACCCCACAGTTCAAGGCTTCCTTTATTCTTTCTTCTTCTGAGCTCAACAATTTTGCATGGCTGGCTGTAAACACTCTAATGCTTCCACATAATAGAAAGATAGTAGATAAGACAAAGCATAAAATGTTGGTGTTCTCAGTCTTACATTAACCTCTTGAATTGCACTTTCTTAAACTCGGCATACTGCATAATCCTCTACCTTTGATCTAGGCATAACAACATCTTTAAGAGAAAGGATTCTGTTTTATGTTTTATGATGTGTAAGGCTGATTATAGTCAGCTATGAATTGTTAGGTGTCTGTCCTTAGTTATATGCTCAAATGTTTAAACATTGAGACAGATTTTTGAACTCTTTCATAAGTAGTTCATGTTAATAAATCCAGATGAAAGCCTGAGCTTTCTCTATCACATGGGATGATTACACAGTGTCTGAGTTTGTATGAACTAATAAGACATGCATTTCTGAAATACTAACCATTATTCCATCATGTTCTGGGATTTTATGGGTATTTCAGTCTCCCCATTCAATTGCATGAGGGCTGGTAAAGTCCTTTGCATGCATTTATCTACTTATGCCTTGCCCTAATTGCAAAAGAAAACCTTCAGTTCCTAAGGAAGGCTGCTCGGATCTTTCTTACACCATCCAACTCCAGCTTGTTGTCACAGCTGAAACAGCCGGTCACAACTTGGACAAGCTGCGTGCCTGCTCACAGTCTAAGCCAGCACTGCCTGGAGATGACAGCAGTGCCCAGCAAGTTGTGGCACCATCCTGTGGGATCCTGTGACCTACAGCTAATCACAGCAAAGACTTGGAAAGGTTCACCTCACAGGGCTACATGCTTCTTTCCCATAGGGAATTAAAGCTGCCCAGAACAGATGAAAAGTCTTTCACATGATCTACTGTTACAGTGGCACCACAGTGCTCTATATAATGTCACCTTCACATGTTTCAATCCAAGCCACCACACTGAATAGTTAGTGTTTATAAGAGAGATGGAATTCGGGACAAGTATCTTCTCAAGTCACGTGCACATATTCCTATAGCACAGCAACACTCCTGCACTGAACCACGTTATTTAAGGTCCATGAAGATGAATTGGTTGCTCCTCTTAGGTCATTTTGCACGTCCAATTTAACTCTGGGGTTTCTTCTTTCACGTGATGTAGAATCTACGTCATTCTGTTTCTTGTGATAAAACTTCTCTTATTTAGTTCATGTTCCCCTTCCACCAAACTTTTTCATTTCAGTTTTTTAAATGTTTTACTGTAAACAATATGACAGTGCTAAACCTTTGCAATAATGAAATTCAAAGATGTGTGGTGGTTTAATGTACCCATCTGAGTCAGATTGTTTGATAGGCTTACTTTTTAAAGCAAGAAATAGTTTGGATTCGACCCAAGGTGATAAAAGCACCAGTTTAGGAAATAAATGTTAGCTGTCCAAAACCAAAAGCAATGGTAAAAAAATATAATTTCAAATATTTTAAGACAGTAAGTATGAGACAAAACATTTTTTGCCCTAGGAAGCATAATTAAGGATGTATGAAGGAACAGGATACTCAAAAATAATCATACAACTTTTTCTGAAGAGACCACCAGATGGCTTGAGTACAGGAACAGGGGACTATTTTTTTTTTTTACACTTTCTGACTGAATGTTTACAAAAACTTTCTTAAAAAGGGCAGTAAAGGTTAGCCTCCCATTTCCAATACCTTTTGCACAGCATTTATTCCTATTAAAAACATTCTAGAAAACTGATTGGTTTTATTACAGTGCACATGTACTTATTGACAAATGTATTCATGGGTTAATTGACAGTAATAGAATTTTTTCTGCAGTTAGACCAGGTTCTTCTGTTTATATTCTTTCAGTAGGATTCTTGTACCTCTCACTTCCCCCTTGTACCTTGTACTTTTGGAAAGCCTTTCCAAGGTTATTACAGATGGCTTATACCTGCAAGACTATACCTTATTATTGCAGCCCACCAACCATATTCCAGGAGCTGCTGTGCATAGATGCCAGGTGGACTCTTCAGCTTAACTTCACTGCATCATTCCAGCTTAGGCTACTTTCTCTGGCATAGAGTCAAACCAGAAAATTTTTACATCTCTTGCAGGTGAGGAATAATTCCTTCAGTAATCCCATTGAACAAAACTACCTCTTAAGTCTCACTTGTGAAATCTTCCTCCCCCCACTGGCTTCAAAGTGTTGTTGTCTGCTACCACATCCAGTTCAGCTAACAAGGCCATGTGTTAGAAACAATTCCCCAAACTGTACAGAACAGCTCTGTACTACTTAGTGAAATTTTCTTACTGCTGAACACTGTTGCTTCAAAGAGCAAGAAAAACAACCATTAGGACACCATGCCTTGCAGAAAGCACACATAAAGAGGAACTCAGACCGAAAGTGTGAATACACAGGGCAAAGATACACACAGCAGACAAGCGCAGCCCTCTCAGACAGCCAAAAGGCATTACCCACAAACAGGTCAGCTGCATTCATTGGGAGGGATGTAGGTGTAGAGCAGCAGGGAGATTACATAAAGAAGCTTTGCAGTGCTGTGAAGAAACATCAGAGAGACGGTGATCTCATGGGGTGAAGACAGGGAAGGAGAAATCCTCTATGCATGATTAAAAGGAAAACTTTATGAAAGTACTTTCAGAGAAAAAGACACAGCTTATTACAGCACTATGGTATATAAACTGTATCTGCCACAACTGAGGAAGGTGTTTGGCCAGAGGGACTGTCAGCAGTCAGGAGGCAGACAGACATAATTTCTAGGATTAATGACAGGTAGTAAAGAACATGAGAAGAAGAAAGGAGGTGCCAGGGACAACAAGAATTGCAGAATTAAGAGGACATGGCCTTTTTTTCTTGTGGTGCGATAAAAAGGCTTGCTGAGAGAAAAGGTAAGTTCTGGGCAGTAGAGTTCAAAATAAAGTGAGACATCTACATATTGCAGGTGTATTGAGGCAGTGCAAGGACACAGATATAAGACTATGAGGGCATGTACTTCAACTAATTTGTTCCTCCTTTTCACATCTATGCACCTGCAACTTCATCATGTATGTGTTATCAAAAAGCAGGGAAGCCAGACTTACAGATCTCAGTTTTGACCTCTTAACTACTTGGTCAAAGAGACAGAAGGAGCATAGGGACCATAATAGCACAAGAAGGAACAGCTGTTTGCAGAACCCACCAGGTATCACATGGGGGGGGCAAAATGAGAAAGAAAAAAAAAAAATCACTACTACCATTAAACAAGGTTTCGCCAATAATTTATGTTTATGACTTGGCAACATGTTCAAAGTGCAGCAGGTGGGATGTGAGCTAAGGGAAGCAGGTTTTCTCTCTTTGATGGACTCATACAAGGTCTTGCACATAACACTACTGAAGTGAGAAAAGCATTTTGTTTCTGTCCACATCTCTGGAAACAGCCAGCAAGTGGAAAGAGCAGTCAACATTTCAGAAAGCAAAAAGACTTCAAGTACACAATGGTAAGATTAAAAAAATTCTGCTATTTATTCAGGTGTGCAGATGAGACATACAGAAGACACAATGTGGTGCCTCTCCCCAGTGAAGTGGTGCATGTAGCTTACCAGAAGCAAGGGCACATGGAAGCACAAACACAGTGCCCTTCAGAGCAGTTGTGGTAGAACAACCCAAGGCTGAGGAGGAAGCATTCAAATTCAGACTCCAATATCAGCAAAAACTTAATGCCAGCAGAAAATGATTAATTGTTCATATCTGCAGATACAAACATCTTTTTTTTCCCCAAACAACAAAACACTGATCAAGTGAAAACAAGCTGCTGAGACTACACTCAGATGATTTCAAGGACAATCTGCATCTAGAATACTTATGTACTTGCAGTAAGGGAATAACCACACTTCAGACTACTTTTTTTTTTAATGTAACATATATGTACACCAGCTTCAGCTAAAGATAAACTAAATTTCTTGTAATTTGAAATGTGGCATTCAGATGAGGTCCCTCTCCCCACAGCTGATTCACCAGCCCTTAACTAAGAAGCCCTTACCCACCATAAGCATGATTGAGCACTGAAATAATGCATGGTGCAGCATTTTTGCAGTGCCAGGGTAAGGGGTGTGTTCCACAGAGGAGCACAGAAAACTAGAAAGGGGCTTCTGTTTCTTGGGAAAGAGGAGCTAGGAACTAAGAAAGAACAGAAGAGGGATGGGGAACTTGCTAGAAAGAGAAACCTGCCAAGCAAATCCCCAAGCATCGTGGAAAAACAGTGACATTAATCTGATTCATCTGTTCTTTCCCTTCATCTCCAGCAATGGAGGTCTGGAAACAATGAGCTCACAGCACCTTTGGTATCTGAAGTGTGTAATTTTTCATTCAGCCTAGCTTACATTTTCAGCCTAGAACAATCTGACAGTATATCCTTGGGACAGAGGCAAGAATATTCTATACAAAGCTATTTCAGTAAGAATTATGCTGAAAGAATGAAAACCAAAACCAAGTAGTTTTAGTGAGAAATAATCACAGATTTTTTTTATTTTTTTTTTTAATTTATACCAGAAGTGGCATAGCCCAGAGCAAGATGAGAAAGCTAAAAACTGCCATGTGCACAGCACACCCATTCTTCTTTTCTGGGCTTGGCATCAACTCTTTTCTTATTTCTCACCTCAGAGAGCATAAAATCTGGCAAGAACCTCCCCAGCATGCTGGTGGGTAGCCAGGACACCCCTAGGGTGAGGGGGTGCAGGGGCAGGCTGAGAAGCAGAGGGCTCTGCCTCAGGGACCTGTCCCAACCTCTCCCTGTTTTATCAGCTCCTGCCCATCTACAAGTACTGGACTTCCATGCAGCAGCAAATATTATATGCTACTCACCAAAACAGCACTACTTGGAGCTACCTTTTTTCCATATGAGATTTGTTCTGCAAATCAGAAAATTCCAAAGACCTTTTCTCATTGTGTGCTTCCTTGAATACAGGCTGTACATTAAGCTAGAAAACCTATGCTTGTTAGTGATGCAAAAATTGCCCCATGGACCACATATTGTCTCACAAACAGCTTTCAAGTGACACTTATTTAAATATCATTACTCCCTGGAAAGAAAAACAGTGATCAAGGAGCATAATGTACCATTTCTGGCCTGGGGAGGGTGCAGCCTTATTTGCTCTATGACAAAATTAGCAAAAGCATTTACCAGGCCTTTACAGCCTCATACATAAAAGTGCAAGATGCAGTTCTCTTTGGAAAAGTAGCCCCAGAGAAATGTTCTATCATTGAGTTAATTCTATATTGCATCTCCATCTTTCATTTTCTCAAATTAGAAAAAAGAAAAAAGAAGTGATTGAGGTGTCAGTTTTCCAGTCTCCAGACTTTAAAATTACAATAGGATCTTCCTTACCACCCTTACAACATGATCAATCCAGAGGGTAATGTACTTACACATGTTTTAAAAAAATGAAAATAATGCCCTTCTTAAGCTTTACATAAAGTTCTATGAAGAAAATCAACAAAATCTTCTCAAAAGAGAAGGGTTTTGCTATCATATTTCAGCTACAAGAAATCCTATTACAACTCCATAAAAGCATAATCTACATGACTGCATTTGAAGGTTTACCTGTTTGCCAGCCTATCTTCTCCAAGATCGATGGAAGGGCTGTAGAAGCAGAAGAGCCCAGGACAATAACACTACTCTACAATAGACACTACAAAAACTCCTCAGGTTTTTTTTTTTTTAAAAAAAAGGTATTTAAGTGTAAGGACCAAATCTGTGAAGAGAGAACCCCTTTCTGATGATGGGACTTGGGCTGTCCATCAGTAATAGAAGAGTTTTGGAGCTCCTAAGCCTGAAATAGCCACCAAGCACCAAGGAACTCTGGAAATCCCTAGAGGCAAGAGGCCAGGTCATTAGAGCACCCCTGGATTTTCTCCAGAAAAAAGCTTTTGCTTGTATAAAATATAGCAACAGTTTTCACTTACCAGCAAATTCTTATCAAGCAACCTCATCATTCGCCTGTCCAGCCATATTTGTGTGAAACAAAGATTATTATGATTGCTCAGGCAAACTGACAATAAAAAAAATCCAACTTGTTCTATGCAAGGCTGAAAACCAGGGATCAAGGAGCATTCTGAGTGTGTAGACCAAGTAGACCAACACTGGTGGCATGTCAGCAACCAAAGATCTGCAGAACTTTTCATTACTACACAAGAATCATCTTAGTCCTTCTTCACCCAGCATTAGCTAACTGCTTTTCACCCATTATTTCAGCTGATCCTTTCTAAAAACCTGCTCAGAAAAACACAAAGATCTGATCAGCATGTGCAAGTTATGATGCAAGCTGAAATCATCTCATCCCTGCAAGGGGCTGAAAGAATCATTAGACCATATCTCGAGGAAGAAACTTCAAGCTCTCTCTACTGAAGAAGGCTGCTCACAACAAAGTCTGTCTGCCACTTACAACAGCACAGTATCATCCACTTTCATATCCCAAATGAACATACTAGAAATCAGTCCCAGTGCACTTAACCTCACTGTCTGAAGCGAGATGGTCCCTACGCCTCAGGGTGACACCTAAGAAACAACCACCAATTCACAGGATTTAAATACACAAACTGGGTTAGAAAACCATTAGACAAAGCTGATGTTTTCTGTCACACCATTAACAAGAATTAGCTTGGTGCCTTTCCTCTCTTTCTGTGCCCAAATGAAGTTCAGGAAGTTCAGCTACTGAAGTCAGACCAAGTGAAAAAGAGATGGTAATCAGAGACAAATCAGAACAGTTGCAACTTTGAGCTTCACTTTATATCCAACATTGATCAGGTAATATTGTTCAATCCACTTACTGAAAAGTAGCCTGAATTAACTTGAGGCTGTAAAGCACACTGGTATATTCATACTAACAGAACACTGGATATGAGTAGACTGATTGCAAAGGTTTCAGCAGGTCAGCTCCGATGAAGCAGTTCAGCCATCATATTCCTTACTTTTGACCTATACTCCCAGTATGTTTTGGAGTATATTACACTCTGGCAAGGCATTTTGAGAAAATTAATCTGTTCCTATAGCATTGGAAAGGTTGAATGCTTCACAACAGTTCAGTTTGCCCTGCAATAATATTCTAATCCTTTTTTCTTTTCTTATCTCAACCCTGCATAAGGTTTGTACTCCTAATAGTATATGGTTTACTAACATGTCAATGGTACTTCCTCCCCCTTCTCCCACCAGCCAAGGAAAATATCACAATTTCTAAGATGATGCATTTCCCCCTCATATTTATGTTTTCCCTTTGTTTCACTCTGCAAATACAACTCATATGCACCTGTAAATATTTGAAGGACCTACAATTTAATTTGATAGATATAAGATGTTGATGTTCCCATTTAATTTATTTTATTTTTTTTAAAAAACTAGAAGTAATGCATTGATAATAAAATAAATGAGACTCCTGCAAACAGGCTGAATACCTAAAAATGTTGAAGGTTAGTGGCTCTGCAAGTGTAAGTCAGCATAGTTCCTTTGATAAAGCTGTGTTAGTTAACAACAGCCAGGATCCAGTCCCAACTGGATTGTCTCTCAAGCAGATAAAAGCACTGCTGAACTCTGAGATGCAAGCCAGTACTAGAGGGATTTCAAAGACTAACTGCTTATTTCACCCCAAAGTTAAATTCAGATTGAAGCCACCCACTATCTTCAAAAAACTCCTTTCCTCAAGTATAGTAAGCCCTTGACTAACTTGCTTGAAAAAATTGTGCATGAAGTAGTCCAGTGGATACACCGCTGTTTTGCAAAGGTATCAAGGATCAGTAATTATATGCTCTTATTCTAAAACATACATGATACTTGATGCAAAAGTGAACACAGCTTTTCACAGTCACTTTAAGAAAAAAAAAACCCTGTCAAATTAAACATGATAACCCTGTGTCATCTTTTCATAAAATAAAATACTACTGAACACTGACTGAAGGTTTTGCTATACCACAAGGTAAGATCTTAGATAAAACTGCTGCAAAAATTCGAGGTGATCCTATGCATGGCCTGGATCCCGTAACAGGTTAAGGCACTTCCTTACATTACTGAGTTGGAGCCTCTTTCTGTCATTAACACACTTGACTTTTATATTAGGCTGTGTAGGAAACATTCTTTTTCATTGCAGAATACTTCATACCATCCACCACCAGAGGTTAGAATAAAGTTTACTTACTTGCTTGTCAATAATGACCCAGAACAAGCAATTTCTGTGCAGGTGGGAAAGAAAAGGCACAGTATTCCCAAGTATTTCTCTGCTAGCTGTGCTTCAGCAGTCTCATAATGTAACAAGAACCAGAACAAATTAAAAGGCATGAGTCCTACTCTAAAGAGGTCTGTGCAGACAGTCCCATGCAGGAACTGACAGCATGAGTGAAGCTTCCACCCATTTGCAAATGATATCTAAAGGCTATTGCTGAAGGATTACAGATCAGTTATCAAAAATATCATCTGAATATATACAATGCTTCTTAGAGCATACCAAGATTAACCTTGTGGCAAGCCTGTTTGCCAGGGGAAATATTTCAAATAATTATATAATTACAGAAACCTGCATGGAAGAGTTCAGCATGGATTATTTCATTTAAATTCACATTCTTCATTGCTTTCTAGAGGCTCCTAGGTCACCCAAATACAAGTATATAGCTCAGAGGACAAGCAAACCACCTTTTTATTAAACTTTAATAGAATATAGCAAATTTTGTAGATGCAACATGATATTATCCAGAATCCATACACTCCAAATGACAATTTAGGGATTTTTTTCTTTTGACTTCCGTTTCCTTAATAGTCTCATGCCTTCAGGGACTTCGCTCCTTTACTTGGGGGAAGGGGGACGTGTGTGTGTGCTGAAGAATACTATGCTATTTACATAATTTTGGCCATTGACTTCAATGAGAACGAGGCTAGAACCAATAAGGCATGCTCTCATAAAAGCAGTTTGCAAACTGTAACTAGCTCATTCTGGCCACGCTGCTGTGAAGGTGCCATTAGTGATGCCATTATCCTCGCTTTACACTGCCGAAAGAATTGTAACAGAGGCTGAGCCAGTGCCAAGGACCTCAGAGGGAAGCAATGTTTGTACAAGAAAACAGACTCAGAAAGAAGCTCCTGGCTCAAAGGGCAAAAAGCAATTTTCATTACTCTGAAAAGAAGAGAAAAGCGAGCTTTAGCTAACAATACCCTTGTCAGATGTTTGGGTGGAAAATTAAGATAGGACAAAGATGCAATAATAAAGCAATCTCTTTAATCATCTTAGCTGCATCTAAATTTTAACATACCAAAAAGCACCTGTGCTTATGTTAAAAATGATGTAGTGAGAATAACATGTATATATCCACCACACATTCACATTTAATCTGCTGAGAACCTGAAGGAGATGCCTAAACTTGGTATGTAGGTGTAAGTTTTGAACATTTTGGAAACTTAAGTAGCTGTACATGAGTTATGTTTTCCATTCTTATTTAGATATATTCTTGGCTATGAATCCCCACAGAGAAGATACTCACAGCAGTAAGTATTAGTGCCACACTAAACAAGAGAAGTCTGTACTGTGTTATCTATTCTCATTTCTTTTCATACACTGTTGAAAAAATTTCACTGCTTTAACTAGGCTAGCGTTTTGCTCCTCTGTTGTCTCTCTGAGCAAAACTTTCCTCCCATGTGCGTTCAGATTTAAACAAGGCTGCATGACTGTTCATCACCTGAAAAGATGGGTTACAGCAGCACAGAGGGTTTATGCCAGAACTTTCACAACAATAAATCTAAAATTAATACAGTCCCAGGGCAGACACCCACAGAAATTAACACTAAGACTCCTTTTATAGGCCTGATACCAAGGCAAGTAAAACCAAAGGCTGAAAATTACATGTACGTGCCTCAGCATGTAAAACCTGAGGAGAAACTATTTTTTTCTGAATTAAAAAAAAAACAAAAAAAGTGGTTTCTGTGAGCTGCTAAGTTTTATGTCCATTTCTAGGATGATGCCATAGGTGAAGTCCAAAGGGTTCTGAAATGCAACTAAAAGCCCCACTAAAAATTACCATTTCCTCTTTGTCCACTTCTCTCTAAACACATTTTTTTTGCCCACTGTTAAGTTCGGTAACGTAACATCCTCTTCCCAAGTATGGCTTTTGCATAGCTAACAGGAGCTGCCCCACTAGCTCAAACCAAAGCAGTTGTAACATTCACAAGCTGTCATCCGATTTAAAAATTTAGAGATTGGTCCAGGTTACAACTCATGGGTCAGAGCTACCTACTCCAAACCAAATTAGTATCCCCGCCGCAAAGGGGCTGAACTACCCTTACATTGCATTCAAACTTAAGGATCCATAAAAACACTACGAGGGCAGTAAGGGGATAGACATCGACACCTTCCACAGGGAAGGAGTGGATTTACCATAGCTTCACCTCTGGGAGAAGAGCAGATTCTGCACTGTTAGCCATTCACATGTGTATAAACTACACTGCCACTGAATTGCAGGATTTAAAGGCCTTTTGAACTAAAGGGTTAACAGCAAATTGGGCATTAATTTGCCCCCATTCAGATCTCTGAAATCGGCCCTGCATATTTAGTAAGACTGGACGAGAACTTGAAACAAAACTAACCAATGAAGAGTTGACTTAGAGAGGTTTTCATCAAATAGATTTCTCTATCCAAGTAGTAGAAAGCGTATTCTTGGCTTCACCTGCAACACACCCCTTGTCTTACTAAGAAGGGAAAAAAATCTTTCCTTTGCCTGGCAGTGAACTCAGAGACAGAGGGGGTGTGGGGGGGGAATCCGTAAGAAGTTCAATGGCATATCAATTAATATGGAGCAAAGAGACAGAGTGAAGGGATGTGTAAAAGAGCCAGGAGAAGTATGAAGTGCCTGAAATTTTAAAAAGGATTTCAGAACAGAGCAAGCTATAAATAAGCTCATGTTAGTAGCATCACTCTCCAATTGCACAGCTTAAAGAGAACTCAAGATAGAAAGCACTGTCAAACAAGTACATTTTTGTATGATGTAGACTTCTTGCTTATACTACAAAGGAGGCTGGAACACCTGACCTAGAACAGGGAGCAAGAAGCAACAACAAGGCACTAACTAAATGTTCAATTCAAGATCAATACTACTGGAAATGATTTTTGCTTCTAGAAATCTAAACCCAAGTTAGCAAACAATTTACACTAAAAGATTTGCTGATATCTTAAGTCTCTTGCCTATCTATGCAGAGCTGGGATCTATGCAACATAAAGACCAATCTGGTGGTTTATAGGCAGATTTATTTGCTCTTACAGTTTCAGCCATTGAGCTTGTTAAATCTGCAAAAATCAGATTTTAATCAATATAAAAATAACAACCATAAGAAAAATCTTTATCCTAAATTATTATGACATAAGATCTATAATGCATCATCTAACATGAGAATCTTCTCTTTTTATTGCTCAAGCACTAGCTTCGATCTCAGAGACTGGACTATACAGAGGATTGGTAGTGAAATACAGATTGGCAATGGGAAAAACAGCTTTTCATCGGCAAGCTGCCAGCAAACTCCTGTCCCATCAGAGAGCTCCTCCTTGGCCTTCTGCAGCCAGCAGGGCAGCTGTCCTGCTCCACTTCACACTTGATGTGTTTCTTTACCAGAAAAAAGAAACACTGGCTGGAATGGAAACTGCCCTGGGCCAGCATGAGGCACTGCCCTCTCACAGGCTGCTGGCAGGCCTGAAGTCACAGGTGTAGCACAGGACAGTTTCATCACCTTGCTTGCTTATAAAAACAGGCAATGATCTTCAGCTGTACTGTTTTATTTCACAACATTCCATTCACCTACAGAGCACTTCTGGGGAACTTCTGAGAAAACACTGCCTGTCTAAGCCATGTTGCTTTGCCTCGTTCCCTGCTCTTTTTGAAAATCATACCAATGCTGTTTGGCACTTGGATTGCTCTGCCTTGAGCAGTCTCACGTTGAGATTGCACTCAACACTCTATGCTGGGAGACTGAAGGCTACAACTCCAGAATGGCTGCACAGACCAGCTGCTTGCCAGGAGCAGAAATGCTGGAAATCTAAGTAGGGAATGTAATTAATGATGCCTGTTCCTTTGACCAGAACACCCTGACCCAAGACATGAAGCAGCAATTACTGAAGTGCACTTACAAAACCGTGGAAAGGAACTCCACTGTAATAATGAGCAACAATATCCTACAAACTGGGTACATGTGATCCATCACTCAAATGGTTGCTCACCCTGAGCCCAGGCAAACAGAGGCAGAGCCCTAACATGCCCAAGGAAACTATGCCAGCCTCGCAGGGGGGGGGAAATAAAGTTTCAAGGAGAAAGGAGGCTTTTATATCTCAAGATGAGTGGGCTTCCCAGGAGCACTTTACCTTCCCAGATATAATGGTTATGTCTGCATCTTTGTATACTGGACATGCTAGAGCTAGGCAGGTCTTGGCAGGTGCTGCTTCTTTTATACTTTTATGATGCTTTAAATACTATTGCCATTATTATCATATCTGCAAGTATTTCTCAGTGCCACTGAGGTCATAAAATGCCAAGCAATGGAAGTCACACCTAATCCTCACTTCACAATCACAGGTTTGGTTTTCAGACAGCAGCACAGATACCAAGAAAGAAAATTCCCATGCCTTTACAAGTCAGTGGTAAAACTGTGTTTCAGGTACCTCAGGATGTAGAAGGTAACCTCAGCATGAGAAAACATCAGCAACTCAGGAACTTCAGAACTCCAGGCAAGATGTACCACATATCACTGAAGTCAGGATTAATGTGTGATGGACTGAATTATATCATTATTAGAAAACACTTTCTGGATGAGAAATCTCAAACCTAGAACACACAAAAAAGTGCTCAGGATACTCATCTCCTATACTTCACTTTTCAAGGGCAAAAGCAATTCCATTAGAGATTCTTTGTCTTTTCTTGTGTCAACCAGCAGTCAAGGAACAAGCTGGAAGGGGAGAGGCATGGTATCTTAGGAAGGTACTCCAACTTTCTCCTGCAGTTTTAGGTGTGTGAACAGCTTCTAGATGTTAAAAGTAAATGCAGTGGTAGAAGTAATCAAACCTGATTGTTTCTTCACTCTGGACACCTACTGTCTGTGATGCTTTTCCTAAGCTGAGCTACAGACTACACCAATCTACAGGTCTGAGCTATAGAAAGCCTTTTTAAAAAAATATACTAAAAAGTACACTAAAATTTCAAAAGCAGTATGTAAAAGCATCTATCACACAGCAGCTAACAAACCTAGGTTGAGGCTGTGGGATTACTCAAACCCTGCTTGAGATGGCTTACCAAGTTTCCGTGCAGCTGTTGGTTTGAGAAGGGTCTTCACCAGTCCTGGACACAGCCATGCAGCAGGACACAGCCATGCAGCAGGATGTCTCCACATCTGGCAGCATTTACTACTGCTCTCTTGCCTCTGGCAGGGAAAGGAGGAAGGAATGGGGACTGGCATGTTGCCAGCATTCTTTAGCTGGCATGAGGTATAAAGGGAGAATGGTTTTCCATCTCAGCCATCAGCTCCAGCTGAGCTGCACTGAAACAGCTTTACTTGCTGACTAATACCAACTCTGTAATACTGTAGTTGATGTTAGAGATTCATTTAGGCACTTTGTTTTGCTATCAGTGTTATATTGCATCCATAAGCACATCACTTAAACCACACTAAACCATCATGCTTTTAAAAGCCAGTTATTCAGAAACTGAAAAAATCCAAACAAAACATCTAAACTCAAAAGAATTTTAATCTGTTAAGTCTCATAAACAAATCCTGACAAAGGAGTGTATAGCACTATCACCTCAGAATATAGCTCTTCTTGGTGTCCCCAGATGAAAACAGCTTGAGCTTGTCAATTTTCCAATTTATCTAATTAAAAAAATTAACAAACAAACAAACTGGGCAGGGGGGTAAGGATGAATGACTCCTAGCTTGCTCAAGGCAAAAGGTGCTCTTGCTCTAGAGAAAGTTTTGAGTGCCACAACATGCTGGAATACTAGATAATAGAGAAAGTGACGATTCATAGTGGTTCGGAAAGAGGAAGAGAGGGTGGAATCAAGAACTAGCTGGTATGGTTTTTCATTTTACCTTTCCACTTTTCCACAGCTGGGTTGGTATCTTTCTGAAAAGCGTCAAAAATAAAGTTGTTTCTGAACAGCACTGTTACAGAGTTTTTCAGCAAATCTGATAACCAATCATAAAACAGGGTCTCTGTGTCCACAAATTCTTTCAGGGTGCACCTGTAAAATACTAAACAATGGTCCCTACAAAAGTTCACTAGTTAATTTACTCAGACCCTGCCTATAAAGTGTCAAGTTTGTAAGATTAAGTAAAATACTTTCTTCAAAAATAGCATTCATAAACTCTGAGTGCATTTTACAGGTTTTATATCTGATGAGATCACTACTTGGTTTCCTCTGCTCCAAAGCACACAGAACTCAGGCCAAATTCTGTCTTCATTTAAAACCAAACTCATTGGTTTCAGATGGGGGTATAGCCCAAGTCAGAATTGGCTCTGCTCCTGTATTTCTTGAATGAAAAAGGTATGATCTCATCAGGGCATTAAAGAACCTCTGTAGGATGAGCAGTCACATACAGAATGGTCTGCACCTGTCAAATACAAAGCCAGCATGAACAAAATCCTACCTGAGTCCTCATCTCACTTACCATAAAAATGGAAGTAAACCCAAGTGGTACAAATAGCCTATTACAGTTTTAAGGGAAGTGTAATTTGAGAAAATTTGCTGATGTTGAGTAAACTTTTTTTGGTCCCAAGAGGTACTGGGCAGACTCAGTTTGGCCAGAAAGGAGCTACCATGATGCCAAGTGAAAAGATTCAGCACATACTTCATTTAATGGATGTTTTTTTCCCATTCAGACCTCAATTTTTCAGTCTTGATAGGACTTCCAAGCATCTCTTTAGCATTGGCTTTAGTGTTTCTTAGTAAAGAGATACCATTAAACTCTAATTAAAATCCCTCAATGCCTCCTTCAAAGCAAGAGCTTTAGTACATCTCCAAAGACAGACCGAATAAGAAAATGTTTTATACATAACTCAGAAGGTGGTACCAATACCCTAGCAAAGCATACAAAAAGGGGAAATTCCTTTCAGTGGTTCTTAATATTTCTTAAAGCATTATCTGAAGATACTTTGTAAATATTTTCAGTTCAGTTTTATAAAAAGCAAGCCCTCTTCAGTGTGAGTAAACAAATAGGACCTTTATTTTCTGTTCCTGCAGCAAATTGTTTTATCTAGTAACATTTCAAAACACTCAGTTTCAGAATTAGGTAATACTAGATTTTCTCCTTTTGAATACTTTTTTTTCCTGAAGAGTCCAGAGAAGGGCCATGAAGATGAGGACTAGAGCACCTCTACTATAGAAATATGCTGAAAGAGTTGGGGTTGTTCAGCCTGGAGAGGCAAAGACTCCAGGAAGACCTTAAAGCACCTTTCAGTACCTAAAGGGGGCCTAAAAGAAAGCTGGAGAGGAGCTTCTTACAAGGACATGGAGTGATAGGACAAGGGGGAACGGCTTTAAAGTGAAAGAGGGTAGGTTTACACTAGATACAAGGAAGAAATTCTTCTCTATGAGGATGGTGAGGCACTGGAACAGGTTTCCCAGAGAAGTGATGGATGCCCCATTCCTAGAAGTATTCAAGGTCAGGTTAGATGGGACTCTGAGCAACCTTGTCTACTGGAAAGTGTTCCTTCCCAGCACGGGTGAGGATTGAAATTGCATGGTCCTTAAGGTCCCTTCCAATGCAAACCATTCTATGACGCAAACTTGAAAGTTAGTTCAATTGCCAAAATTAAAAGCAGTTTGTACATCCATTTCAAAACTTCACAGTAAGCAGTGGTTTTAAGGTCTTGTTTCAACATTTTCACAAGGAAGTTTTTCTGCCAGAAAGGGCCAGAATTCTTCATAATATAAATAAAATTAATATTAAAAGGCAAAATAGTAAGCTATTGTAAAAGAGAAAACAGTCATGCAGAGCAATAATACAAAATAACACCTCCAAAGGAGAGTTGCAAGACTGCAACTTATTAGTCTTCTAAAAATAAAAAATAAAGAAAAATGTTAAATCCTGTAACAATGGAATCAAAACCAGTATTTAAGATTTAAAAAAAAATTATTTTGTTTAGACAAGCACCTTCTTAAATTAAACTCCTTAAATAAGTATGGCTAAGTTTTTTCTTCAGATAATGCTGAATCAGATTTGTTGTCAACTCTATCTGTCAGCTGAGAGCTAAACTGCATTTATTCCATCTAAATGGAATGTAGGTCTTGACTACATTCCTTTCTGCATATTAAGTGTCATGCACTGTTAGTCTCATAAAACACTGAGTCTCAGAGCAACACATTTTCCCCTAAAGAAAAGAGTGTAGAAATGGGAAGCTGCAGAAAGGACATGGCCTAGAGCCACAGTCACAGCACACACGTTTTCATGCACAGGCAGATGATGTGAAGGTCTGTACAGTTCTTGGCTCTGCACAGATTAATTCTCACTCTTAACCAGACTACAGACGGACCTGAACACTTCCGTTGTTGTATCCATAGGCATCAGTATGGAGGGTCATTTTGCCTAATTCTATACACCAGCCAGAGTTTAGCAGAGTTATTTGTCAGATATTCTGGGTTAGCACCCTTCTGTTTATTCAATCTTCTGTACAGTTGACTAGGCATTTATTTTGGATTTACCATCTCTTGTGGATCCAAATGAATATGGACTAAGTACCAAAGGCACTGAAGGTACACACATGCTTTGGAGTGTTTCTATTGTTGTGCAAAATTACTTTTGATTGCATTTTGAAGAAGCAGGGTAGGCAATTTCCTGGTGTATTGATTTTGGGATGACAGTTCCCTGTGATCACCTTTTCACCTTCCACTGGGAAGCTTCTATTTCTTCCCACAAGCATAACATCCAGTGAGACAAACAAGGTGTCTAGGATCTTGCACAAAACCTTGGGGCTAATACCAGGGGTTTTATTGCTCTTGGTGTCATATTTGGTTAGCAAGAACTCCCATAATAATTTTACCCTGCTTCTTTAATGTGATATCCTGCTCAGTGGCATGCAGTTAAACATTACTAATAATATTTCTAGACAATTATTAGAAGCAGCCTTTCTATTTTGTGGTTTCCTTTCTCAATTCCCATCTTTCCACATCCCACTTTTTTTCCATGGCTTTTCCCCCACTTCTTCCAGTAGGCAACTTTGTAAATAAAAGATGCTCAACTGTCCCTCCTACTTCCCTCTGCTCTGACCTTTCTGCAGTACCTTGTACAAAGCAGCCAGGCTACAGACCTGTCATTCTGCCACACAGCACCAGGAGCCACCGCGGTGACTGAAACCAAAACTCCAGCTCAGGTTTAAAGGCATTTAAGATACAGAAGAACCAGCACAAAGCTTTCACTTGTTATTTGGCCTGACTTTTCCACCCCTGATTCCTCAGACAAATTCCAACAGCACTGACCTATGTCAACAGCTACTTTTACCTTGCACTTGACTGTGTCACCTTCACTGCAGGCTCGCAAATTGAGCTACGATTCCCTTTTTCTCCTGATAGTTAGACAGTAGTAGATTGTCCACACATCTCCTCAGTGAGGCAGGAAATTCTATAGTTTGGCATAAAGGCAGGGGTATCCCCACTGAACACCTTCCTATTATAAGCTTTTTTATCTCTACAGAGTGTCTGTTTTTCCCTACTATTTTACCAGGTCTGACTCATCAAGTTACTCAGTGTGGTGCCCTTTTATAGCTTTATCAGTTAAAAGTACAAATGCATTTTATACACAGTAATCCTCATAACTGCTCTGTAACTTGGGAAAGTGTTATTCATGCTCCTTTTATTTATACTCAGAAAAAATAACTACTCTAATACAATGCTATACAAACCTTTTAAGGACAAAGCCCAACTATCATGGCAGGACAACATGTTCAGAACTTGAGAGCAAGGCTGATAAGCAGCCAGATAACATACTAATGCATAACATGACTGTAGTCTATTAAATGGATAATTAAGGTATCAAAGACACCTGTAGCATTTTATAGAGGAAAATATAAAAGTTCCAAATATGGCATTTAAAAAAATACACAATAAACTTGTGGTATATTAATTTGTTCACTTAGAGTGCAGATAAACAAATTAGCTAAAAAGTACTCTTTCCATTATAGAAGTCTTCCTTTTTTATACAGAACTACATATATAATGGAAATCAGTCAACATGTAAATATGAGAGATGCAACAAGTGAAGATTGCTGAATGCTCAGGTGCCACTGCACGCACGAACTATTTGTTCACCAAGAAAGCTTATTGTATTTGACCTTCATCTGCCCTGAGTAAACAAGTAGACCTGCATAGTGGGGTGAGGCTGAACCTTGGGAAAGAAGGTGTGGAGAGACTCTGGAACAGCAGCTGTGTTTACAGGCAAGCATCTCCTCACAGAACTGTATTTGTCAATGACACCAGCCCTGCAAATACTTAATGCAGTGGGAGACAGAAACCCTGGAAAAGAAACAATATTAGCACTACAGCTGTTCTGATTTGTCATCAGGACTGATTTGGACATGAGCATAGTGGAGAGACCAGACCAAAGCTGAGGTGTGTATATAACACTGAACTAATGACCATAAATAGCAGCTGTAGCACAGTTTACATTAGTAATGTTGCCCACCTTAACAAATATCCTAAGAGTTATAAAGTCTGCAACCTCTCTCACACCTTCTAGTTTCAAGATTTATTTCTCTACCTAACAGTAATAGTTGTGCTCATTTCTTTCTGCTTGTTAGGCAAACAACTAACAGTGATGGAGGAAAAGCCATTCATGACAATCAAACCTTACAAAAGGCCTTGTAATAAATGGCAGCAGTTAAGGCCATTAGCAAAATAACTCTACATGGAGTGATGTTTGCTATCCAGTTTGCTCCCACGAGATGTGTTGAAAAACATCTGTCTCAGCAACAGATAAGAGAAAGACAAGCTGGGGTTTCTCCCTAAAACAAGGCAGAGCAGCCAGAAGGCAAAATCATCACAGGAGGACATAAATATACTTGTTTTTCCCTGTTTTTCCTGTGTTACATTGGGCATGTCACTTAATTTGTCTGACTGTTTCTCCTGTGCAAAACCAGAGGTAACTACACAAGAACACTATGGAACCAACTCTTGAAGACTGTCCAGTACTAGACTGAAGAAGTCCATGAGCAAGAAGGCTGGCATGTTAATGTACCTGTTGCAGTAGGACAAAAGGTAATGGTTTTGAACTGTAAGAGGGTAGATTTAGACTAGATGTAGAGAAGAAATTTTTACAAGGATGGTGAGGCACTGGAACAGGCTGGCCAGAGAGGTGATAGATGCCCCATCCCTGGAAACATCCAAGGGGACACTAGACAAGGCTCTGAGCAGCCTGGTCTAGTTGAAGATGTCTCTGCTGATTGCAAGGGGATTGGACTAGATGATGTTTAAAGGTCCCTTCCAACACAAACTATTCCATGGCAGTTTTAGCAGTAATTTCACTGCCCTTGGTGTTTTCCCTTCTCTCCCCACTCCAAGATATAAACTGCTACTGATTAATCACCAGAAAAAGGAAATTCAGTTTAACAGGCAGTAGTTTAAAACTTGAAAGTGCTTTAATAAAGACTTCCCAATAATCAAGCTCTGAATAGGGTCTAGTATCCCAGTGCTTTGATATGAACAGGGTAAATGGAAAGTGAGGTTGCTACATGTGGGCCTTTACATTAACTTGTCCTCCCTTTCAAAGGTCTGCATTTAGGCCTCAAATAGTCAGAAAGATGACATATGACATTTCTGTTAAAAATAAAATCAGCATTGCAGTTCCAGGCTGATCAAGTTGAATTTCCCATGCCTGTCAGTGTTACATGCAAAGCTTGTTTATTAAAACAGCTGCCGCAAGAAGAGAGAGCATCACAGTGCCCTCTGCAGCGCATTTCTCTGTGCCCCCGGCAGCCTCCAGGCTTGCCCGTGACTGCCCGCAGTACAGCACAACCCAAGGCCCACAGAACTGGGCACTCTCTTCCACAAGGCTCCCGGAGCTACAGCCAAAGTCCTGGCCTCCCTGAGTCAGTAGGAAACGCGCCAATGATTCCCACAAGGCTAAGCTTTACCCTTTGCTAAGGCTATGAAGTGTAAACAGCCTTGACTTATTTCCAACACCACACTGATATTTGCAGGCTGCAGGAACAACCACATATTCAGCGTCCTGTGTCATTCAAAGTGCTTGAACTTGCACTGGTTTTTTCAGAACAATATCCAATGGTGGTTTTATTCCATGTTGAAGAATACTTTAAAATAAAACCTGATTTTACATTTATTATTGATGTTATTTCATGACATAGGTCAACAATAATATTAAATAGAACACATCATTGTACTAAGTCACATCATAAGCTTTATAAACAATCACATGTCAACTTAAGGCACACCTGAAATATCCTATTTTTAAAAAACTTGAAGGGCAACTGCTGCTCCTTAATAATCTTGAAACTTCTTACCTTTTTTTTAATATCAAAATATTTCCTGCCCCCCCATAATGAGACAATTATTTTCCAGATCAAAGTATTGAACTATTTCTAAACTGAAGACTAGCTGCTTTCAATATCTTTGAGCTTCTAATATTAAAATAAAACAGCATTTTTCAACTATGGAGCCTGTCAGGGACTACAATTACTCAGTACCTAATTAGAAATACTAAAAAAACTGTATGTTTTAGCTATATATAAAGCACAGTACATTTGACAATTAGAGTGCTCTATTAGTCAATTTGAGTTTTCAAGTGCCTTCTACTATACTTAATTTCAAGAAAAAAGCAGAAAAGTTGCTACAAGCCTCAGGTTTCTCTCTGACTCTGTTTTTCCAATACTTTCATGATTGATTATTATTCAAGAACAAGACTGTAATATCAGATTTTTGCATAACAATGCTGCAACCATTAGGACGAACATCTTGCAGAAGGGAATCAGAGTAGCACGGTGACAGGCAGCGACGAGGAGCACCTGCTCAGACCACAGCCATGCTCTAACCACTAAGAAAAGGAGCAAAGGAATTTCCAGAGCAAATAAGCTACTTACTGCACCTACATTTTCTCCCACTGCAGGCTATCATTTGCTTTTCATAACACAGCTCATTGGACTCAATGCCACATGACATTCTGTAACCATTCAGCTTAGCACATGAAATACTGGCATAAAATTTACTCACATTGCTTCCCTGCAACACAGCCTCAACACCTCTGCCCTTTTGTTCCCAGGAAACCAGTTCCCTTGGGAAGGGGAGTTGGACAAAATACTCAAGTCCCAGTTCCTTTGCCCAAAGCAGGCTGCAACTCCCCTTTGGTTTCTTTTGGCTTGCTCCCACAGTACCAAAACGAGGATAAATAATTCCTGACTTGTAAATCTAGCTAATCCATATTGAAGTGGAGGAACAAAAGCCTTCTCCTGGCCTCCTAAGCAGCAGAACACTCTTTGTACAAAGTGAAGAAATCATTCAGTCTAAACAGTGACAAATCATTATGCTTTTGTGGGTAAAATAACATATACAGAAGAAACAATACTGAAGTATATGCATCAGGGCATGGTGTCATCTGGGGCTTCTCTCATTATTTGGGAGGACCCAGAAAAAGAAAGATCAAGGCAGAGGAGAGAAGGCTGAGCAGCATACACAAGAGGAAAAACATCAACATTTAGAGAAGGAGTGGGTTCAGCCAAAGTTGAAGCAGAACCAGCCTCTTCCTCCAGGCTCAGAAACACAAGCATTCCCAAGCACGGCACCCACCCATAGACATCAACACCCACAAAGAGGAGTTGGAGGAGGGGGGACAGGACACTCTGCAGCTCCCACCACCCAGGGGACAGCAGCCACCCTGTGCTCAAATACCTCTGTAACCACTCACCCAGTGACCTCCACAGCACTTAGGCCACAGTAAATCCTCATCAGCATTTACTCTGAGGAATTAAAGGATTACTTCACTAGAACTGCCTGAAATAAATACCCTGAAGACAACTTCTTTACTAGTTTACTAAATGAACAAGCCCAGTTTAGCTGATGCATCCCTAAGAGCTGAACAAGATTAAGCAGTGGCCTCACATTGCCCTCTCCCAGTCTCCATCAGCCTCACTCCAGCACCAGCCTCCTCCTGCATCACATCTCAGGTACTCAGCCAGACCCTTCACCTGTCTCTCCACTACAGGCAGCACTCAACCTGTCTCTCCTGCTCTTGAGCACCCAGAACTCCCTTCTGCTATAGCCAGCAGCAGCCCCAAGAGCCAGGCTGCGTGTACCTCTGTGTCAGTGCACTACAGGGCTGATCCCATAACCCTTTATTAATGCGAGCAACCCTGCCAAGCTTTCATTTGTAACAGGAGCCAGACAGCCCAAAACCACAGAAGAACTGAGAAGTGTTCAAGCAAGCACAGAAAAAGTTGGGCTCTTGCTGTCCAACTGCTTCTATGAATAGCCAACAAATTTATGTGGTTGATCTTTCACAGATAACCCTCTTTACTAAATAAATCCCTTGTTCCTCAACTCCAAAATAAAGCTACATGTTGTCCCAACTTGCAAGACTGCAGCATACTAACTCCCACAGTACCTTTAGAGGGTATACACACATGCACAGAGAAGATCAAGAAAAGTGACAGCAGCTGCACACAGAACCACCAGGCAGCACAATTACCTCAGGAGGGAGGCAGAGGACATGGAGACACGGGAAAGCATATGGAAATAGCCTTGAGTTTGTCTAAACTGTCATCATAACACATTGTCAGCACATTCTACTCCAGGTTCTGTTGCAGGGGGTAATTTTAAGACCAGGTTAGCTAAACTTATCATGGATTTAACTAGTTCTCCTCAATGTCCAGATGGAGATCAGTGACAAGTGGTGTCCAGTTTAATATCTTCATCAGTGACAGAGAGGAGGTTCAAGTGTACCCTCAGCAAGTTCCCAAATGACACCAAGCTGTGTAGTATGGCTCTTATGCCCAAGGAAAGGGACAGCATCCAGAAGGACCTGGACAAATCTAAAAAGTCATTTTGTGTGAACTTCATGAGGTTTAACCAGACCAAGTGCAAAGTCCTCCACAGAGCACGTGTCAATACACAGTATCAATACAGGTTGGGCTATGACAGGTTTGAGAGCAGC
This sequence comes from Margarornis squamiger, assembly GCA_035222235.1. Taxonomy (NCBI): domain Eukaryota; kingdom Metazoa; phylum Chordata; class Aves; order Passeriformes; family Furnariidae; genus Margarornis; species Margarornis squamiger. The sequence goes on from JAWWTY010000160.1 coordinate 23,909,706, forward strand.
CTTGTAGAGAAGGGCTTGGGGGTACTGTTGAATGAAAAGCCTGGCACAAGCTGGCGGTGTGCCCTCACCACCCAAAAAGCCAACTGTATCATGGGCTGCATCAAAAGAGCTGAGACCAGCAGGTCAAGGGAGGTGAGTACTGCTTTCAGCTCTGGCTCCTCAGTAGAGTAAATACATGCACCAGTTGGAACAGGTCAAGAGGAGACCACCAAGATGATCAGAGTGCTGGAGCACCTCTCCTATGAGGGCAGGCTGAGAGAATCGGGGTTGTTCAGCCTGGAGAAGAGAAGGCTCCAGGGAGACCTCATTGTGACCTTTCTGTACTTAAAGGGGGTTTTTAAGAAAGATGGGGAGAAGCATTTTAGTGAGGCGTGTCACAATAGGACAACAGGTAATATTTTTAAACTCAACAAGGATAGATTTAGACATTTTTCATGAGAGTAGCAAAATTAGAGCAGGTTTCCCAGGGAGCTGGTAGATCTCCCAGCCTGGAATCATCCAAGGTCAGGCTGGATGGGGCTCCAAGCAACTCAGTTTAGTTGAAGAAGTCCCTACCTCTTGCACAGGGGTTGGACTAGTTGATCTTTAAAGGTCCCTTTCAGTGCAAACTATTCTATGTCTGTCACCACATTCCAAAGATACTGGCAAGTTTAGTAAACATCATCTATTTTAATCTATGCTTGCTCCAAGCTAATTTTGATGGGGTTTTATTATTTATTTTATTTTTTTTTTTACATCTAAAACAACACCCTAAGAAGCCTGAAAAGGTTCTACACATTAATTTTCCTATAAATCAAACATGGCTTATGTCCAAGTGCTTCCAGAACATCAGCTGAAAGCCCAACCAAACCAACCTAGACTGCAGAAATTCAGCACTACTACATCATACAGATTCCCCAGTTCATAAATTCCACAGTTTGTGCCACATTTTAGCAACATTAAAATGCAGCAAAGCAGGGAGATGTTATTTTATTTGAGGAAAGGAGAATGTAACTACCCTCTTATCTTTTTTGTCATCTGACATGCACTGGTCCAGAAAGAGAAACCAACACACCCAGTGGGGATACCTCAGCTGGGAATTTACCATTAAAATTCAGTCGTGAGTAATTCCCTATCCTTGCAATCAAGATTTTCTCAATTTCACAACAATCTCCAGACCAGAACACAGTACCTCAATACAAGTCAAATGCCATAAGGCATTCCCATATACTTATAAGAGTTGAAGGAGGCAGAAAGGAATTTTCTACCGAAGGGGTCTCCATGGTTAACATGCAGAAAACCCCTGCATCATTGCCCTCATCTCTCCTACCTATTGGTCTTGCCTGGAAGGCCAGAAGTTCCATGACCGTGCTTAGTCCAGGCCAGGTGCCACCACAGGTGTACCTAAAGTTAAACCTCCAAGTTCAAAATAAGGCTACTTAATTTATCACTAATGGAATCAAAAAACAGGCACACAAACTTCCCAGCTACTGTAATCCAACATGGAAAGGTTGTGACTTGCAGCTAGAGCCTATGCCAGGAACCAAGGAAACATCCAGGCATTCTAGGGATACCATTTTAGCTCCTTCAGACAAGTAATCAAGCCCTGACTAAGCCCTGTGGCAGCTGTTACACTGCTACATGAACTCTCTCTAGCAAAGCACAACGGTAACACACAAAAAAGCCCAGGCATTCTCTCCCAGTATTAGAGAAGTGTATTTGTGGAGCCTTAAAGAAAACAACACAGGAACTCTGTTGAATTTAGTCATACTCTCTCAAATATGCACCTTAATTGTAGTGTCCATTTACACACACAAATATAAAATAATACAAAAATTTTGGCTAGTCTGCTTCTTTCCACAATCATGAGTTGTGTTATGGTAAGGAACTTTCAGAATACAGGGTAGTAAAAGCAAAAGATTAACAGCATGACTGCAAGTACTTTTTCTGCACCCACAGTCTTTCTTTGGTATTTGCTTTTTGGTTTTATTCCTTTGATACGTCTTCCCACCAGGGCAATACACCAGGATATAAATTTAAATTTAGAAAAAAAATAATTCCCAATCATTTGCAACAGCAGGAGGAAACATTGCACCTCCCTTACCAGACTTCCACACAGACCACATGGAGGCAAAAGCTGTGAGAAGCCCATTTCAACTCCTTTGTTTGCAATCTTGAAACAAGAGTAGTTTTGGAATCTGCTGCTAACAGCCCAAGCTCACAACCAGTTGCAGTCTCCCTTGAGAAGTGTCAGGCAGTAGCTACAAAAATGTTCTGTGGGATCTCAGGGACTTCAGTAAGGGTTATGCGTTGGTATTTTCATCACTTTTCATGAAGTGCCTTAAGTGTTAATAATGAAATCGGCCATAGACTATTAAACACTGACTGAAGTGACAGCTCTGCTATATTATTACTGTGTTTGCACAGCAATCATTCTGCAGGTTAAGTTATTTTAGGATGAGTGGTGTTTAAATTAAATATAGTCCCTTGTGTTCTTGTTTCATTTAAAGTGAACTACAGACTGCATGCTTCAACATCGTGCAGTCAGTAAGTTTTGCTGAGACTCATTTGTTTCTTTTGCTTTTACCCCCAGTATTCTTTTTGCCAGGCAAGATGAGGAATTTGAAAGAGTTCTGCTACAATGCTTCACAGGTTTTCATAGCACACACAACAGAGCATGAATGATACCACCCTGCCTTAAATAATTTAAGCCAAATAGCACACACAAACTCCACACACCATCTTCACTGCCAGCACTCAGCTTCAACTAAAGAAAACCTGAATTTCCAACTTTTTCCTACAAAAATCAGTAACACGTTGAGTCAAAGTGAACAAAGAAAACCCCAGGTCTGTCCCATCCAGATCTTTCTCTACAAGCACAGAAAATAAAGCTACTGTATTTAAAAAGTCGGAAAGAACAGCTTCAGTCTTTGCTATAACACAGGTGGACACAAGCACTTACCTACTGAAAGGCATTTTTCAGACTTGTATTATCTCCTTCTGACAATTTATGCCATTAATGAGACTTAACTAATAGCCTTCCTGAAAAGTGCGTGCACTGCAGTAGTCATAATCTACCTATTTCTCAACAGGGATTTATTTCAAGTTGCAGTTTATACACTACTTTCCCCAGTGGGTTGAAAACCCATAACAAACATTAGCATTGTATCCATTATTAATACATATTCAAGTACATTTTAATAAACACCACATACATATGCATATAAGTACATGCTCTGCATCCAGCTTTAAACTGCTCATGGCAAGATATTTCCCAGAGTATATACCACTCCTGCTATACCACCAAGTGCATTTACTGTCAGCTGAGAGACAGCCCAATTTATAGGACTAGAAAGAGTAAAGAGATAAGCACTGCAAAGCTTCAGGAAAACAAAGTTGGAAAATAAAGCATCGAGTTAGATGGAGGTCTGCAGGATGGCCCCTTCCCAAAGGCACTGCCAGAGAACGAACACAGCCCACAGTGGGTGAGGAGGTCACATTCAGTCACAGGGCTTATTTCAATTTTGACATGAACTAACTACACTCAGGCTGGGTTGGATGAGGGAGAAAGAAGCAGCAGGATACTCTAATTTTTATTACCATGAGAGCTGTAACAAGGCTAGACCCAACAGAAACAGTAAAAAGGATAAAAACCTCTCCCTAACATCTAAAGATATTCCAGCAGTGCAGAGACCAGTATATTCAACTCAGCAAACTTCAAGCTAGTCAATCCCCAGTACCAGTAATCTTTCAGAGACAGGACAGACCACAGCCAGAAAAGTTTGACCCACACTCAGCTCATATTTATATAGCCATAACAAATAAAACAAACAAATTTAAATCCAAGCACGTCAAAAGACATTTTCTTCGGAAAAGCTGTGGTATCTCAATGCACTTGTGTTCCTCCTTCCTCTATCAGAGTTTCTCACCACCCAGAGCCTGGCAGCCTCAGAAACATAAATGCTCAGCAACTTACCTGCCAGTCCTGCAGAAATGGACCTACACAAAGGTGACAACAGCCCAGTGCTCCCACCAGCATCCTCACTACAACCAAGCCCCCAGGCACCTGGAAAAGCCCTCTTTGAGCCCAACCCCAAAATGGCAGGCTCCAGCTCAGCCCTCATTGCAGACAGCTGGGCAGTGGTAACAACTCAAACAGCTCCAGCTGGGACCCAGGGCCAGGCCCACCAAAGGCAGGCACAGAGCCCACACCTGAAGCACCTCAATGTAACTGGGATGTATCTTAAATGTCAGACAGCTGAGAATGAGAGAACTGCAAGTAAACACAGCTAGACCAGGCAGATTAAAAACCTGTGTTATAGGTTTTACTGAGGGAATAGTTTCAAAATACAATCTGATAATTCTTTTTTTCCTTTTATGTCAAACTTAAATGTGTGGGTTTTGATAACAGGACATATAGGATATTGCCACAGGAACGTACACAGGTCTCTAAAGCAACTGTGTGGAAGGGGCATGGTGGATGTTTCCTGAAGGACAGAAGGCAGTGAGGAAGAGGCAGTCTAGGGAGTGCCATGTGAGCGATATCAAATGCAATCAGGAATCTGAGGAGTTTGTGACATTTGAAAACATACTAGGTCACCTATTCCATGGAAAAGGCCAGTCCTTCAACTCAACACAATTAGCATACTTTTATTTACCACCTTTTCTAAATACTGAGCCATGGAAAGTTGGGTTTCGGGCAGTTAGGGAAGAATTACATAAAATTATCCAAATAGCTACCTCACCTTTAGCTGAATTTGTATTTGCAGAATGGGAAAGCCTTTGGACATTATCTTTAAAAAAGAACTGTTTTCTGGATGCCTGAAGTAACACCTTAGAAGAATTCTGCAGTTTTGAGCAGACAAGCTCATCACTCCTAAAGCTATACTTCTTTTAGCTGTCATAAGACGGCGGTTCCATATCCCCAGATAACTGATAATCCTGACACACACCACGTGTTCCTGGAGTTTACCATACTACAAACACTCAGTCTCGCTGAGCACAGTAGGCCCCCTCAGCTGAGTGTTGTTTAACTCATGCATAGATATTTGCAGGGTCAGGGGCCTGAGAGATAAAGATCTCATTAAATATACGATAATAATAAAACCTGGAACTAGCAAATTCTTGCTTGAGTAGCATTTATGAAGATTTATTGTAAATATATGTAAACATTAAGTAATAAGTGTTGTAAAATATCAGATTGTTACGTGCTTTAGCAGCTCTGTGTGAAAACATTTTACCTAAGATAGCTTTTAAAGTAGTCCATGAATATCCATGCTTTGCCATCTGCTTTGGAATTGAGTGATCCCTCGAAAGCAGCACCATAAATACTTCCACAAATGAGTGATCTGTTCACATTATATCCCCTAATGCTACCTTATGGCAGAGAAAACAAATAACTCAGATGTCACATCACTGCACACAGCAACAATAAGGTGCACTCTGACTGGGGTTTAGCACATTACTAAGAACTGCATCACTAGTTGTCTCTGAGGATCTAACCTGGCTTTTTAGAGACATATTTCTTGACAGTCTGTCAAGAAAGGCTGGAGATGAACACTGAAGAAAGAATACCTTTAGCATCTCATTTTTTTTAGACATGATGAATTCTAATCTGGGCTGAGTCTCAAAAAGATTTGAACAAAAGGATGAATAGGAAGTAGCAACAGAGGATTTACAAAGGTGGTTTTATAAAATGAAGTCTTAAAGGCAGAATATGCAAAAGGAAATTTTTATGCATCAGTTGTAGAATCTGCTAGTCTAGTCAATATTTTAAAATATAAGAAATTAATTTTCTATGTTTATACAATTGTTAGCCATTTCAAAATGCTCTCATCAGCTTCTTGGGGCACAATGAGAATTGTAGCAGCCAAGCAAACGCACACAGAGGGTTCACTGAAGTTCATTGTTCCTCGCTGACGTTCACAAAACTCCAGGTCCCTGCTTGATCTTTCCAGCAACATGTTCAGGCTGAAAAAGGGGCTTTGGCATATTTTTGGCATTTATTTTCTGTCTGGCATTGAGCAGATCAGTGGGTCCAGAGGAGAGAGGTGCTGAGCTGTGTGGGGAACATATCCACCCTCCCCTTGCAGCTTCTGTTCTCCAAAGCTTCACTGTCCTTCAGGTTTGATGAAATCAGAAGCTTTGCCCTAGAAATGGACTGGTTTGGGTGCCTACACAGAGGCAAGGAGAGCTTAAAATAGAGCTTGTCTCCGGTGTGGCAAGGCCAGGGAGGTTTTCCAAGGCTCCGTACCAGCCCAGTGCTTTTGTGCTTGCTGAGTCTGCCCAATGTCTGCAGCTCCCCAGGGGGAAGCTCTGTGGAAAACCCTGTTGTTCCTTTTATTTTAAAGTAACCACTGAAGAAAGCCATGGGGTGGATGAATGATGTCAAATGCTAAAGGCAGCTGAACAAAACCAGTCTGGTCTATACTTGACACCACATCAGTTACTGAGTTTTTATTTCAAAAATGAATGAAGCAAATGACTGCTTTAATAGGGCTCTTTTGTTTCTCAGAAAAAAAGCCCTCATAAAGCAGTCAGAGCCACAAGTGGGGAAATTATCAAGGAAGATGAATTAAAGTGAAGTGCACTTAATGAAGTTTTCCTTATAGATGCCATTCTTGTGAGAGATGGCCTGGTCTTCCTGCCCTCCTGGAAGGAAAGAAATGGTCCTGCAGGAGGACAATAAAATTTCAAATAGATCCATTGTTTAAGCAGACAGGAGACGCACCACACACTAAAGTAGCTAACAACACTGTCTGACTAATCTCGAAGGCAGTCTTTCATATGAGGATAGACTTTTTCTTCTATGCTGCTTCTGGAGAGTATCCTCTAGGGCTAGCAATGCCTGGCAATTAGGAAGCTGACTTCAACATCACTGAATCCAATATTTTATCTAATTTTTCCCTTGGGTCAACTGGTAACATCAAGGACACTACCTATGAGCTAACAAATAGGAAAAATGAGGCATGATGGTAGAAACAATACTACACATATGATGGCACTAAGATCTATAGGTTCTAAGAAAATTAAGAATACCAGATGTTACTGTTCTTTCCAGTTGCCATGCAACCACAGCTACCCTGCTATGCTTTACCTTCCTAATCTCCTTAACAGCTAACTCTAAAACAAGTACAATTAATTCCCCAATGAACAAGACAGGACATGACCCAGTCCTGTGGTTACAGAAGCACTTTGATACTGCACCAGCACACAGTGTGGCAGAGAGGATGGTTTGTAAGACAAACACAAGTCATTGTTGCAAACTATGAACTTCCCTGCAGCACAGGTTTTTACAACAACTCTTAACCGGTATTCCTTATGCTGCTTAGGAGACAGTCCTTGCCAGTCCTCTGGTGATCCAGGCAGCCTCTTACCCTAGAAACCCAGATAGAAACGAGTGTGCTCTGCTTCTCATGAGCAGCATGTTACGGCGTTAGGACACACAGAGACCACTTATGCCCTCTGACAATAGCTATATGAACAATGATCATATTTTCTCTTTTAAGAGCAATGTCTCAGGTGATCTACTTTGTTATGGTTTTTAAACAAAACATCTGTACTGTATGTACAAATACCACGATTGTTATAGCTGTGCTAAATCAGATGACTTCCATTATTGATCAAATGGATAGTGAACAGTGGCTTCTGCTTCTAACAAATATTTGCATATGTTTGTATATTTACAAAAAGTAATAAACACTCAACCCCCCCCTTTGATTCTGATGTGGTTCTCATTTGCACCAGGCATAGACCCATGATACTACTATTTCTACATAGCTTCCTGACCACAGTGCAGAGCTGGTGAACAACCATAGCAATTACTGGAATTAACACTGAATATGAAGATACTCCCAGAGTTTCTGATTCAGCATTTAAGAGTGTATTATAATGACTATAGATTGGACAAGTGACATGCCAGTGTTGTGCAATGCCTTATTTCGCAATATGGAAAAAAATACATGAAAGAGGAAAAATTCAAGCTCGGGGGAGGCATGTATTTGCATATAAACTGTATAGGAATAATAATGATGACATTTAGTATTTCAAAAATTATAGCTTTCTGATATTTTTAAAGGTGTTCTTAGGTGATAAATACTTCAGTTAAGCACATGATATATATGCTCTCAAGCATTTAAAAATGTTGATAATTCCCCATTCATCAGCTGCAGAAAATACTGTATTGGAAAGAGCAGACATATTTCCTGTGCTATAGGATGCTGTTATTTCTTTTCTTTTCTTTTCCAGACCTCCTGTGACTGCCCTGTTCCCTCTCAAAACTTCTCACAGGTGGATTGCTACTCCTGCCTTCAGCCCACTGGCACAAGTCACCACATCCTTCCAACATAATCAAATTTCCCAGGTTGAGCTGTGCACTTCAGGTACAGTGACCTTGACCATGCAGTGAAAACCAGGAAACAGCTACGTGTGCGAGGGTGTAGTCTTCAGATTAAAAAAACTGTATGTTGGCTAAAGCATCAAAAGCAGACTCATGCCTGGGACTCTGCTTCCAAAGACTTCCTCCAAAGATTTCAGATCCTTGGTTAGGAAATGCAGCACTATAGCCTGCTGTTGTGGTCCACAAAGAGAAGAGCAGAACTGACTCGGTACTCCCCAAAAATGGCAATAATGGATGGTGAACTACCCAGTCACCTGTCAGTTTGGAGCTTTTAAGATGGAGGCTGCTAGGAAGCAAGTTAGCATAGTCATGGGGTGTTAAAAGAATTTTGTCAGTCTGACAGGGAGCAGCATCTCATTATGCTGTGTGTAAGTCAAATAGATCTTACCCTTGGCTTCGTGGCACAAGTTTGTACTTGTCCAAATTACGCTTTCATGAGTTCATCAGGTTTTTAGGGTTTGCCAGTCTTCATGCACTGTTATTTAAAGGTTCAGAGAAAAAAATCACATGCTGTCTGCATAAAAAGGTTTGCGTAGCTGTGTTCTAGAGCCAACTCACAATTCAAAGTCAGAAATGATCATGTTAGGCTATAACTTGTCACAGCAGCAAGGACTGGTGCCACGATTTCCCATTTGCTGTTTCTCAGCACAGAGAAATGCACAAAAGAACTTGTCAGTGTCATACAAAACTAATACACAAATCAGGTAAAATGAGATTTTAACGTTCTGATTATATACTTAGATTATTAATTGCTAGTCCAGCCCTCCTTATATTGCGCCTTCTTCTCATTACCTTGTTATTGCAGTGGATGATAAGGAAGAAAGACAGACAAACCTGAATGGTATTGTATCCAGAGGGGCATTTAAAATATTGGTCTGCACCTGGGAAACAGGTTTAATTACTGGTGCTGTCAAAATGTTTTAATGTAAACAGGTTTCCTGATGGATCACATTTCCTTACTGTGAACTCTCATCCCCCAAACACAATTCACTTTATGACGGGGCTTAAAACACAGGTATCGTAATTTAGAGCAAAAAAGCTTTTATGATTAAAGATGCTTCATCTGCTTTTAATGCCTCAAATTATAGAAACTATAACAAGCCTTCACATTAAAATTTAAATAGGATTAAGAGTCTAAAACTCTCTCTCTAAAGTAGGTGTCATAGGCCTGATTCATTCTGAGATGGTGCAGAGTACAAACACAGGAGGGAGGCAGCTTCTACTTCTTTCTTTTGGGCAGCTTGGAATTGGTCTAGCTGTTGGTATGTATTAAAAAGGGACTGAGACTGCCCTAACCTGTACACCAGAGACAGCCTTTGATGTACCAAGGGAATAATGTGATTGTCTCAGTTATGCTTTCTCTGTTGGATAATGCTGCTCTCTGGAGACCTTCCTAAAAGGCACCACAGAGCTGGAAAACCTGCTCTCGGCCTGTGCTTACTGCTCTGTTCCTCAGGGGTATCTTGGGTCCCTTAAAATAAGCAATGTGCCTCCTCTATATCTATTCCAAAAGAGGATTAACCATAAAAATACCTGCACATGAATTGAGAGATGATTCTGATTACTCTGTTGTATTTGATTTATGTAAGCATCTTATCCTTTTCATGTTACTCCTGGTAATAACTTCTGAGAGCAGGTTTCATATTAAGCAGTGTTTGTCAAAAGCAGATTTAAAATCTGTAATTAAAACATTTGCTTGTACAACATATTTATATTCTGCTCATCCATTCAAGATATAGAAACACAGATCTTATTTGACCAGGCATCATTAGGTAAGGCAACTCAGCTTTCAGATGTGCATATTAACTCTGAATTTAAACAAAAACAACAACAAAAAGAAGTAAAATAAATGAAATTGTTTCACGTAGGTGGTACATGAAAGAAGAACCTCAATTCATCTTATAAATTATTCATGGTGAATTATTCACTTGACTCATATAGAGATAAAGAAGGTGCTTTTTTACAGTATAAAATCTACTCAGACTTAAACCCTGTATTAATATGAAGTAAAGCGTGATTACAGTGGGAGATGTACTTTTGAATCATTTTTGTGAAATCTGAGTTTGATTTAAGACACTTAATAAATATGCACTCTGTTCCTTGATTCTAGTAGTCACATGGCAAGTGTGCAAGTGAAATGCAGAATTCAAGAAAAACTAAATGTCACAGAACTTCTTAGATAAAAGTTCTCTCAATCTTTTGGGGGATGAAGCAAACAAGAAAAGTCCAAAACACTCTGAGGGCTCTCCTCAAGATTTCTGATTTGTGTTGTGAGGCTACAGCCTTCTCTGTATGTGCCACAGCAGACTTGACAAACTGTTCGCATTTTTTTTTTTAGTATTTAGTAGTTCAGACTCATAAAATCCTTTTGCTAAACTGCAGAAAGTCAAAGCCCTGATCCTTCCAGCTTTTAATCATGTTAACAAAGATACTATGAACATTCCCATGGATTTCTTGCCATATTTATAGTTCAGATGAGTGAAAATACAAGCAATACCTGCATGTTAGCAGCCTTAGAAACACAGAATGGAAACTTTTAGTTAATCAAGGCCAGTCTTCCAATACTAAAACATTACTATCAATAAATGCCTTACAGAAACATTTCTGCATTCAAAACAGTCCTCTTATTACTAAAAATCTCTTCCAGAGTTTCCCTTAATTTCTGTTCTATATTCATTCATGTTTGTACCATTTTGTCCTGTTTAAGCATATTAAGATCAGAACCAAACTTGAAGATGCTCCGAGTTTGATTATTACCTCACTTTCTTATCTGAGATCCAATATAACACATCTCACACTTGACTAAACACCACTGTATCACATGAAAACCTCTCTTCAGTACCTAACATCTTTTGCTGATCAAACATAACTGTGCTAAATGAGAGAAACAGAAGTATTCGGCAGATCCAGAAACCCATTCACACGTAACAGCATGGACGGAAACCTGCAATAACAGCATGTTACCTCCCTACTACACACACTAAGGAGTTTCCATGGTGATCTCATATTTCAGGGCAAATACTAACACTAGGCAAACTAGAGAGCTGGTGAAGACGTCTAGATGGTGGGATGGGATGGGACATTACAACCCTTCTCTAGTGATGACAGCAGCAAATGCTTCCAGATTTACAGATCTTTGCTATATTTTGTCTTTCCCGGGAAGCTTCTGGCCCACCAGCTCAGCAGTCAAATCAATGTCACACTTTACTTTCCCTCTGCCAGTGAACATCGATGTTGATATAATAATTCTGGGCATGTTAAGGGCTCCACTTGGTCCAGTTTACTGGAACACCAAGTTAGCCCTGGCAGTTTACAATAAAGTACACCATACCATGAACAGCATTACCCATGGTGTGACATCAGACTTTTATGCTAAAGTTCACATTTCCTGGGGAAATAAAAGCTAAAATCTAGTACTTTATGAACAAAGGGGAAAAGAAAAAAAAAGTACAGCTTACCATTTAAAATCAAAGGTGTATGTGCAATTAACTTAAAAAAACGGGGGTTAAATTGAGATGCCAGAGTTGTCTACAATCACTCAGTGATATTCAAATTAATCTTTTTTTCTGTATATTTATTAAGATGGCTGGTTTATTTGTTTTAGTCAGGGTCTTTTCTGTTGCTCCTCTTAACTAAGGGGATTAAGGCCAGTATGAAATGTAACCATATACAGTCACACTTCACTCCATTAGTAAGATTGTCCCTAAGAAGACTGATAAATTGATGTAAAAGAAACCCAGCATGTAAAATTGTGCCCAGACTTCCTCAGCAGGATGACAGATATTTCATTCAGTTCCCTGGATTTTATTTGCAGATTTAGAGTGATACAAATTTTGCTCTGAAGATATTATTTTACTTCAACTTATGAATAACTGCAAGATCTAAAACTATCTTTTGTATAATTCATTAATATTGATAAGTTTGAATTTCATTCAGAGAATTTAGAGCACTGGTTATTTTCAAAGAAATAGTATAAATCAGTAAGATAATAATCATTAAGTTGTGATGTTATTGCATAAATTTATTACATGATCCAATACTAGTAGAGACATAGTGAAAAATCAGAAACTCACCACGGAGTTTTTATTTTGAGCCCTAACCAGATGACCTCCTGTCTTCAAACATTACTTTTGCTTAAAAGTATGCTTTTGGATAGAGACAGAAGTTTTAATTATAATGCAGGGTCTTAACATGATTTGTCTCACCCTAGTTTTTGCTTTCTGTCAAGAAATACCCCCCTTTCTCCATTTCAGATATACTTCTACGAATTGCTATGAATTGAAAGCACAAAGTTTTTTGTGCTTTATTTTTACCTTTAAATTTTTAACCCCAAGTATTAAATGTACTTGCAAAGAATTTTTCCTTTAATAGCCACATATTAGAGACAAGCCTAGGCTGCAAAGTTTGCATCTGTACCTTCATCTTCTTTATGGATATTAGGAAAACAATTTGCGTGATTTTTTTTCTTTTTAAAAACCCAAAACCTTAATGCCAAGTAAGAAGACAATTTAAATCAGTTTGGTTTTTTTCCTTCTAGGGAGAGATTATGGAAAGTTTCCATTCTGGAAGATCCAAAATGCAGCCGTGAGATCCATAGGGGACCATCTCCTAATCCAAACAGGGCAAAGCAGAGAGCAGGAAGCTCTGTGCCTCTGCTTTTTCCCTGTAGCTAAGCAGCCACTCTGCTCCTTCTAAAAGTAATCAAAAGGGATTTGGACATTCCTAATGGACAGACGCAGAGCTGTCATCACAAAATTAAAACATGGAAAATAAATGTAGAACAATCCGAGAAAGTTTAGCCTTGAAAAATCAGCTTTCATCCTTCAGTTAATTAATTCTGGAGAAAATTTTTGATCAAATCTCATTTTTAACCTTGCTGTCAGCTGGTGAATCGGCCAGTTTTTCTCAAGTGGGTGTTGGCTGATAGCAATGGCTTATCTTATCCCAGACATCTTCAAAGACTTCTATTTTTTAAAATAAGGCTTACATTAGGAAAGGACAAGAGGTCTTTTGAAATTACTGTACAATGCATAAATTTAAGTTTAGTTGTAAGATTTTTCAAGATGTGTGTGCACCACCATGTGCCTCTCATGAAAGGTTTTTTTGATTTATCACTGAAACAACCATTTGAATGTCCTTTTCACAAATATAAAAAACTAACATACAGCTTTTTCTAGAACAAATTATTTCACAAATACCAACCCAAACCCTTCATTTTGGCAAGGGATGGTGGTGGGGAGAATACTGGTTAGCAAGCACTTATTACTCAAAAGAAAGATAATTACTTTTGCTCCTGTGAGAGGGAGGGGATACTCATGGCTGGAAAACAGCTATTGCAACTACTTTCTAAAATGCTTCAGAATTACACAGCAGTGCTGAACGTGCCAAGGTGTTTCCATGCCAGACTGATCAGTTTGGACTCAGAGCCTTTGAGACGCTGGGCCCTTCCATTACTAGAACACTTCAATGCCTTGAAGCGACCCACTGGTGCAAACTCCTCTCCCTGTGACTGCTCAAAAATAGAAACTTAGAGCACCACATACAAATTCCAGAACAGATATTTTTATAATCTAACTTGAAGCCAGATTTCATATATTTTTAGTGAGTGTTGAATATGACCCTTTCTACGGCCCTTGCTGTCAAACAGCAGAATGGTTGAAACAACATTACAAACCCCAGAAATCCATCCCCATCACATTTGTTGCATTACTACTACCTACCTACCCTTCCAGTTAAGTTTAGAAAGTTGGTTACAGAATAAATGTAATTTAAAAAATGCCATAAGTTCTATTTTAATAAAAGATTAAAACTTTTTTTGTTGTTGCAGATATAATACAGCATCTGAAGGGATATTTCCCTGACTGATGAAAATCCATTATCTGTAACATGTGCAGCAGAAATTTCACATTTGTGCTCATGATAGCACTAAGGGCCTGAGAAAAATCTATTCAATTCAGTGACCTATAATCCATGCTATTTGATTAGATGCAGCCAATGCTTTTTTATTTAGATAAAACTCAGCTTTAAATATTTTTAAAATTTCTTTATCCTTTTAAGGAAAATGCAAAAGATATATTGTACCACAGTTGTTTGTAATCCTAAAATGGTATAGTGTGAATCATTCAAGATGCATTGCAAAAAAGAAAAAGAACATCTGTTCACCATACATTAAGGGAATGCTTAAGAATTAGAATAGTGAAATAATGGAACTTGCAAAGTGCTTTAACTCCTGAAACAGAAACATTAAGGTTCACAGTTTTGAAACACAGCAGCACCTCCAGACGCAGAAAGGCGCCTTGTGGAATGCCAAAAGTCCCCATACATGCTTTCAACCCGAACTTCTGTCAGTATGAACGTCCTGCTGGACAGACACATCTGTCTGCACCTTTAAGTTTTGGTGCCCCTATTCCTTTGTTTCTGACATAATGCACCTGATAGAAACAGCCCATATAGAAAACAGGGCAGTTTCTCACACCCTCTTACTCCAGCCTTTTTGGCTGAGCCATGCTCTGCCTGGATCTGAGCAGCTCAGCCGAGGGCTGCTCTGAAGGAGCCGAGGGCCAGCCCTATAGAGCACTCTCAGTTTGGCAGCGCTATTTGCTCAGTGCTGTACAGCAGCAGCCTGTCCTCTGACAGAGCAGCTCTGTCAGTTTTGTTGACTGTGACTACGGGGAAAAAAATCCCAAACAGTGACAGTTTGGGCTGCAGTTGTATTGGTTGGAGCCCAGTTCTCCCCCTGCTTTCTCCTACTGAGGCTGGCAATGTGTGCCTTAGGCAGGTCCTGTCCCTGTACAATGGACATGGGCTTAGCAGCAGTTAGTAGGCAGAATACAGAATACAATTTTCTTGGCAATCTCCTTTATTGACTATGGATGAACTGCAATGTTATCAATGAAGTTGCCTTCACTACTGACTGTTTTCCATTGCGTAAGACCATTCGCAGTTAAAAGCTGTTTCTTCATCTGTCTCCGGGGGCCAGAGTTATGGAGGCCCACTAAAATCAGACTGGAATTACGTCTGCAACTTTTTCACAGTCAGGTTGTTACTGACCCCAGTGCTTATAAGAAGTCTACTTCTTTTCCATTTAGTGCCTTATTGCAGTATATAACAATAAGATAAGATTTGCACCATTCCTCTTAGACTTTCAGCTTTCAAAGCACAGTATTCAAACCACACAATCCATGGATATGTTTGTCAGTGGGTGGGAGCATACTCAAGAAGAGATTAAGAGGAGAAGAAAGAAAAACAGGTTGCAAAAGGATTTAAGGGAGAAGAATCTCAGCAGGGATACAGAACCATTGAAACTCCCTTAAAATTTCCTTTTAAATTATTAATAATGGATATTAAGTACAGAAGTGCTCTAAGGGAACAAGGCCGATGCAAATATTAAGAACAAAGTAATAGCCAACTTTCAGGTTTTGGATTAACATGTGCTATGATTCGAGAAAGTTCACGAAACCCCATCAACTCCATTCTCTACCCCCTTCCCTTTTCCAGGTTCACATACTGAAAGACTATTTAATATTCAGGCTAAGAGGCTTAATTATTGGCTTTTACAGAATATTACTGCTTTTCTATCACCAGGGCTACAGTTATGGCTATTGCTACTACTGGTAAAGAAAGCTTTTGCTTAGTGCTTTGAAGTATTTAGGCAGACAATGAAGACAATTAAACCAAAAAAATAAGCATTAGTTTATCCCAGAGAATGTAGCAGAAAAATCTAACACAATTCAAGGGCAACATTTTATAAACAGATTATATAATATTTGGTGGATATGACAGAAGAATGGACTGATAAAGCAGAAAGTCAGAAATTACTACTATAAGATATCTTTGTTCAGTTAAAAAGCAATTTCTGATTGGAACATAGGCAGTACTGGAATAGAATTACTCTTTGTTTTCCCAAAGAGAAGGAAAAAAAGTAAGTTCAGGCAAGAAATTAATTGTCTTTAATGATGGTATTTAGTGCTTTCTATAACTAAATTTCAAAGGACTGTATGGAGAGAAGTTCATCACTATTATGTTCATTTCATAGATATGGAAATTGAGATACATGTTCAGAACATGTAGATTACAAAAAATATGTATCCAAGAAATTGCCAACACTGAAGAACAGATTGTGGAACCAGCAGGCAAATGGATATAGAGAGTGCACATGTAAGCCATACTAAGCAGGCCACATGGTTGCTATTTGTTTATTATCCTCCATACATATGATGATATCTCATTGAGCAAAAAGTTAGCCATACAAATCTCTATCTATTTCTTATTGCACATAATTCTTTTCCTTTATTTGATAAAACAGATTTAAATTACTGCTGCATTGTCAGATTATGTTTTTCCAGACTATTTTATCAAACGCATTGGCTAAACGTGTGTCAGGCAACAATTTTGCCTGGTTGGATTTAATGTAACTGTCAGACACAGAGGCCATTTCACTAGTGCATCCATAAGTATGTAACACCATTTCAAATTCCCAAATAGCTGTCAAGTGCACAAAAGATACATTTTCAGTTCAGCAAACTTGCTATCATCACTTCTGCTTTTTGTTTATTATGCAAACCCAATGGCATTCAGTATTTTTGTACAGTTGATAATTGCTAATTATGGAAGGAAAAGTTATCTGATTGTCAACCATGGAATCAAATGAATTGAAAATATTCCATCGAGCATTTAACAAAAGTGTAGGAAAAAGACAGACTAAAAATAACAATGAACATGTTCTTTGTGTCGAAAGATCATTGGCAGAAGTAAATCACACAAAATTCAGATCCTTATTGCTTAATCATCTCACATTTCATTAGCCACAGCTGCCAATTGTCTTGTGCAATGTGAATTGCTTTTCATAAAAGAAAAAAAAATATAAAAAAAATCATAGGCTGGAAATCAGTTTCACTAAGATGCAGTGTTGGAATGCAAATATTCATTTCTGAATTAATTCATGACAGAGGGCTTGGCCAACCTGAGCTAATCACCCCCCTGGGGTCCTCTAATCCTCTAAAGCTGATTATCTCATGATTGTCACACCCACTGGGAGTTCCCTTTGTCATTAGCAAATTCAAACTGTAGTTAAAAAAAAAAAAAAGCACACAACAACTTGTTTTGATGCTAAGGTTGGGTAGTGAATAGCAGCTCTAGCTCTAATCCTTTGGCTGGCTGACAGGAGGAAATGTACTCTAGTATGTCTTGTTGCTCCCTCAGAGTTATTAGGATTGAGAAAGAAACAACAGCTGTCAAGTCAGGTGGCAAGATTATTATACTGATAAGACATTTTTGTCCCTCCAAACTTAAAGTAGATACCAGTAATAAATACATGCACTTCTCTCTCTTTTTTTTCCTATTAGTTATTTACTTGTTTGTTTTGATGGCAAATGAGCATCAAGACATGAAGAAATTTGTGCAACAAAAATTACAAATGTTGTACAACAGAGATTTCATGATGTCCTCTGCAAAATCTGTCTTCTACCAAGACTGTTCAAGCTGCAGGTGGAACAAACAAATTCACAGGATTCATATGAAACAACAGGAAGTGAACAGGTGACATCTGTTTCCAGCAGGTACTTCTTCATGCTGTTTACTAGATTACATCAACAGAGACCTAAAGTCAAAGTTTAAAGCCCACTGCTGGGGCTATTACACATGAAAGCTCTGCAAAACAGTTTCCACATTCAGCCACATTGTGCAGTAATTCTCCATGTGAGATAATTTTAGTTGTGTTCTGTGAAGCTTGTGTTGTACAAACAGTATAAAATTTGAATCTGTGTCAAGCTGGAAAATTGTGCAGGAAAGCTTCCACTGAGGGTATGATTTCAATTATTCATCACAGTTGTTCAGTTTGCATTGTTTTTTCCCCCTGCATTTCCAAGCTGCTGGAATTTGCTTGATACATTAACTGTCTAACCACTGTATTTAAGTGTAACATAGTGGCTTTCCACTTCCTAATCCAAACACTACTTGTCTCTCATCTGAACTGTTTACATTTCTCATAATGACACTGTATTTGTGGGGTGTTTTTTCTCACTGTTTGTTTTAAGCAGAAAAACAATAATTGCAGGTGGGCACGTGTGTGCCTGCACTTGCAGATATGGGATGTGCTAGAATGTAAGGCTATAACTTTTGCAACTACTGTATGAGCAAACTGCTGGTACTTGTATGAAGTTCTTAGAAACACTAGTATGACATTGTGTTATGTAATTTATTTTGAATCCATCAATACATTTAAGGTTTCGCTCAGCTGTAGTGTGTCCAATCTATACTGCAATATGCAGCTAGTTTTGCTTAGTGAAATTCATACTGATCTCCTGAAGTTTGCATTTTGAGATTTAACACTCTTGAAATCTTTTAAGGTACAATACAATGTATATTTTGTGAAAATGTAACATGGTGTGGAATGTGCATAACACGGCTCATGACGTTCTAGCAAGGGCAAGATTGGCTATAAAAGTTTAATGATGTGTGCTTTGCAATTAATTTTGCATGCAACATGAAACTTAGGCTACTTAATTCGTGTTCTTTCTTGAAAGAGCTAAGAAATTTTTATAAGGCTACCTCACATGCTGAAAATCAGTTCTCTCTCTGTTGTGAAGTCGGTACTGCATGCATGCTGCTATTCACATGAACATTTGTACTTCCCTCAGGTGTGCTGCAGGGACTGTATGAAATGCTCCAAATTATATATGCAGGCTGAGAAATCCAAGCTACACAATGAAAAATTTGCACTGAGTCTCTCACGAAGGCACCACTTGTCTCTCCCACAAGATACTCACAATACGTGTGTTCTACAAAACTTTCATTGTAATAAGGAGATCCAGTTTTACAAAAGCAAAGGAAGGCAGCACTGTAGCAAAATGAGTGCTCAGTACCCAGACACACAATTCCACACACAGACAAAAGATCTTGAAGATACTACAGAATTTACCAAAACTCTGCCTACAATGGTAGCGAAAGTTTTTCCACAAATCTTCATATGATTCTTCATGGAATTCCATATGGAAATGTTGTTTCACATAAAAATATTTTAGGTACATTTCTGTGATAAGCTTTAAATGGGCCTGGCAATCATAATGAAACTTTTATAAATTGAGTTTATTCTGGAAATTTGTACTATTATAATTTCAAACCCAGTGCTGTCAATCCTCACAAGTCTTACTATACATGCTGTTTTCATGCAGTCTCAGCTCCTTATTGCAAACACAGATGAAATACTTTAAACTTTATTTTAAATAAATTACTCACTACTACAGAAAACTTATCTTTTTAAATTGTTTTACAGTGACAGAAAAGCTTCTACACTGGAAGTGATGGAGAAATATGAAATACTAAATTCAATGAGTTAAAAGGCATAGATCTCAGGCAAGTTATCTGTCTATTCAAAATGATAATTTTAAGGGGCTGCTTTTCCTGTGGAATTAATAGGTAAGCTAGAAAACCTGAAAAAAAATCTAAATTTCTAGGATCATGTAAGAAAATGGTATCAGAGTATATGAATAACCAGAATTCAGAATAATGTGTATTTTTCCTTAAGTAGCAGTTTATTGATTTTATTTTTTAAAAGTTACACATCTGAAGCAAATTATTTTTAATTGTATGTGTTAATACACTGTGGAATTCCCAGGGGCAACAAGGACATCTAAATTAGTGCCATATGACAGCAAAAACAATTTAGCTGTAAGAACTGGATTTACAATTGTATTGGTGAACCCAAGTCTTCCTTTGTACTTGTCAGTGATTTAATTCTTCAGCTTTTATTCTAAAAATTATTTTCCTGATTGCTTTAGAATCTAAATATTCAAATTATTTTGATCATTAAAGCATGCAAATCCCTTGGGAACTTTTCAAAATATTCTGATGAGAGCTTATTCTAGAGTAGAGAGCATGGAAAGTGTGTGTGCATGCACACACATTTGTGTGTTAATGTGACTTCCTCCATATGTCATCAACAAAATGAACTGTCTGTCTTTTGAAGTATGACTGAGCTTTTTACAATGTAACTATAGAGTAGAACAGAGAAAAGGAGTTTTAAAAAACCCTCTCGCTTCTTTTGAAAGCTATGTGTAAACCAATAATTTAGCATGGAGGGAGGAAAAAATTTTGATAGCTAGGACAGGCTTGGGCAAAACATTGTTTTTTCATATATCTTTTGGGAAAACTTTGTTCAACATCATTGCAGCACTCAATGTCACCTGGTTTGCATCCAAGACAACTGATCTGAAACATCTCTACTAGTTCATGTGTGAGCATGAAGAGACGGATGTGATGTTCAGCCGTGACATGTTGCATTTTCTCACAACATGCCTCATGTAAAGTTTTGTGATGAAATTGAAACATGTCAAAACTGTAGCAGACTGCATGAGTCAAATGGAAATCAGGTGGTAAAAACATCTTTTAAACCTGTGAATGCACTAGTATTTACTTACATTTGTTGCGGTAAAACAGAGGCCTTGCCAAAAATCAGGCTCACTCTGCATAAGAAACACGTTTTCTTGACATGAAAGGAGAGGGAGAGCTTGATAGCTTATATTGCCTAGTTTATAGACAGTAATGTGGACCCTATTGGTTTCTGTAATATTTTGAAAATGCATTCACAATAATATTCTATTTCCACGCTAGTAATGTCAGTGGGAGTCCTGGTAGTATGCTATTTAGGCACACTGAGAAAATAATAGGATTTACAATAGCTGGCAATTTGTTTTCTACTGCCACAATGTCTGCTTTTGTTACAGTCTTTGTAGCTGTTAGAAATTTCTTTCTGGCTATTCTGTTCATCTTTTCCACAGAAACATTTCTTCACTGTGAATCACTTCAGTATGAATTGGAGTAGTTTTGCTGCCATAAGTTTTCATTCCTAGGACTAATACAAATAGTGCAAATGTTTTTCCTGAAATAGTCATTCACATTTTTAATGTTTACTAGTTCTGTCTGTGGGCCTGATGGATGGTCTTACCAGCAGTACTAGCATACTATTTCAGAAGGCAGAGAATATTGCCAAATACTGGTAGAATGCTTATTGATTGTCTTTTCTTCCTTAATCACTTTCAATTATTGGAGGAAGCCTAGCCTTCAGGTCTTCCTTTACCCACTGCCAGACCATTTTGGGGGGATTTGTTTTTCATATGTGATAAAATAAGAAGGGAGGGGAAGGAAGAAATAGTATTTGTTTGTCACATCACAGAGAACTGTAGTTCTAAACTTCTTTTGGAAGTCCAGTCCAATCCCATAGCAAATTGAGCATTGCTCTGGTCACCTACCACAAAAGGATAATAGGAATTAACTTTTTAATTGCTAACAACTTTTTTTCTGGTTAATCAGTCAGAGCTGTCTTCTTACATAAGTGCCCAAGAGACCTCAATCCAATGCTGGGACCCACAGACCTAGCCAGTCTCAAACTCAGACCTATCCAACTCCACCTACTGACCAAAAGGTGCTTGCAGTCAGGCTTGCAGCCTAACTCCAAAAGGTGTGTTTCATTCTGTGGCCTCATCATCTGACTCAGTGCCCAGGAGAGGGACGAGTCCAGAGGAATGCAAACAACTAAGTGTAAGGCTCGATTCAGGGCCAGTCTAGTTAGACAAAGTATAGGAGACTTCTAACTGAGCTAGCACCATGGGAGACAGCACTTGGTCCCGAGGCTGGGGTCCAGACAGTGGGTTCAATAGCCCAGTCTCAGAGGTGCCATCTGTGGACTAAGGGTAATGCATTTGAATATTCTGTCTTTCTATACTCAAGAAAATAGAAATGTATTTTGTAAAAGATGATTATTATAGGTTAATTTGCTGTATTTTTCCTGCCAAATTGCCAATTAATGTAGGTGGAAAGAAATATTTTACAGATGTATAATCAAGTCCAAAAAGGAACTAGAGCTTCAATTGGAGCCTCTAACTATTAATGTATTAAATTATCCTGATGTGTCTTCAGCTGATTATATCAAGTACTCTTCTAGAATTTGTGAAAGTAGTAATAAATTAAATGATAAATGACTATTGATTATTTTTAACTTATTATCCTCTAGATTTTGATATGAATATTGTGAATGAATGTTAAGACAGTTAACACAGGCATTGGTTTCAAACAGATACTTAACATCTGCATAATAATTGTGTCAGGGTTGTTTTTTTCTCTATGCTCCATTGCTAGGTAATGATGCATTATGGCTATTCTTTTTTGGCATATATGTATGCATCTGTACGTAATAGCAAGTTCCCTTCAGGTGCAGACAGACAGCTCACTAAACTGTTTTCATTCTCCTGTTAAGGATGTTCGGTGGGAGGTACAGAGAAGGAAGAGAAGTACAAACAGTTTTTCACATCTCATTGCCACACCATGTCCCTTTTAAGCACCAGACCCTATGGAGCCATTGCCAGAAAAAATCCTTTCACTTTTAATGTAATTAATATTTAAATTGAAATTTTTTAAAGGGATCATTTCTCACCTTCTCGTCCCTCCTTTTTGCCTTCTGGCACCCACAGAACAAGTAAGTGTAAGAAGCAGCAAGTATGTTCTTCCCCTTGGGTGACATGCACTTACCTCAAAGGGTATGTGGTTTTTAGGTATGCCTATTTCATTTAAAAAAAAAAGTCACCTACATGGAATACACATACTGTTCAATCAACATACATTTACACAGAGCATATACATGGATATACATGCACAACAAAACAATTGCAAGAGTCACGTTTAAAGATCTGAAAGTCATAAAATGTCATTGCCAACACTTTTTTAAAGTATGATAACAAAACAGTTCTGAAAATGCTACTATTGGCACACAAGTCATGGTGGTAACATTATCCTACACAGAGAAATACCATTCTAATCAGCAGTTTTCTAGATGCCAAGCTCTTTTGTTCAAAAGAATTTTGTTTATCTATAGAAAACTGCTATCAACAGTAGGTTTTGTTTAATGCAGAAAATTACTGGGATAAATAATAGCTTCTATGACACTTAAATAGTAATATTCATATTACTACAGTAATTCTAATAAATATGTAATTTCTTACTAATTTTGGCATAACAAATGCAGTCATTTTACACCACATAAGGGTGTCCTATTGGTCATTACAAAATTCCATATTCTTCCAGATAGCTCCCTGCAGTTTTGTCTCCCAATTACAGAAATATTCTTAAATGCATTTTTAGAGAGCCACAGGTCAAACTACATATAAAGACAGCTGTAGACCAGCTGAAAACTGACTTCTGAAAGTGGCTAGCTACTTGATTCAGTTTTCCTTAGCAAATTTGACCTGGAAATGCAATCACAAATTAAGGCCTCACAGGTTGGTGGAAAAACATCTTTGTATCCTACTTGTCCCAGGCTGTCCACATAATCAGCTTTAAACAGGGAGAGAGAAGCAGATGCAGAAAATTACCCCCCCTTAAAAGAAGGTGCTCTGTGAGGCCGGGTGGCTACATGGCATCAGAACACTTTGACACAGCAGTGGAGAGTAACTGCACTTGTGACACCAACAGCAAACAGATACAGAGCCCTCCTACACAGGCTTCACACTGTTCCACTGTCCTTGGCACAGTCCAAGCACACAGTTTCGGCTGTGTTAGGTCCTTGCATATAATCAGCTGGAGGACATGGATGTGTGATGAGTGGAAATGAAACTGTAGAGGATTCTGAAATAACACGGACTGAGTCAATTCCATTAAGGGATAGGAGTTAGATACACTGTAAGTTAAGTGCAGGTAGGATGTAGATGGATAGAACAGTCAGCCAGCTAAAATGGAAACAGTTTCTGAAGGTTAAGCTCTAAACTAAAATCCATTTTGCTGTCATTACAAGAAGCTGTAAAGTTAAAGCAAGCAAACAGGCTAAGCAACATCAGCTGAAATGTGATTTCATGTATATCAGGTCAAATGACACATTGCAAATAAGATTTACTACAAGTTTAGTGTTCAGGAATCATTTGTGAACATATTTTTTGTATTTTTAGGCATACACCTAATTGCTTCTATATAAGCATGCCACAGTCTTCTGCATTGTTTGCAAATCACTCATGTTGACTATGGCATGTCATTGAACATTTAGCTCACACGCCAAAATTCCTATTCTTGAAGGATGACGTAGACTGTCCAAATAAAATAGATTAACAAAGAAAATACACTTGCAATATGTATGTCCAGATGAATATTTGTATCTTCTGAAATTTTAGTAAATATTCAGAAAATGCATACACAAAGACTAGATAAAAAGGTGGAAGTAAATACACTATAGTATTCATTGCTTAAGTCAATATTTAAGGACTGGTTTTAAGCTATACTCCTACAAATTTCTCAGAAGAATCATGTAGAAAGAAATATTAAAATTTCCCAAAAGCAAGGAAAAAATAGCATTGAATATAATGAGTAGCCTTTGGATTTAAAAACAAACAAACAAACAAACAAAAAACCAAGCCCCCACAACCCTGAAATATTACTTAATTCCATGGAGAAAGCAGCATAATAAAAAAGCTTCATGAAAAGCTTTTCATTAAAAAAAAAAAAGAAAATACACAAGGCAGCAGAATATAACTGAAAAACTTAGGGAACTTAAGAGAAAATTAACTTCACTGCAAGCTAAAATAAATTTAGACTCCATAGCCTAAATTATGTGCTTCATGCAAATGAAGATATAACCAGCATCTTTTATGAAAAAGGACAGATTACTAGAGAGAAATTACAGAAATCAGAGAATGAGGTTGCAGAAAAACAATTGAACAATGATCTAAGAAAGGATGAACACAATTCCCAGAGAAAGAAACTTTATCTGAACCAGAATCTACTAATGATCCATTTGTGTCAAAAATCACCAGAAATCCTTCCTTCATCACAAAGATACATCACCTTAATGTTCTTAATCATCAATCAGCCTTAATCACCACTTATAATGATTATTTTGAATTTTAACTTGAGTCATGAAAATTAAAACACTTATTCTACATACCAGCACTGCTTTTTTTGTAATGTGTGATCACCACCTTCAGAAACCATGTGAAAATGTTCTGGCCAGAAGGGGAAGAAATAAAGCTAAATGACAATTTGTTAAAAAAAAAAAAGCTTGAGAAAAGTATCAGAGTGATTCTACTATAAAAATAAAAATACGGCAATGTTCAAGAAGTCTAATGAGTCAGAAGGACATTTCTGAAAAGGTGTGCTATTCCACAGAAGAGATTTAAATGCCTTCTGGATAACGTGTAAAATCTTGTGAGACAAAATTAAAGACATTTATCTTATTCAGTACTTATTAACTTTCAAAATAATAATAGACTCAATGATTCTATCATCAGCACTATAATCAGATGTCCTATTTTCAGTACAGGAGGAGAAAAATTTATTTCCCTCTACCAAAGAGCTTTATGAATTTGGGTAAATCAGTGAGTCATGACATAACACTTCTTTGTCATTTTTTCCTACTTTTTCGTGTTTGCTTTACTCTTTCACAGGTGAAACACTGAGTATGAAGCAGTGGAAGCAAGAAAAATCTTGAAAAAGTAGCCTGGCTCACAAAATACTCTATTCTAATGTCCACATCAATACAAATCAAGATTGCAATAGTTCCTGTGGATAAAAGCCTTGTGGATGATGGAGTTAACTCTTTCTAAGGGCTCAGGATAAACTCTTTTTCCGGTCACAGTGGCCTTTTTTCCTTCCTGAGCGATATGACCTCAAACCAATGATAGACAATCAAAAGGTTTTTGTGAAGAGCATGAAAAATGTATTAACTTCTCATGCAGCGTGACATCTTACCTGTTGTTATTCATTATTATATTCAGTAACAGGAATAGGAAATGCTACAATCACACCCCCCACCTCCCCAACAGATCCTTCACCCAAAGTTAGTGGAATACTGTTGTGTTTGATAGTTTGGCTCAATTCAGCTCCAGGGGGCTATATAGCCACTAGCACCATCGGGATAGGAATCAAAAGAAGGAAAAAGAGCACACAGCACTGAAGATCATTTTGCAGCTGACATTCTAACAGGGGGATGACATAGCCAGACATAATTTAAAGCAAGAAAAGCAACTATTTAGGAAACTGTGCACAGAAGAGGAGCTGGGCATGTACATGTAGCTGGTGCATGTAAATAGAAACTGATGATAGAACCAGGGTTTTTTGTTATCTACAGAATTTAGATAACCATTTGGCTTAGATAAAGTAAACCAGATAAAATCAGGATGCTCCATCCTGGCTTAAAGCAAACCAAAACAAAGGGGCTAATGTCTTCAGATTCTTTAGCTTGTTACCAGCACTGACAATAAAAAATATTTCACAAATTTGCACAGATTTTTGTAAGGCATATTTAGGTAGTTTGCTTTTAATAAGACACTATTATAACATTGCTATAGCAACCCAAGAATTATGGTTGAAAAGACATTTTCTAAGCCTTTCTACCCAGGTGCTTCTAACTTTTAAAGCTTTTGAAAATGCTTGAAAATGCTCATTATTTAGCTTAAATATTTTAAGTCTGTTGTTAATAGCAAACACTTTAGAAAAGTTTTTTGGAGGCAAATGTCATGCTTGATGAATCTGCGTGTAAAAATATTACACCTTGCATTAAGAGGTATGTTCAGAAGACAAGGCAGTATTCAATGAAAAGGAAATGAAAGGCAAAAGATATGATGAGTAAGGCTATAAGTTTATACAGAAAATAAACCAGTAAATTAAAACATGTGATACCCTCAACACCTGTAATACTGTCCTGAGCAGAGATTAACATACTAAGCAGTGCACCATTAAATGACTAAAGTAAGCAGTATACACAGCAATACAAAACACTATGTACTCACAAGTCAAGGTTATTTTGGGAAACAATTTCTCCACTTCTGTGTACAAACCCTTATGCTAACATAGAATCCAGTTTACTCTGGCAGAAATGCAGCAGAGATGAGAAGAAAGCCCATAAGCCTGTCATTGGGAAGTTTACTCTTCAACAGGTTGTTTCCACTCAAAAGTAAGACGTTTTCACCTACAGACCTGCATGCAGGGCCAACAGATCAGCTCTCTGGTATTTCTCGGCTACCAGGTGAAGCAGATCTACTGTGTCTGCCAGCCATTCAAGACCTAGACTGCTCTTGGAGGAAGCCAGACCTGTGTGAACACTTCCTCTATTCCTCCGTGAAAGGACCCATAGGCAAGCTGAAGCACTCTAGGAAGCCCATTATTTTTCTTTTCTGTGTTTCCCAAAGACTGTGAAACAAATTGGACATTCTCACAGCTGATATATTTTCATTTCTTGTTAAAAGAGAAAAATCAAATTTTCTCACAGAAGTCAAATACTTTAATTTTTTCAATTTTTTTAGCCAGTGCTCAATCATGCTGTTTCTGATCATGAGGAGACAATCATGACTGGAATCACAGGAATGTATCTCCCTACTCCAGAACAGGAGTAAGTTATTTCTGATAGATATTTTCCTCTAGCACCTTCTCAGAAATCCTCCATGATTCTACAATCTCACAAGACCTGCCTCATTGCTTCACTGCACTTAGAAAGGAGTGGTAATCTTAGGTCTAGGAAGTTTTTCCTGATGTCAAACATAAATCTCTCTTCCTGCAGTTATGCTGAATTTATCTCTTGAAGATAAAGTATTATGTTCAGAAGGAGATGATGTGTGAATGATGATGTGGTGACTTGTGAAGCTGTGTCATCACTCCTCAATGTGCCATTCTTACAGGACAGGTGGTTTATATTTTCACTAGAGATCATTTAGTTGAAAAGAAACATTCACCTGGGGGGAATAAACCAGATTTTAATGAAATCTAACTTGCTACTATTTTTTTTTTCAGTTTTACACAGGATACAATATACAATATTGTATACTGTACAATACAAATAAAAAGTCTCATGAAAGGTTTTTTCATGGAATGTCTTCTGCTTGCTTATAATATAAATCATATCTTGAAGGAAAAATTGCAAGTTTTATTTATCCTTTTTTCCATATGTGCTGAATAGCCTACAGAAATAGTCCATTATAAGTAGCAGATACATATTAATAGACAAATAAAGACCAGAATGTTTTTGAAAATCTGAAAAAATTTACAAGGCATAAGTTCCTTGTAAAATACACCTAAATACACCTAGAAAAGACACTGCTTTCATAGCACTTGTTGACAGAAAATGATGTTTCCCTATTTTAGGTAAGTTAATTTTACATTTCCTAAGGTTAAGGGTTTCTAAACACAGCTGTTTCTGGCATAATCAGAGAAGAAATACATGTGGAAAAGACACCAACTGATACATTTCTTACTGCTGAGTAGTTTATCAAATCATCTGACTTTTTTTTCTTCAAGAAGAGATGACCACATTCAATTGGTTAAATGCTTTTTGTACAGCTTGTACTTGCTACATTTTATACATCTTCTTATTGATTAGACATTGCACACAATGGATAAGAAATGTAGAGAAGAATATACAGGCCAGCACTGCTTATCTGTGGACCAAACAATATTTCAAACTTAAGGGACTGAAGGGGACTCAAACTAAAGTAAGCTTTTACATTAGAAATGGTGAGTTCAATTTGCACATCAGTCCTCAAGGAAAAGAGTAACATAGGTGTGGCTGGGATAGACAGGATGTGATCAAAGACATCAATGTGTGATGAATGTAGAACGCAGTGATCACAATCTCACTTTTCATAAGGGTACTGAAGTTGCCGTTGTTGAAGGTCTAAATTCAGTCATTGTCTCAGCAGTCCAAAGGAATGATAACAAGCATGCAGCACTGTGAATAGAGTTAAGAAAAATGAAGAAGTACATCCCAGAACCAGAGCTCCATTTCTGCATTGAGACAGTTTGGTGATTTAGTGACACCAAAGGCTGACAAAACAGGGGAGACAACTGTGACACACACTGACGCAGAGAACACCTTGGCAGTGCAACAGCTCCTGGCAGGGAATGTGTATCCAGATCCAGACCCGCTGCAGTGTAATTGCAACTCTGTGGAAATCAAACAATTAAACTGTGTAAACTGTGTCTGAATTAAATCTTTCAGGTTTTATACCAGTTCCATATGAGACTCCTCATTTTTTTCCCCCATAATAACAATATTTGGTCTAAGTACAAGCAACAGCATTAGAAAGATGACAGGTAGTAACAGCCACTTTAGGATTCTAAACAGTTCTTCTGTGCTGCTCATGGAGGTGCTGAATTCAAAGAATCATAGAATGGTTTGGGTTGGAGGGGACCTCAAGGATCATCTAGTTCCAACCTGCCTTGGGGCGTCCACAAGACCAGGTTGCTCAGAGTCCCATCCAATCTGGCCTTGGACACTTCTAGGAATGGGGTATCCACAGCTTCTCTGGGCAACCTGTTCCAATGCCTCACCACTCTCATAATGAAAAATTTCTTTCTTATATCTTATCTAAATCTACCCTCTCTCAATTTGGAGCCATTATGCCTTCTCCTGTCCTTCCATGCCCTTGTAAGAAGTCCCTCTTCAGCTTTCTTGTAGGCCTCTTAGGTGCTGAAGGGTGCTCTAAGGTTTCCCTGGAGCCTTCTCTTCAGGCTGAACAACCCCACCTCTCTTAGCTTATCTTTATAGGTGAGGTGCTCCAGCCCTCAGACCATCAACTGGTGACTGTACATCATTACTTTTGTTTCCTGGCTAAAATGAAACATCCTAGAGATTCAGCTCACTAAAGCCTACCAGGAGCTCCATAAAACAGCAATATGCTGTGGGTAAATTTTCCACATGGATCATTTCACACATCTCTTTACATAGAAAAGGGATCCTCAAAAGAAAAACAAACTAATGACTAAAGATGTGGGCTGAAAAGGAGGCAGGTTTGTAAAAACAAACTGGTCATGTTTGAAAACATTTATATGAACCACTTAGTTAACACTGACTCAGAATACAGTGTTTTCCCCCTCTTAGGATCTAGTCAGGCCTTTGTCCCTGCAAACCTGTCCATGCAATTCTATGGTGTTCAAGAATTTTTGAAAGGTCAGAGAATAGCTAGCAATGACATTTGATAACTGGTCACTTATTGTGAAGAAGGTTATATAGAAACATGTTTGCTGTCAATAGTGTTAATTTATCACTTATATGACACCTAGGGAACACAAGTATGCTGAAGCATGGAAACAGTGCCTGGAGTTAAAACATTTTTTTTTCCTTCTTTTTCATTACACCTTCAACAAAGATGTATGATGTTCTACTGAAAACCTATTCATATTCGGAACCAGGTCATGTCTGAAATGTGTAACATATTCTAGGTGAGGAAAAAGATAATAAGTAAATAAGAAAAGTAATTTATTTACCAAACCCCTGCAGCTATGATACAACTTAACCCAGTGCAAAATGTTAACCAAATAAGAATTGTGACATTCCACACAGGTGCAAATGAGTAATTACACACAGGACACAGAGTGTACAGCAGACTGCACAAGATTCAAAGAATTTTCCCACTTTTACTCAGATTACTTTTTAACTGTCACTAAATCCACCTAAATACAATTTCCATATTTTTTTTTTTCATATCCTTGGTTTTGGTTGTGTGTGTGTGTGAAAATATCTCACATGTACTCACTACTCCCATATAAATCAGACAAAATAGGGTGAGTTACACAGGTGTAACAAGAGTCCTCTATGAATAATTGTGAAAAATTATCTTTACAAAAAACACATTTATTTTTTAACATGTTTTCTGGTGTTGTCCAAGTGTGTATTTCCAGTCAGAAGTGATTCCCTGCCATTTTTGTAGTTCGCTCACTGCAAGATGAGTCCATTCTACTGTAGACCACAGTAATTTCTCATCATTATACACTGCACTGTACAACAGCTACTTTACTGTAATTCATGTCTTTTCAAATGATTTAGGTATTTTCTGCTTTGATTTCAACTGGGATATTACTTATCTTTGCTCATTATTTCTTGCAACATGTTTCACACTTGTAAGTTCTATATTCCTAAGAAATGCCTGTATTAAGGATTTCATAGTACCAAGTTAAGCCTGAAATATTCCAAGCATGTGTTAAAGAATCTTCAACTTAATACTGTCAAAAGGCAGTGCAACTGAAAGCAAGTTTTCTTTAATCTTTCTACATATGTAACATATAGAAATGTTTAAAAACTATGGGAACCATTTTTCTAACTGTAACAATTGCTTACTATTCCAATACAATATACTGGCAGACATGATCCCTTATCTCAAATATTTATGATTTAAAAAATACAATAGATTAGGAAACAAGCACCAGGAGGTAGTGATTCTGTGAATATCAGAGTCCATGAAGTCTTCTTTCTATTGGAATTGTGCATTATGACTGACTGGTTTTGTTACTCAGTAATATTAACAGTATACCATGAGTTCACTTGTCACTGGACAGCAAAGAATACATAGGGGAGAAAAATAATTTCAAGGGTGCACCTGTGGGAAAACCTAAAATCAGAGTTTGCACCTGGAGGGTTCACAGAGGAGATAAACCCAGACTAACAATATAATCTCTAATACTGTAATAACTAATACAATGAGCGTCCCACAGTCCTCTGAGTGGATTTTCTACTATCTAGTAAAAATGAGCTCAAACTGCATTTTTTCTTTTCAGAGGAATACTAAATAAACTCCTTTTCTTCTGTGTGGCCATCTTCTTTGATAAAACTTAAAGACACTTGAAATCCTTCCACTCCTCTTCCAAGTTTTGCCAAAGGCTTAAAATGCATTTATATAGTATAATCACAGATATTTTGTTTCCTCAAGAAACCAAGCCTAAAACTGGATGAAGGAAGCGCTTACAAGGAGCAGTTGGTTTATTATGGTGAGAGGTGACAAGGCTGGACAAGCAGGCATTCAAATGGGAAAAGCAGACCTGGAGTGCAAGGAGTGAAGTGAGGCAGTGAGTTAGGAGGCCAACCTGACAAATGAGAACCTAAAGGGATGAAAGCAGACAAATGCAGAGAAAGAAAGATGAGAAAAAATCAGAGAAGACAAGAGGAATAAATACAGGGGAAGAGGAGAATGGATAAGAATATGGAGATTAAAAACTGGCTTTTTGGGGAGTAAAGATTGGCACTACTTAACAAGTAGTCCCTCTGGAGGATATCGTCTCAAATTATTTGCAAGAACAAATTTATGCAAATTATGCAAGGAAAAAGAGGATGGTATCTCAGAGGAGATGTTATCCACTCAGCCCTTCCACCTCTCTGAGGAAACAGCATCTGCTCAGTGCTTCCAAGGCAAGGAAGTGAAAGCTAGCTTTATATAACAGCTGCAGATGTAAACTGCCAGGAAGTCATTGTTCCTTCAAGAGTCTGAAAATTCACAGCTCCTGTGACCCACTGGAAACTTGTTGGGGACTATAACAAACAGTTTGAAGAACCCTCCCGTGGAGAATATCAATTGTGGGAGCACAGAGGAGTGATGCAAGCAATGGAACATACAAAAGGAAAAAAATCTATATATTTCAGGTGGGATAAGAGATGGAAGTGATCAGAGGCTTTGGATGTCATTGATATTCTCCAAGATAGAGCAGAGAGGGGAAAAAAAAAGAATGTTGCATACTGCAATTGCAGGAATGAGAAGCTGTTCAGCACAGATACTTGAATGATGTTGGAAAATAGACCAATAAAAGAAGGCTCATGCTCCAGGATTGCCTTGGGAAAGAGGTCATGGTGAGAGAAGTTATGGAGCTCTGTGACAGCTAATGAGTAACTAATAATCAGTGAATGTATGTAGCCACTGACACTATAACTGGCTTGGAAATGTTACAAAAATGGGAATAATTGTAAAGATTACAATTAACTTGATCTGAGGATGAAAAGATCTTTGATTTTATTTAGTCATTTATTGTAAATTTAAAGTTAATTTAAAATGTAGAAATGCAACTGGATGATTTTAATCCTTTCTCAATATTGGCTTAATGAAGGCCAGACCATCTCATCAGCTCTTGTACTGCCCTTGCTGTTAGGAGTGTTGTGGTGGGCACTGCTGAACACGACGTAAAAGGCAATCCCCTCCATAACTACCCATGCCCGCCACGCTCTTCACATCCACATCACCAGTGGAAATCACATCCTGCACAACTGTGGAAAGGCAGACATCAAGAGAGGAGCACCAGAGCTCCAGTTCTGTTTGCATCACCTACCCCTACAGAGATGAGATCTCTCCATTTCTCTATTTCACCTTTTCCAGAAGAAATACCACATTTTGACCTTTCCTACCACAGCAACTGCTGAACAGTCCTTTCTTTTGGTGGCAAGAAAAGTACATGGTATGGACAAAAGAGGCCAGGTTGGCATCTTATCTTCAGCTCCTGTAAAGAAATGAACTCTTTCCTTCAAAAGAAAATGTCAATTTTATTTCCAGAGAACAGTCTCCCAAGGAGCCCAAGCAGTCTGTGAGGCTTGACTGTGTTTGATGGAAGCAGGAATGGAGGGAAAAGCACCAGGCAGACAGGAGTGTCCATTAGCAGTGCTCCTCTGCCTTAAAATTATACATGTTTCACAACAACTCTTCCTTCTTCTCATTTTTAAAGCTTATTATTTTCCAAGAAACTCTGAACTGACAGTATCTGTTTTTTAAATTAATTTGGCTAGAATATATAGAGATGGAAAAGACAGTCCAGAAGACACAGGTTGTTCTGTATTTGCAACTGGTGGTCTCAATAAGCTTTAACAATACACACTGATTAAAGTTTCCAAGGACCCTGAAATGTAAATAGGAACAATTCTCATTTTACAGATGAGGGAACTCGGAGACAGACCGCTTCTGTGACTTCTGGGGTCAGAGTGTAGCAATGCTATCTATCTCATCTGTCAATCTCTGCTGCCCTTTCCTACAGAGTATGATCTTCTCTCACAAATTAATAACCAATATTACAAGAGGCTACAAGTCTAAATTCACTCTTTCCTCAAACAGGGTTATCTAACTTATTTCCTCTTCTCACTCTCCATTCTGACCTTTTCTGCTTTCCTCTCTTCTTCATTGATGCTTTAAGCTGTGTACATTGTGGGGATAGCAGGACTAAAATAATGTTATATTTTACCCTGAAGACTGTGAATGTTGTGATTATTCTTACCTGTTTCAGCAAGGGATTCAAAAGTCTTCTATGTCTTCCACTGTCATGAGACTTACCCTTGAGGTTAGGAGAAATACTGTTCATAATGTAAAATAGATGGCAGGAGAGAACATTGACTGAAAATAAGCTGTTCTAGGTAGTGATGAGAAAACAAACCTTTAAACTGAATAAGGACATTCTGAAACTGACCCAAATTCTGTGGAGGGACAGCCTACAAAGGGAAGCAAACCTAGATTCCAGGCAGCAGGGTAACTATTAGTGAACAGCTACACCTGAAGACAGAATAGAAATCCCCCCTTTCTAATGCTTGATGGGAAAAGGCTACTTATTTATTAGTTGCAAGTTCTGCTGCATGTGGAAATCAGTCTAACTTAAGCACAGTTCTGAACAAAATACAAGTTTGCTTCTTCAGATACGATCTTGACCATCTCAGAGTTCCTTTGCTGGGTACTGAAGCATCCTGCATCAAAGGTGGACAGGCATCACCCCAAATCACAAGTAGGCACCTTGTACATTTCTAGGGAGTGCCTTTTCCCAGAAACCTGTCAACTTCTTTGAAGGATATTAAGTCCTGTGACAGCTGAATGATTACTGTCCACCAAAGAAGGTTGGTCCACCAAAGAAGGTTGGATTTACCTGTTCTGTAAATATGCTCAGGTCTCCTTAGAGGACAGTCCTGTATTTGTAATTGAGTTTGTAACATGACCAATATATGCCAAAGTGGTTACCTGAATGACAATCATGTGATTGACTGGACAATTCGGGAATGTCTGAGTACAGTCTGTGTGAATACCAAAGTACCTTAGGAAATGAGCTTCACTAGCATGTAAAACGTACAAGCACCAATCTTGGGAACCTCTCCTGTGGTGACACCTGAGCTTGAAGGTAGATATATTTAAAATATACTACTTCCATTTTAGCCCTTCTGGCTGAACAGTATAGCTCACCTTCTCTCCTTGCTGTTTTGAACAGCCCAATGCACTGACTGGCACCATCTGATCTGGTTTTGTCAATGAAGGTCACAGTGGAGCTGTAGATCAGCTCTGAGGTGGAAATTCAAGAGTTCTGTATCTTGCACTCAGCAGTATGAGTTTTCTGTTAATAAAATACAAAACCAAACAGACATATTAATTCACCTATGGAGCTCTGAAGGGTTTTTTCCCTTAATGTGTAGCAAAGGACAATGGTAACAGAGATCTAGATATATCTGAATACTGTGGGGTGGTCGATAGGTGCTTCCTCCCACTTATTTCTAATTTTTCTTTTTTTACACGGAGCAGAACCACAGATTAGGCCTGTTAGCCCAGAGTCTCAGCACAGAAGCTCTTCCTGTTCTGCTGGACATTACTTGTATGAACTGTGCTTTTTTGATAGTTCAGACTGATCCCATCAACAGCATAGCAACTTCTAAGACACAATGTAAAGAAAATAATTTGATTTGCACTTTTAAAACTCTTTTTCCATGTACATGTCTAAAATAAATTTGTGAATGGAAAGACTGACTTGACTGCTTCTTTGGTACAAGATACCAAAGAAAAATAATGTATAATTAAAAAGTTTTGTTTGCTTCAGGATTTCACACATTTTGAGTCACTATCCATGTCACCAAAGTTTAACAGAATGAATCTTAATGTCATTGTACTTCTTCACTGAAAGAGGTATCAAACAAGTGTTTTAGCCAGAGTTATATCAGCACCGTACTACTTCAATGTTAAGTTTGAGAAAGATAACTAAACAGGAAAAAATCTATTTTTTTTTTGAGAATTAAATTGCACATTGCAAAATGTCCATTATTAAATGGCTATTGTGATAATTCTGATTAATGGAACCATTTTGGTTCTACATCTCCTTTTTCTTTGATCTCATGTTGAGACAGTAAAGTACCACATCAATAGGTATCTATACTGGATATTAGGAGATATCATATATAAAACATTGATGGGAGTTATTAGGTTTTTTTTCAAAACAAGCTGGCCATCTGTTTATATGCTGGTATAACTTAACTTTAAATACCCATGTCCCAGTTCAATACTAAATTAGATGACTTTGAATCCATTGACCAAGATGCTCCCTATCTTAAAATTTCCACTCGTAGGATTAATACAGTCTACTAGCAAGAACATTACTATTTAAAATCATGATCAGCTGACAGCAAAGGCCAGAAGTTCACTCTCACACATAGCTGAAAGAGAGACAAAAATAAGCAGACCTCAGGAATAATGATCTCCATTTAGCTAATTAATTAAAACAACGTAAGGTAACTTAGGAATAAGAATACCCCTGAGAGATTTTTTCATGGCTTTCAAGATCATGGATACAGTACAAAGTAAAGTCATCTTTTGATGTTAGATGAGTGGAAGCAGCTTCATTGGCATATTTTTTCTGCTGTTTTGAAGTTAGCACCATGTTCTTATTTATTCTGTCCTAGTACAGTTCCCTCTATTTTTATTTAACCAAAAAAGTACTCTTAAAACCACAGTACGTTAATATTCATATTAAATATTACTGAGAACATAGTAAAATGGTAGTAAATGGCAACTGTTAGAAATTCAAGTATGAATAGGCAACACTATAGATAGTCTGATCCAAGCAGAGCTGGCATGAATTAAGCTTGCAGTTCTTAGACTTTCACACCAGTGTTGCACAGAACACAGGAGCATCATTTCATCTCAAGTCTGGTTGGAAATTTCAACTTAAGTTTTAAGTGACATTTTCATTGTGCTAATTATACTTCAAACTTCCACCTCAAGCTCCTGCCCCACTGTGCCATCCTCATGAATAGCATATTCAATGATATACAAGTGCAGTCATACAACCCTCCTACCTGAAGAGATGGAGTAGGTTAATTTACATATTTATCAAACCTTGTAAGTAAAAGCACACACTGCAGTGCCACTCTGCACTGTGAAAGAGGGCTCCAGCAGCAGCTGGGATTACTGCACTGGAGAACACACAACAGTCAGCCTGTTGACATACATGTGCATAAAGGTAGGCAAGTGACACAATGGGTTTTTAAGACAAAAAAATTTGAGACATAACTTCATTTGGTAGTGCAATTGTGCTCTGCAGGGGCACAAAGAACATCCTTGATGTCTCATTCTCTGCTGGGAGTGCAGTAGAGACAGCACACATGGCTGGCCAGGAAGGACACTCATCCATCAGCTGCTCCCCAGCAAGCCTAGAAGTAATTAGGAACTCCAGAGAGAGGCTGGTTCAGTTCTCACTCAGAAAGAGGATGTTGCTTCAAAGTGTAAAATGGAAATTCTCATTATAAAAAGAAACAAAAGAGAAAGAAGAGTTTGCTGTTGAAACCATGGGACAATACTAAAATCAGACTGGTCTCACACCTGCTAATCATAACTTCTTTTCTGGGCAAAGATTTCTGGCTGGTGATAGTATAAGAGCTACTTGAAGATAGTAACATCTTGACAAGACACAGATGGGGGTAATAAAAATTACTGTAACATTGAAAGCAGCTCATTTCTAAGTCTGCACCACTTCACCACTCAAAATACTTCAGAGAAACATTTCAACAAGCTGAATGACAAACGGAAACCCTCTACCTGCCCTCAGGATCCAATCCCTTCTTGGCCTTTAGTTTTGCCAGTGTATCTCCAGGGCCTAACTTTCCATCTCAGATGGCTTCAGCTCCAATTATTTAAGACACCACCACCCAGGCTCTCTGCTTGGATGTAACTGCTCCAGCACGGGAGGTTACAGATCAAATAGGTGGAAGGTCTTTAGCTAGGGCGGTCTTCCCATCCCAGCCCTCAGCACCACCGTGGGTGGAGATCCATTCCTGACACACATTTGCTCCTGCTGCAATTGCTATAGGAACAACTCCCACTGACCAGGACACAAAAGAAACTGCTAGTAGTTGCAACACCTACTTTTATTGCAGAAACTGCCCAGCATACTCAGGAGTCTGGACTGTGGAAGATCAGCCCTGCCCAGTTATTTGCAGGGGTGATTTATCGTGGTAGGGCCTTGACTTGTCTTTCCTGTCCCTTTGTGGGAGGTTAGGGCTCCTGAAGCAGGAAGGGAGTGGATAAATGCAGACAATAATGTTCCTAGTCAAAAAGCAAGATGCCACAAAGCTACTCCACAGGAGTCTTGGGTAATCCTGGTCTTTATAGCTAAAAAAGGTATTGCCTCTTTATTGTAGAACAGGCATCAGCCAGGCTGGCCTTTCATCCAGTGCAGACATGGTAATGGGAAATATGTATGGGCCTTTCCCTATAATTAGGGTGCATTCAGAAGTGTCAGTGGCTTTCCAGGCAGGCAAATGTAAAGCACCGTGACTCATCACTAAAAGGTGTGACTGCTTTCAGGGAATTTGTAAGATTTTCTTTAAATGCTGATCGGTTCCTTCTTCTTCCCTGGGATGTCAGAATTTGAAGAGCCTGATGGGGACTGAAGTGTCAAACTGCTGATAAGCCAGATAAAGCTATTTGTGCCAATTGTCACCAGCCCTAAAGGCGATGAAGGAAATCTTTTACTCACCTAACCCCAGGGAAATAAATAGGTTAGTCAGACTGAAGCAGTAAGGAGCTGTCCAGGATCCTTTTTCTTAATAACACATTCAGGATAGGCCAATTTAGTCAGGCAAATTTTAATTATTATTTTTTTATAAAAACATCCATTAGCTTATGAATAACGCCTGCCTCATGTGTATGTTTCTTTTGACCTCAACTCAAGTCAAGTGAGTTTGACTTTATAATTATCTTGCCTTCCTTCGGCTGGCATGAATGAGGATATTGGCTCTGTTACTACCAGCCTATTAACTTTCCGCTTTCACTCAAGCTTTGGTCTTTTGGAGCCAAAGAATTTACAGAGCCAAAGGTTTCCAATCTAAGAAGTCTGTAGATAGCACTAAGACATATGCTTGTGTATATACTTATAGATATTTCAATTTGAGATGGTTTAGGGGTGGAATATCTCTGTTTGTAACAGGGAAATGAGTTTTACTAGGCCTTCAACATTATTCTCTACAACAGCTTTCACAGCAGATTATCACACACACCAAGAACGACAATGCTATTTTTCTACACCCTGTGTGAGAAAAGGGGCAGATTTAATAATGAACGTTTTCTAAAAATGCTGATCTGCCAGGGTTGTATCTGTACAGCCAAATTCTCCCTAAATTATGATTTACACACTGTACTGTTGAATATATATCACAAAATCATTTTATGGAATTTATGAAGTTCCTTACAGACCTATTGTTCTCACACTTTGGTAGAGGTAAAAGTCTGCCAGTGTTTACATTTTACTCTACTATAATGAAACCTCCATGATACTGTACTAAAAATTAAATGTTAAAGCAAGCTGAAACTACACATCAAGGATAATTTTTCAACTAAAATTTCAAGGGAAAAAATTGTTGTTGTGACATTGCTTGCAGGTGAAATAAAGCTTATTTATTGAAGGAAATATCCTTATGAAATATAAATTACTATTGTCCAGTAGACAGACCAGTCCCACCTGAATTTTCTCTATTTAATTTTTCTCATTTTTCCTACAACTTTTCAAGTAAAATGAAAATTATAGAGGTTAAAAGCTTGTGAATACAAGCTGCCTTCAACAAAAAATAAAGTATGGATTTTTTTAAAGCACTGATACTCATTTGACATGCGCAGACACTTGATTCATATGAATGACTACAGGAACTCCAAAGGGGCCACTATGTTTTTTTCTCGCATCAATAATCCACACACAAGGAAAGAATTCACACAATAGAATAAAAGAACTCAATGGGAATACTGAAATATAAACATCATACACATGACTTTGTGCTTCAAAAACATGCATTTACCTGTTAGGTTTTTAAGTACTTAATGCTAATCTAACCATTAAAAACCAGTACCCAACTGACCATTTAGTCTTTTAGTGTGTAAAATACAATTGTCAAATACAATGTATACCAAACAGTAGGACTTACTGTCTACTTCATAGGATTATGATAAAGATTAATTAATATCTGTAGTGCTTTAGTGCCCACTAAGTATTTTTCTATAGATTTAGATACAGCAGTTATTCAAAATTATAAAGAATCCTGGCTAAACAGCTAACTCGGTGTTAAAAAACGGTAAAACTCTCCTCCTTGCTTTATTCAAGCTCATAAGGATTCAGAGAAAGTAAAGACATCCTGAAAACTCTTCTAAGCATCCCAAGTTCCAGGCATTGTGACAGGCTGCATTAGAGCAGTCTCAAGACTATTGCTGAGTTATAGCAGCCTCCAAAAAGTCGTTCTTCAAACAAGAACAACTGAAGCACAGCAGTGTTCTGGCTCTTGCCTTCATCTCTTCGCCTCAGCCCCCTCCCCATCCTTCTTCCACCATATTCCCATGCCAAGATTTGTAAGGTGGCAACACAAAACCAACAGATGGCCAAAACACCAGCTGACAAAGGGACTGGGAGGTGGTTTCCTAATGGTTGCTTCCTGTCCACTGCCACACTGACTATTCCTCAGTTTGAGGACAAGGTTACCTCTGCTGTTCTTGTAAGTTCTTGAGGACACAAATGAATAGAAACATAGTAGGAACATTGCTCTTTAGGAGTTTACTTTTCCTTCATAAACTCGAATGAATCCACCACATCACAATGTAAGAATAATCCCATTTATAGTGATGATTTTAAGTTTAAGGCATGACAGGATGAGCTGCAGCTACTGAGCCTATAGCAGGCTTCCCATACTCGTTTCTCTAAGTCACTACATGTATTCCTGGCCCAAGATTTTTGCCTAATCTACTTCCTTAGCACTCTGTTAAAATTGTTACTTATCTTGGGAAAAGACATGCTGGATATTTGTACAAGATCTGCCTTATGAGGAGTACTAGTTGCTACCACGACTTGTTAGTATGACCCTAATTACTAATAAAAACACAATCTAAAGTTTACCTCACCTACTTTAAAAAAAAATAAAAAAACCCATTAATTTCCAGGTTCTGCAGCCTGTGCCCATCTATCTGTGGCAGTGCAGTAGAACTCCAACAGCAGCTTTAACGTAACCTGGAGTGGGAACACACATAGAACAGAGAGATACATTGCCAAGTGGAGATGTGTTTACTGTCAGGAAACAATGATTTTGTGATGAAGATTTAAACATTAAGAAGAATTTTCAGTTGAGCTGCCCTTAATCATGGAAAAATGTATGCTGGTCTTATTTTACCATCTGTACACCCTTAAAATGGTTGGGGCAAGAAGATCAAGCAATGCCTTTTCCATCCCTCATAGGTTTCTTTTGAGAAGCAGAAAATGCCTTTCACCCTAGTTTTGGTCCCAGGCATTGCATTGTTTGCAATCTAAGAACTTCATGTCAGGTGGAGGAGACTGAACTGTGAATACCTAAACCTAGAAAAATATTTTCAGATGTCTGTGCAGCCCAAGGCAGCTGTTAAACCTCTGTGTGGTACTAGAAATTTCATACCTGTGCTCTGACAGAACAACGATGGAGACAGACTCAAAAAGATTTGGAGCTTCTGAAAAACATCTACCACCTTTGCAAGCAGGGCTTGTTTAAAAAAAAAAAAAAAAAAAAAGGAAACAAACAAAAAAACAAAAATCCCCAAAACAAACAAAAAACCCCAACCAAACAAAGAACAAAACGGCAACAAAACATGAACAACAAAAGCAAGTGATTGGGGAAAACAATGTAGGCCTCACCTAGGACTCTTTCTTAGGAAGGCACTGCACCTGACAATGCCAGCAGCACTTCCTCAACTCGAGGACCCAATAAACTGACAAAGAAAAGCATTCATGATGGGTGCATCAGTTAAAATTACCCTGAAGTCAAATCATGAGGTATATGAAAAGCTAGAGAGAACATTATAACTAGATTTGTAATAATGGCTATTACAATTGGCACTTCTCCCTCTCCTTCAAACTGTACCATAGCTGTCAGTGCAGCACTCTTTCTGTGGATGACAACATAACAAACATACCCAAGGAAAACACAACCTCCTAAGGACAAAGTGTCATCCTTTAGACCCAATGTCAAATGAACAAATATTCACTCAAATAAGTATCTGTTATATCCACACATTGCTGTTACATCCACACAGTAAATCTGTTTTAATACAGTACAAAAAGATGGGAAAAAAATAAAATCTAGGCTGGCTTTTCTATTAGTCTTTGTTAAATGGGCTTTCTTAATTTTCATTTTATATCCTGAAAGCCACAGAAGCCACACAACGTGTAGTAGCTGATGTGGTGTGCAACTCTTGACCAATATAGTTACTTTCATTCTGTAGATGCAAACTGTTCTAGTACTTTTTTTCAGATAACTGTAAATTTTCACCTGAAACAAAATAAAATTTTAAACACTTAATCCTGACTTTCAAAGCTCCAGCAAGTCCCATCTTGAGCATCATCAACAGAATGGGGGGGGACGACGTTGCCATGCTTCCCTTTTACTAATTATGCCCAGATTGCTCATCATGCCAGATACTGTTTATGCTAGGAATTTTCTACAGCATACCTCAGGGGCAAATTGCCTGTAGTGGTGATCTGGGAATTCTCTATAGCCTACTTTAACAAACAAACCTCCAGTATTCCTCCACATCACATCATTCAACTCTCTTGCCAAATCTTCAGCATAGTTTTCAACTGAGCTAACTTCAGCAACCCAGAGAAGGGTATTCCTTGACACACCGCTTGTTTATTCCCTCTAGAGCACGAGATATGCTCTCTAACCCCTTCATCCTACACTAGCTAAGAAAACACAGTAGTTTTAAGTCATTAGGCTGTTGCTAATGAAAGCCCTTGAGGTAAAAGCCATCTAGGCGAAAGCCCTTGTGCTGGACAGCACTGTTAGCCTTGAGGTTTCATGTAAATTACACAAACATTTACAGTAATTGTTAACCCTTTCTTAGCGAAAGCCAGCTATCCAATACCTCCTCTACTTTTCACAGATAGACTAAATCTTCTTTTACAAACCCGGACTTTACTGCCAGTGCGGTCAGGCTCCACGTTTGGGATATTCACGTTCTGTGGGTTGGAGGATGCTTTGGGCACACGGTGTCCTCGGTCGCGGGGCTCGAGAGGCCGTCCCAGCGCACACCAGCACCTCGCACTCGCGATGGGACGGGAAATCAGCTACACCTCCATCCTGTGCCACCTTTCCTCTGACACCTACCGCAACTGCTATCGATTATCCCCTTTCCTCTTTAAAACATTCATGATTTGGCACGCTGGCTGCTCATGGAACGCCTAGCTCTGGTTTTGACGCTGAAGGCTCCTGCTCGGCGCGGTAAGGCTGCAGGCCGGCCGCTGTTCCTCCGGCTCCCATTGTTCCTCCAGCGTGCCAAGGGCAGGGATTTTTGGTGGTGGGGTGGGAACCCACCAGCGCTCCCCTTGCTGCGGGGGCCTGCGGCGGCACCGGGCAGCAGCACGAGGTGAAGGATGAGGTGTGAGGGGTGAGGTGTGAGGGGTGCGGTGTGAGGTGTGAGGGGTGCGGTGCGAGGTGTGAGGTGTGAGGTGCGAGGTGTGAGGGGTGCGGTGTGAGGGGTGCGGTGTGAGGTGTGAGGGGTGCGGTGCGAGGTGTGAGGGGTGCGGTGCGAGGTGTGAGGGGTGCGGTGCGAGGCGCGAGGCGGGGCGGCAGGCAAGGCCAAGGCCCCCGGAGACCCCACGGCCCCCGGGCTTTGCGGTCGCTGGGCACTGGAGGCGATTCCCGCGGC
The DNA here is from genome assembly GCA_035222235.1 of Margarornis squamiger. Taxonomy (NCBI): domain Eukaryota; kingdom Metazoa; phylum Chordata; class Aves; order Passeriformes; family Furnariidae; genus Margarornis; species Margarornis squamiger. Next base: position 23,953,749 of record JAWWTY010000160.1, read on the forward strand.
GGGCTGGAGGCTGGAGCCCGCCGGGACCGGGCTCTGCGGGAGCCGCTGATCCCATCCCATCCGATCCCATCCCATCCGATCCGAGCCCGGCTGGGCCGGTCCGAGCGGCCGTCGAGGGGCGAGCCCCGCACACGGACACAAACACACACACACACACACACACACAAACACACACACACACACACACACACAAACACACACACACAAACACACACACACAAACACACACACACACACACAAACACACAAGAACACACAAATACACACACTCCCGCCTCTCCCC
>JAWWTY010000160.1:23954131-24002329 GCA_035222235.1 Margarornis squamiger
CCGCCGCGGGAGCCCGCGCCGCAGAGCGGGGCCCGCCAGCGCCACCCGCCGGCCGCGGGGCCGCACCGCGCCTCCCCCCGTCCCCCCCTGCTCCGGCTCTCAATGTTCCACACTGCCCGGCCACAGAGCCGCCGCCGCCGCCGTAGAGCCCCCCGGCCGCCTCCGTCCCCTCCTCGGGCGCCGCGGGCCCGGCCCGGCCCCCCGCCATCCCGCCCCTCCGACCCAGCAGCGGGACAGGACGCCGGCGAAGGTAAGGGAGCGGCGGGCGAGGCGGCCGCGGCGGCGGCGGCGGCTGGGCGAGCGCGGTGGGGGGAGGCGGGGAGGAGGCGGGGGGGCTGGTAGAGGAGCTTTGTTCTTGTTTTCGGCGCTCGCTGCCTGGCGGCGGCCGGGGGCGCGGGGCCGGCCCGAGTTCACGCCTCACTTGGTGCACACGCAGGGTGCGGAGCGCGGCCGGGGGAGCCGCCGCCCGCCGAGCCGAGCCCAGCCGAGCCGAGCCGAGCCGGGCTGGCGCTCCCCACAAAGCGCGGCCGGGCGGCCGCCCCGATCCAGCCCTGCCGCAGCTCCCGCCGCTCCCCCTCGCCCCCCCGGCCGCCGGGGCAGCCCCCTCCTCCCCGCACCCCCCGCCTCTCCCCATCGGCGGAAAAATGTCGGTCTGCCTGGCGGAGCGGCGCGGGGAGCGGCGGCGGGCAGAGCCGTGCAGAAGGTGCAGTTTGAATTATGCTTCTTCCCCCTCCGGCAGCTCTGTGGTGGCCAAATGCAGTTCTCGCTGCTGGCCATGTAAATAACCGGGGCTGCTGCTGCCCCGGTGGCTTTAAATGCATCGCGGGGTTTGTCCCCTTCCTAAAAAAAAAAACCCACCACCAACAAAAAAACAAACCCCGTTCCCCCCCCCGCCCCCCCCGCAGCCCTTTAAATGCACAGAGCAAGTGTACATTTCCGTCTGAAATCAACCCAAGTGTTACTGGCAATGTATTTTCTCGGAGAGAGGGGGAGAGGGGGGATCTGGCGTTTGGACCCAATAAAATGCTTTGCTCCAGTGTAAATATTTACAGGGTATTAGTGACTTTTTAAAAAACATTTTCAGTGAGGTCTGTTATTTACAATGTGTCATAAGTTATTAATGTTCATTGCCTAAGTACCCTGCTAAATCTGTCTCATGCCTTAGAACAAAGTCGACAATTGGCATATTGTTTAAAGTATGAAAAAAATGCGAGTGGGTTTAAAAATTGGAAATATCTGTATTTTCAGAAGTGTAAATATTGCTTCGTAGCTGTCAAACTGCAGCCCTTGGGGATGAGGCAAAGAAATATATTTTCATTAATTTCTCACCGAAACCGAGTTAGCACCTATTCACATTGTTCCCTGGAACTTGGGGAATGGCAGGAGAGTCCTGCCTGTTGTATGAACTCTGCCTCTTTTCTTCCCAAAAAAAGTTCCCCGTGATGTCTGGTGATAGGCAGGATCAGTGGAACTTGGGGAGTGACAGGAGAGAGTCCTGCCTGTTGTACTGTTAACTCTGCCTTTATTCTTTTCCTTCCCCAAAAAAGTTCCCCACGATGTCCAGTGATAGGCAGAGGTCAGACGATGAAAGTCCAAGTACCAGCAGTGGTAGTTCAGATGCCGATCAGAGGGATCCGCCTGCGCCTGAACCTGAAGAGCAAGAAGAACGAAAACCCTCTGCCACCCAGCAGAAGAAGAACACCAAACTATCCAGCAAAACTACTGCGAAGCTATCTACTAGTGCAAAAAGGTAAAGGGGAGAATGAAACATTCTGTAGTATTTTTGCAGTCTTTGGAGTCGTGGTACTTGGATTTCACTTTTCCGAGCAGAGGGGTTCTTTCAAAACTATGTGGAAGGGAGTGAAGTACCAGCTTTGGTAGTAGAGAAACCCACCAAGAAGTGTTTTCATTAATCCAGGTTTTGTTGGGGTAACATTACTCAGATGTGTCACATGTCTTTTGAAGAGTTGTTACAGAACTTGGTAACTTACAGGGTGACTGGGAGGGGGGCACCTGAAAACGTTTTGTATTTGCAAAAATACGAGAGAGAGCATCAGCTGTGGCTGTCTTTTTCTGAGTTAGGGTTCCACGCCTGATTGGTATAGGGTGGAGTGCTCCAGGTGTATTTTATTATGGTCTGTAGACTGCTGACAGGCAATGCTCTCTAATTAAAGAAGTCCCAAAAGGCCAGTGGCTTCTGTGGGCCTCATGACTGGCTTTTCATGTTGATGTACTGGAGAGTCTTACACACCTTGAAGGAATAGGTTCATTCTGCAGTTCTTTCAGGAGAAACTTTGGGGAGTTTTCTCCCTTAGAAGCTGTGGATTTAAACCACGAGGTTCTACAGGTAGCCTCTACCTTTAAATATGAGAATCTAGTTGCACTTTTATTTGCATGTCAGGTTACTGGCAGTCTGGCGCTCTGGTAATTTTTGTAAGATCTGCTGTGTGAAATATGCAAACGTTAAATCCCTTGATTCCTGTGATCTTTGGAGGTGAAACAACTTTTCAGTCCTTTCCCTGGAGCTGCTTTTCTTTACAAACCTCTATAAGTATCCTGTAGCAAGAAAAGTTGTAAAATAGCTGTAGTAGCTTCAGATTTTGCTTATTCAGCATGAATGCTGTAGTTCAGACTTTTAGAAACACTTTAGTAATTTTGTATTGGCCTTAAATTTAGTAAATACTCTTTGCTATGTGCCAAAATTGTTGCAGAGAATGACTGGGTGGCCTTAATGACTTTTGAACTTGTTAAAGAAACCCTTTGAAATAGGACTGGCTAAAGAAAGAAAAGTTCTGGAACTACTATGTAGGCTTTGCAATTTTTTGTTACTTATCTTTATTTGAAAAGTCTGAGCTGCAGGCTTTTGACACTGAGTTTTCCTGTCTCGCTTTTATTTCATTTTAATTGTTGTCAGTCTAATTCCATACATCTCAAATAGTTCAGTAGGTTTACTGAACTTACTGGTACTAGTGCAAGGACATCCAGAGCAGTTTCTGTTAGCTCATATTTTAGCACCTGCTATTTGCTAAAATTCACCTGTTAAATTTGTTAAAATTCACAGCATCGCTCATATGGGTCCTTTTGTGAAAAAAGTCTTACTTGATATTTTTAAGAGAAGTTTAACATGTATGTTTTGAAATTGCACCACTTACTTGACTAAACTGTTAAATTGACAAGAAGTTTTTGATATTAATTTTCTTCACTCCTTGGGAATGGTTGTAATTGAGTAAAGCTAAGCAGAGATTATTTCAAGTTATTATATTGCTTTTTATCATGTAAATACAGCTACTGTATAAGGTTGGGGGAGGAAAGGCAGCAGAAGGTGTGGAAACAAGCAAAGTTGATCCAGAGAGATTATTCCAGTAACAGAGACAGCCCGGCAGATCTGCAAATCCACTTTTTAAACACACTGCAAAGTAGTAGGTAAAATATCGTGAAAAGAGTGTGCCTGCTGCCAGCGCAGTTCACTGGAGCCTCAGTCACAGGTCTGTAGCGCTGGTTTGAAGTCATTGTCAAATCTGCCCGTGCAGGCTCCCCCCCGCCTCATTTGCATATTAGCTTGAAAAGAAAATCTCTCTGGTAAAAAGTGCTTGGATGTGAAAAAGAGTTACTTTTCTGAATACTCGTGGGACACTTCTACCCTACTCAGTTGTAAGTGTTCTGTTTACATACAGCGTGGAGCAGGAAAAAAACTGCAAAGTTTCTCAGCTGTGGGATTTGGGTTATGCCTCTGAGAACAAAGAGGAAGCAGCCATGTTAGCATTACTGAAGGCAAAGCCAATCTTGCATTTAACTGCATGGTGGTAGAGGGCAGTGTAATTCCCTGATTTATTCTATAGACTATCTCAAATGCTTTGTGTCTGTTCTCATTTCACCAACAGAATCCAGAAGGAGCTAGCTGAAATAACCCTTGATCCTCCTCCTAACTGCAGGTATGTAACAGCTTCTTAAATCGTGGACGGTGGTAGGAGATTAATGTGCTCAGGTTAACAGATGGAAAACTTAGTGTTTATGACTGGTGACTATTAGACAAAAATTGTGTACAGCAGGTTGTACAAGCATAGGAAGCATTTGAAACTGATGTTTGCTGTTTTGTCTGCATGTTGGAGGCATAGTCATTAGTGATTGATGTACACAGTAAAGTGTATTCAGTTTGTTGTTCATAGCTAGTCACTGCCTTTGTGAAACAATTATATGAACTTCAAAATATGTTGAAGCTTTCAATCTAATATCTGCATGTAGTTTGAACTGGCTTTTTGAGTGCTGAGTTTATAGAGTTTATAGACTTTCATTCAAAAGTAAAGAACCGTGTATGATTTTTATATGCTTTCTTTTAGTATGTTGTGTAACAGTTAGATAAACTGAAATATTGCCTTTCAATTTATGTGTCTGTTGGTCAAAGTTGTATAGTCTCTTGAGAGAGAATATTTTCAAGGAAGTTCCCAGCTTGGGAGACACTTGTATTAGAAAATGTGTTGTTTTAGAAAATGAAATTTCAAGTATGGAAGACTGAGTGATTTAATCTTAGATAAAGTGACGATTGGGAACTAGAGCACTTGATCTGTAGGAAAGTTAAATAATAGCATAGTTTAGCTAATTTCTTTAAATCTTTTGCATACTTTACTTTTGTTTAAGGAATGCATAAAAATTCTTATTACCTCTGAGCATCCACTGTTTCGATTTGCACTAAAGCCACATTTAAATAATGTTGCTTTCATTTGATGCTTCTCAGTAAGATTTATGACTGCAAAGTATCTTATTAGCTGATGTGTAATAGGGAACCTTGTACATGTTTTTAAAAAATGCTGGAAATGCCTTCTGATTTTTTGTTGGAATTGTTTGGCTTCTGAATGGTTGGAAAGGTTTTGTGCACGTTTTGTGAATTTGATAAAATGTGAGCTGTTCTTCTGTCTCGCTAATCCGTGAGTGCAGGGACTAACCAGAGTGGTGGTGTATTGAATGTGTGGTAAAGGTGTCTTACCCTGAGGACTGTGCTGTAGATTGCCTGTGGCAGTCTGATGTATTCGCATGCAGGGTCAGTGACTCTCCTTTTTCAATAAAGGGGAGGGTTTTTTGAGAGAGCAGGCGTCTGTTGCCTTTGGGTTTGGGTTTTTTTGTTTGTTTTGGCGACGTTTTTTTGAGAGGTGTTTTTTGTTTGGTTTGGTTTTAAATAACTGCTATAGATAAGTTTTAATAAATTACTGGGATCTAGTTCTGTGTTGGTCATGCATTTTATGCTTGGACCTGCATGTTGGGAGAGAAAGTATTTAAATGCAATAGAACGTTGACACTTTGCCTTAGAGTTGCCAAAAAGATAATTGTAGCAGTTTCTGGTACAGCAAGTTACAGCTTTTAGAAAGAGGAGCTTCCACCTTCACACTCTCCAATACCATCTGATACTTAGCTCCTTGGAAAAGCCTGTTCCTCTCCTATTAGCACAAGAATATTGCATAGTGTTTTGCTTGTGAGCTGGTACAGCCAGATGCCCAGGAATGCTGTTGAGAATGATGAAAACCCCCCAATGTGTCTAAAATTATTCAAGTTTCTCTCCTACAGAGCGTAGGGGAAAATATTATTTTTTGCCAGTGAGGAAGTCAATGCTTCTGTTCCTGTAGGTATTTTTAAAGAGGAATTTAGCAGATTTACTCAATAGCAACTTTGTGATGAGTGCATTTTTACCTTTTGCAAAATATTTACAAGAGAGATAGGCTCCTGTAACAGAAGATCTGGGTTTTCACAATGAACAGTTGGACAGAATTTCAGTGCCCAAAGGATTACCATTAACTTTGAAATTGACTTGTTAGAATGAGCCTTTTTGGTATCAAGAGGTAAATGCAGCTGTGTGTTATTTGCAGAAGGGTTGACACTTGTAACACAGTTTGTTATAGGATGTAGTAGCACAGATTAGACTACAGATTGACGTAGCAGGCATATGACACCTTCATTGCTCATCATGCAACAAGCAGCACAATGCAACTTATTACATTTCTTGTAAAAGAAAAAGAATTTGTAAAAAAAGTCCAAACATTTAAAAGCCTGTATAACTTGGGCATATTCATATGTGCTTTAAAAATAAAAACCTTGTGTCATAAACTCTCCCATGTTTTTCATGCAGAATTGTTTCTCATCCAGTTCTAGAGCACACCCTTATCATTTGCAGTCCACATGTTGCAAGCTTCACAAGAATACAACTGCCAACTGATGCTCTTGGGTGCTGATAGTCCTTCTGGTTACTCAGTTACATAAGTAATAAAAAATAGCAATTTTTGAAATACAATAATGTATTTTAATACCTATAAAACATTAAATGATACTTTAACAGGATACAGTACAAATACTGAAGATTATGTTGAACTCTCACATATTGTGTTAAACACTGATGTTTGCTGCCACTTCTCACCTGCCAATGCAACTGCCCATGGAGTCACCTCATCAGAGTGGCCTGAGGCTGATTTAGCTACTTTACAATGACACTGACTGGTTGTACTGTGAATTCTCATGCAGAAAAGGTGTAGGTTTCCCCAGCAGTTAATTTTCCCACAGTCAAACCTATTGCTATAACATCTGTTTTATAAAAGTGCCAGAGCCCCAAGTCCTGGGTGTGCTGAACAGGCCTGGACTACACATTAACTTCCATTTTAGGCACGGGGATAGCAGGATGACAGGCACAGTAAAACTGACTAAGTAGTTTTGTTTGGTTGGTTTTTTTTCCTTGCCTGTCTCGACAGTAAAGATTGATTTCTGATTCTGTTAATTGGACAATGAACTGTTGAAAAAATCATGTTGTCATGCATCATGCTGTTGTGTTTGTGAATAGTGAATATGAACTGCATCTCAGGGGTACCCAGTATTAAACTGAATATCTTTGTGCTGATAGCTTTACTCTTTAGCATGCAACAGTACTGAATTCCTGTGATTTTGGTGTGATTTTCAGGAAGGATAAAGCATCCAAACCAATAAAATTAAATTTGGTCTTAGGACATTAAAGATGTTGGATGAAAATTAAGTGCTGCTTTCTACTTATGTTTTCTCCTATCCAACAGAAGAGCCCAAAACAAGTCAGTTACTGTCCAACATACACTGTAGCACTAGAACTCATAGTTAAACTGAGGACACAGGTTTCTGTTTCCATTTTTTCCTGCTTTTACTGGCTTAACTCAAAGCTGTGCTACTTGGTGCAGTGTGCTGTATTTAATTTCTTTTGTGCTTTTAATAGCATAAAGCAAAGCTAAAAAGATCTTGGCCCTGTTGCTCCTAGGCAGCTCAGTTTCAAACCATGGCCAAGCACTTATACATACTTCAAGGTGTGGAAGTGTGCCAAACCCCACCGTTACACATTCTCAGGGAAATGCTGCAAAGATCTTGCACATAGTGCATGGTAAATCTGGGCTGCAGAGATGCTCTTAAATAGGTTTGACATATCTGGAATAACTATTTTCAGCTCATAGCATAAAACTGTTTAGGTCAGAGGTCACTGCTCTGTAGTTAAGATTATATCTAAGGCTGCTCTTCTAACCTGCCCAACTTGGAGGGTGGAGTTCAGGTGGAGCAGAGCACACTGCTGGCTCCAGCACTCATTTTACTTCCCAGATTTTAGGGCTGGCACATGTGGGGCTGTTCCCAAGGGTACTGTGTTTGATAGCAGCTTCCTTTAGCTGTTTCTGGCTGCCCTGCTCATCCGCAATAGCAAAAATGTGTACTCCCAGTCTTCTTTGCTCACACTTCCTCATTTCCATTCCAAAATTAGTCATTGTTCATCTTCGTGGAAAAGTTTTTGAAGTTGAATTTAGTAACAGTCATGTCAGCTTAGTTTATAGTTCACAATCTGTTTTACAACAAATCCACCTTAGTATAAACTTTGTCAGAAATGAATGCAAACACCAAATTCAGTGTATTCAGTCAGAGCTTAATTCATGTGATTTAAAAAGAGGCGAGTTGAAATAATGCATCTTTCCCAGGCAAGTGGGAGAATTTAAGTATTTTACATCCTGTTCTGTCAATTGGCTTTAACCTCTTCTCTTCCTTAAATTAAAAATGAGGTATTTGAAAACAAGTGGTTAAAAAGAAAAAAGAAGAAAGGCCAGACAAAACACATGCCTTGGGGCATTGGTCAGATGGTCAGAGACAACTTTCTTCACTCATAGCTGCTGGGAAGTGGGATTTTTTACTAAGGGAGAGTTGCTTGGATCACCCCAAAGGCTCACTTCACCGTCTCATCCTCTAGCCAGTGAGTGCCTGATCTGATAAGTCTGTTGGAAAGATTTTCCTTAATAGGGATTACTGTATTGATTACTATATATTTTCAGGCCTTGCATGCTAATATATACTAATGTAATTTCTTGAGCAATACTACAAAAGGTAGCAGTTGATGATTTTGGTGCTTGTAGCCTCTCCTAGACTTGCAAGTAGGTTGATGGTTTGTGTATAGTTAATTTTAAAATTACTTATTTTAGAGTAACACTCCGAAGTATGTGGACTAAGCACAATTGGGAGCAAGATATGTAGGAGTTTTAACACAGGATTCTTCTACTTCCTAAGGACTGCATTTGTCCCTTTTATTGCTGCCACATCTTGGGCTAATTCTATGCTGCAGAGTGTTGCCAACCTCATGGTCTGCAGTTTGACAAAAAGAAGAATGCCTGCAAAACCCTGGCAGACCAATGCTATTACTGGTTTAGTTATGGACCCCCGAATCCAGATGTTTGTGACTGTCTTACTGTGGTTGTTATCCCATCATTGGGGAAACACTGCAGTATGTATTTAAAGCAATATTGTGAGGGTATTCTGCAGACCAGCAATTTAAGCTCTTTCAGTTGAGCTGTCTGAAGCAATGAGGAGCGATCAACAATTATGCTGGTGGTGCAGGCTCTTCCATGTGCAGAGGTAGTGCTGGATTTGAGCAAATGCAACCTTGTGTTTGCGAGAAAGGTGCCACAGCTAAGCTGGTAGAAGCCTTCCTTTTGTTAACATACTCTGTCTACAGTAAGGTTATAGGCAAATGTTTACTCTGCAAACAGTTGTGCCTGTTGAAGATGTTACTGCACAGCTGTGGTTTGCTATAGTTCTGCCACGGAGGTGATTGCTCCAGTCAGAAAGTGAAGCAGATTCATGTGATTACTCTGTAAAGCTCCCCAGGGAGGGGAAAAAGGAAAAAATCATCCAAGTTTGCTTAAATGGTTTAAATAGGTGATTCAAATGAACTCTGCTGGATTTTTCCTCCATCCCCTCAGAGCAGGCATTGTTCAAACAAAGCATTTTGCCACACACACCACGATGTGAATAAGTCAATCCATTCCTTTGTCTCTCAAATGTAGTAAGTTTCCATCTCCCCTTTGTCAAAGCCAGGCATTCTGTTGCTTTTATGAAATCAGGAGAAAGAATATTCTGCATGCTGTCGAATAGCGGGCCCCTATACAGTAGCACAAGTGTGTGGCCAAATCTTCACATGTACTAATTTTTTTCCCACTCAAGCTGTTGACTTTTGAGATGAATGACAGTCCCCTGGTTTTGTGTTTATTCTGTTAATTTCTTGCTGGGAAAGTGTCTTCATATTGCTAAATCTTGAATTTCACTGAGGGGGAAAAAAAAAGTCAGTTTTTCTTTGTTACACCTCTGCAGTGAAAACCCCCACTGCGAACACTAAATGGTTCCCTGTAGAAGGAGAAGTTTATTAAGGTATGTAAGAGAGAGTTATATTAGGAGTATGTGCAAAAATGCCTGTGCTGAAGCTGAATGAGCAAAATTTAAAAAACATCACCCAAACTCTCCTTGATAATGTATTTTCTGTCACATTATTCTTTTTATTGTCTCTCCATGCCCAGCACTTTCTCACCACTGAGTGCAATAAATGCACACTACAAGAAAAGAAAGCTGCAGTTTGCAGAATGGTTCTGAGAACACAAACCCACATGATTTTTTCTAACACTTCCTTGCCTATACTAGAATTTGCAGTTACGAAAATACAATGAAGAGGGTTCACAGGTCTCATAAGAATATGTTTCAAGTAACCTTCAAATGAATATTGAAATTCTACATTTTAGTATTGTCCCTCTCTGAACCTAGTCCTGTGGTTCCTTCTAAATCAATTCTTTCATTGTTAGTTACTGAATGTAAGTCAGTGACTCACAGTGATTTTAAGATATGTTTATCAGGTAATAGCCCTGATTTATCTAGAATTATTTCTCCTAAACATTTTCTTCTTCCATTCTCATTCTTCCCTCCTTTCTTACCATAAGGTTATAGTCCAGGTCAGAGTGGGAAAGAGTGGTATAATTTAGCACAGCAGTCAGAAATCTGGTGGTTTTGTATTTCTGTCCAGTTGTAGTAACAACCTTCTTTATGTGTGCAGAGTGGCTTTTACCTTATTTGTCAGTAGTCAGTGAAACTGCTTAAGAAGCAGGGATGATGCAAATTTAGAAAGGCATTTCAGTAAAACATTTAAGTGTTAAGTAGAGCTAGTGTGCACTGTTATTTAACATGCTTTTATTAAAAAAATGCAGTAGTGGAAGATTGTGTAACTCCTGAATTTTTTAAACTGTGAGAATATATAAATTACTTTCTTTTCAGTTGAGGAGAGATGGCAGATCCACTAACTCAAAATGCCTCAGGTTTTGTTTTGGTTGTTTTGTTTGTTTGTTTGTTTTTTTTTTTCCCTGTGCTAGTATTGACCTCTTGCAAGCTATAAACCATGTTTTTTTACCAGCCCCCACACAGTGAATTTCTCATGGCAGTATTCTCAGTGGCATAATTAACTCAGGGTTATGCAACACAAATCAACATATCTGGTCATGGGAGTAAGTTTTCATGCTTGCAGATTTGCAGGTTTGACACTTGTGTGAGCAGTGTCCACAGTGCAATCCTACACGCTCCTAAATGTCTGTGTGCTAGTCAAAACTAGATATTTCACTAGTTTTCATTAGTATCTCATTCAAAATGAAAAAAAAAAAAAAAAGAATTCATGGTTGTCTGTCTACGCTAGAGTTGTGGAAATAGTTCAAACACTTTTCATTCAGCTACTGATGTTAAAGAACTGATTCTTATTATGTCTAAGTTATATCTGGGAACAATAAAAAAGTCTGAAAGACTGTTTTTTAAACTAATCTTTAAGCATTGTTGCGCAAAAGTTTGTAAAAAATGCCAAGTAATGTTTCCTTAGAGTTAAGGACAAATCTTTTTGAATATCCATTTGTACGACTGTACAAAGACTTTTCAGGCTCTGTGATAAAACTGACTGAAACATGCCACGTGTATATATACATATAGATATGTATTTCTTTTTACACTCAAACTGTGCATTGCTCACCACTGCCAGCCTGTTATATTTAGTTTGTGATAAACAGTATGTATGGCAGGGTTCTAGCACTGAATTCTTCCCTCTCAGACTGACTTGTCTCTGTGTATCAGTTTCTTTACTCACTTGCAGGCCTGGGACACCTGCTTTTAATTCGAATTAACAAAGTGCAAATACAAGAGAATCAGCTAACCTGCATTAAAACTTTTATTTAAAATTGCCTGACTACTTCTCATAGAACTAATATATGGAGATTTACTGGAGCTGGTGTAACTCAGGTTTGCATAGATGTGGAACATCTTGAGACAGGTAATGGAGACATAATACCTTGAGCATATTTTCTGAGTTCAGGGCCAGGTAGGCAGGAGCAAGGATATCCAGCTGCCATCTCAGACAGGAGCATCTATATCATTAAGCTAGCCAGGAATGATCATGTTACTTTAAAATGCCTTGCTTTGGGCCAGTAACTGCTAGTGATAAACGAGTCATGGCCTGCTTGCATTAATTTTCCTTGTGCAGAGAATGTACTATACTGTTGCCTAGTTCAGAACTGGCTGAAGCAGTTGTTAATTTTGTAGCACTTATTGCAAAAACAGACTGGCCAGATCTTTTAGAAACTCAGATACAGATTTAGTTGACAGCGTTGAAACTGCCATTGTAAGCATTGCTTTCAGAAACAAGTGGGAGAAATTTCACTGGCAAAACACCATGGTGACCTGTAGTTACCAGTGAGTCACTTTCAGGTTGGAAGAATGTGTAGAGAGGGTCTACAGAGGACCGTCCTGCAGTCCTTAGCAATTGATGTTTTCATTATTGATGACAATACTGGACTAGAGCATAGAAATAATACATTAGCAGTTGACAGTGGGGAGAAAGGGCTTGTAGGCACATTGGAGGACAGGACTACGTCCAAAGTGATGTGGGCAAATATAGGAAGCGACCTTAAAAATACTAGGTAATTTAATAATGAGAACTGCAAGGCACAGCACTTTAGTAGGCATAATCAGCTGCACGAATCCACGGGGGAAAAAAAGACTGGATGAGGAGCAGTTCTTCAGGAAAGGTGTAGCCACTCTGAGGATCATGTACTTTGAAGAAAGAAAGAAAGATCTTTGAATATAGAAGAAAGCTGCTGCAAAGGAAATAAGGCAATTGTTGCTAGTCCAGAGTTGATGGTTATGGAGAGCAAGTTAAATTGCCTTAACAGAGACTTAATTTCGATGTGAGGAGTACCTAGCTGTAAGAATAGCCCCAAAAGGAGGTGGTGGATCTACATTACCAGAGGTTTGTAAGAATGGAGTTTACGAAATGACTGACAGGAACAGGTTAGATAAAGTTGATTATACCTTTAAGCAGGAGATGGATTAAGTGACCTCTTAAAGGTCCAAACTATTGCTGATACAAGATTCAAAGGATAATGTTAAAGGAAAGCTCATCAGGAAGTGTTTTTTACTCTCATTTAAAAAACTGTATTTTAATCAGGGTTTTGTAGTGTAATCATCCTGGAAAACATATGGGTTCTTTGATTCCAAGCAGCAACAGCAATTATTAAAAAAGTCACTGAAAGCACAAATTTTGTCCTGTTGTCAGTTAAAAAAAGCAAATGTGATTTTTCTGCTGATTTATTATTCTCTCCCTCCTCTTCCAGTTTTGACTTTTAGTTCTGAGTCCAGTCCTGTTTTCATTGCACAAAGTTGTCACGTTCTGCTAACTAGCAGTAAGCTAGACACGTGTCATTGGTTCTCCAGAGGTGTATCACCTTTGTGAGAAATGAACAGCATGGGTCGTGCAGTAGGTCTTGATTTTTGATACTTTGTGCTCTGTGCTTGCATTCTGTGATTTTTGTTCCATAGTCACAGAAGTACCTGAAATACTGAGCTAAACAAAAGCAAGGGACAATTTTTCCCTTTGTAGAGGCAGTTTGCAGTACATATGCAAGTCCTAACGTGTCTGTGCACAGCACCCCAAACGGATCCAAGCACATTAGAAAAACTGTTGTCTGCTACACTGCCTCTGACCATGGGTCCTGTCTTGAAGCACCTTCTGTAATCAGGGCTCAGATGATTGTAGTGAAAATGTAAGCAGCCTGGCAGGTTTCCAGCTGATGAGTTAATGCTGCTATAAACTTCAGTAGTTCCTCTCTGAGGCATGCAGAAGGGTGCAGGCGCTGGGAAGGTGGCCAGCACCAGCAAAGTCAAAGAACTGGCAGCGAAGCTGAAGGCAAGCCTTAGGGATTCACAACACAATTGTCTTGGAGGTGAGTTCCTCCCTTGCCAGAAACCGTTCATGTAGCTTCAGTGGCAGGGCTGGAAATTGGTAAGCAAATCAAGGTGCGTATTCAGCGTGAAGCCAGCCTGCCTTAGGAAGCTTGATTAACACAGCAGGAGCAAAGGTGGCTCAGCACTGAAGCCACCCTGTGCATTAGCAGTACAGGGTGCTGCGGAAAGCCAGGGATTCTCAGTCATGCCAGGTCAGTTCATTGTGCTTGAGTGAGGTGGTTTAGGTTTGAACTTGGGTTATCACTTTACTCTAAAGCGTTGTCGTGGAAGTCACCAAAATGTCAAAGACATTAAATCGGTAGAGCGTCAGCTGGTCAGGTTTCGTTGGACAAATGGAAAACAAAGGACGAAGAAAAACATGGGTGTTTTCCTTTCCGCAAAGGAAGGTTAGCAGCAGAAAGCTATTTTTGTTTGCAATTTCAGTAAAGCATTTACACTGTAAATGCTTTGAGCAGAGTGATTTTTGGGGGGTGGGGAGTGTTACAATAGATCAGTAGCTGTGCAATAGAAGATGTGTTCAGCTCATGGAGATTCTTGCTGTGAAGCTGCAGCTATTGTAGCAGACAGTGGGCAGATTTCTCTCTGATACACCTTTTCTGACAAAGAACTTGTCTACTGTGCAGTTGCTGCCTGGGGTTTGCTCATGCTTTCACTGGTATTTGTCCTTCCTCCTGGTATCTTAACATCAGAGACTTCATCCAGGCTGGAGGATCTGAGGGACAAGTGAAGTGGTGCAGGGATGGTTAGCTGACACAGAGCTCTGTGTTGTCATTGTACGTCAGTGCTCATCCGAACTTGTTCATAGATACCTAAGGCATGTCTGTATCTACTTCATTAATATCAGTGGCAGAACCTGTTAGTGGGACCCTACAGATTTAGCCACATCTCCATCTACAACCACCTTGAGGGCCCAGTGAACCAGCACCCTATGCAAATGCCCAGTTTTCTGTTTAGAATTTTGGACTTAAGGAACTTGGAGGAAAAAAGAAAGTTTTGTCTTAATTTCTATAAAGTAAAGCAAATGGAGATGCTAAGAAACTAAAATCAACTTGCACTGAACATTGTAAAAAAGATTATATTCCTGTGAAAGCAAATCTAAATTATCTAAGTTACTCAGTACAACCTACTGTATATTAAGCATAGTTTGAGTGATGTTACAAAGTTCTTATGCAAAAGGTAGAAATACTATAAAACCTATGCTTCTACAAGCGTTATTAAACATTACTCCAATCTGAGAGGGTGACCTTCACATGAGAAACTATTTGAAGTACCTCTATGGCTGCAAAACTGTCTGGAGTATATATGTTGCATGATACCCATACAAGCTGTGTACAGCTAGGTAGTGCCTAGGACATGTTCCTCTTCCTCCACAGTGCTTGGGTTGCTGGGGTAGTGTGAAGAGTTGCAGTAGCAAACTGGCTGCCCTGCATTTTCAGTTTGGTTTGCTTCTTCCTTTTTTTTCTTTTTTTTTTTTTTTTTTTTTTTTAAATTACTGAAAGCCAGAGTTCCAGGTAGTGTTCTTACTTACACCAGAGCAAACACAACTTTGTGTTGTTTTTTTTAAAAAAAAAACAACCTACAAGTTACTGAAATGAAAGGGACATCATCAAAACAGAGCAATGATTTGCTTGATAATACAGAGCACCAAACCTTAAATGGATCAATATGTGGAGAAATCAGTTATTTCAAGTTTCTCTGAAAACAAATACGGTGAAAGCATCTTACTTTCAAGTGTTTTGGGTGGTTTATTTATTTTTGGGTGGTTTATTTATTATGGTAATACAGCAAATTAGCATTATTTAAAGTCTTTGGTTTTTGTTAAACCTGCTTGGTTTTTTTGTTTCGGGAAAAGAAGAAGGAAATAATTTCTTATCAGTTCGAAGGCAAGCTAACAGTAGCAGTTGTCAGTACTAAAACAGGTATTGTAGGCTGAGCACTATGTGGTTCTCACAGATATAAAGGGCATTCTGGGCAAAGTTCCCATACAATGATCAGTGTGCCTTACTAAAGATTAGTGAAGGTGGGGTCAGGAATAGAGGAAATAGAGAGATGTGAGCTCTAGTACTCAGATAATGCTCCGTTATCACTTTGTTTTCTTTCTGTTCAGAATTAGACTTCAATAGGTCTGATATGGGGAGAAGAAACTGGGAACTGTTACTTCCTGTGAATTGCACTTGTCTTTTGTGTGATTTTTCTGTGTTTTACATACAAAGTCTAAATAAAGCTAGAAGTAATTATTGGTTGAAGGTCTAATAAACCATATTTGACCTGACACTGTGCGATGGTGGTCCTTACTGTCCTCTGGAGTGTTCTAATGGAAGTGAAAAGGAGGAGCTGGTTCTGCAAATTGATGCCCAGTTATAAAAGTAGCACCTGTGAAACATTTTGAGCTTTTTTTGTGGAACCACGAGTTTATAACACTGAAGTTGCAGTTACAAAGTCCATTATAGGTGTTTTCAGTAGTATATTTTTCTAAAGGTATTGAATGTCGTTTCTTTTTTTTTTTTTTTTTTAACAGTTAAAAGGGTTGCTTTTTTAGGGACTTGCTGTTAGGCAGTTGTTGGCTGGAGAGATGGAAAAGGTTTCTTTTGCTTTAGCTAAACTTCCTCACCTTTAGCCTGCTATCCCTTCAGACACAAATAGTAAGAAAAACATTGCTGACTTGTTAATACAGTTAATGCATGTTTTCAGATTCTCCTCAAAGTTTCTTTCTATTCTTTTTCTGAAGGGAAATGGTTACAACAACCTGTGTCTTGTTTGGGTCATGGAGGTTTTCTGGCTCAGGTCTTTGTTCCAGGTGGTGGGTGCAGAGAAGCCCCATGGAGCATGTTGATACTGTGCCCTACCAGCCACGTCCTAGTCTCTGCAGGCAGATCTGTCACTGCATAATTCAAATGCTGAAGAAGCAGATGCAAAATTTTATTTTTTCTTTTCTTTTAATTCTGTGAGGTGTCACCTTCTGCTGGTCATTGAACAAGGTTAATTTTGCACCTTGCATGCTTATACCTGGATTGGCGCTTGATGAGAAAAGTTGAAGGATGTGAATCATTGAGTTAGGCAGAGGGGTTGTAGAATGGATCAAATGTGTTTCCTGACTACTTCTGTTAGCTGATCACTAGTGAAACAGTTATGTGGTGGCATTTTAACCCTGAAACTGAGACTTTGTTTGGAAATTTTAAATTCCCTGGGTCCTTATCCCATTTAAGCATTAGGGAGAGTTCTGTAATCTGAGACAGACAAAGCTTTGCTAGCCTAGAAATTATAAGACAAATTTAATTTGTCCTTGCAAATAGCTAGGCTGTGTCTAACACTGAAAGAATAAATCCTTGAATTTGGGACTGAGTTTTCTGGGTTTCTCGGCTACTTGGTTCACATGGCTGTGGGCACATCACATTGTTGAGATCCCTGGTACGATGCTGCCAACTGATATAGCCCAAGTCCCGGCAAGGTGGGAGGACTGTATGCTGGTTGGTTGTTCCCCTCTAACTAATGGGTACCTGTACTTTTGTGCAGGCTGATTAAGTACAGGATTGCATCATTCGGTGAATGAATGTGACTTCTCATCCTGCTGGATGCTATTTAGGCTGTTTGCATTGCTTCTGAGTTTCTCTGCAGGCTGTGCTTGATGTTTGTTTTGTAGATTACTATTGCCTACTTTTTATTCAGGCTGCACTGTAATACAGGTTTTGGTAACTCTGCTTTGTTCTCTGACAAATGCAAGCTAGTGTGCTTAATTTTCTTTACTCTTGTATTCAGATTCTTACCTTGGAATAAATATCAATAAAATCTCTTATCTGGATTGTCAGACTCAGCTGTGCTTGCACTCACTTTTTGTTTTCAAACATGGGAGTAAGGAGACAAGAATGACATTAAGCATGTCTTCCTACACCTGAGATAAGCTGGATACCTCCCCTTTAAAATCATCCAGCCAGGCTGGGCAGCTTTCCAGTTAAGATGGCACGTGCCCACCAGTGTGACAGCAGCTGGTTTCAGGAGGTGGGATAAGTACTGTTTGAAAAAAATACTACTGCACTAATAGAAATATGACTTTGGTTTTCTGCTTCTTGAAAGTGCAAGAAGAACAGATAATTATGAGACTACTGTATTGCCCTAGGTCTTAGTCCAAATCCATTTGTGCCCAGAAACGTTCCATATTTGTTAACTTTGAAAGAGCCATTGGCTTTTGAAACCTGAAGGGGGAAAAAAGGCAACACTGAATTGTGCAGTGAGCAGTCTGTGCAGTGCACTGAATGTTATTTCTGAAAGTAATTCTGTTGATCTTTTTCTGAAGTTGTTTGCTGATCACAAAACCGAGAGGTCAGTTTGGTTAGTTTTGCAGTAGATGCCATGAGCAAGGAATGCTTGATGAGCAGTGTTGATGAGATGCTGTGCTGCGTCTGCCTGTGCTTTCCATATGCAACATCTCTGTTCCGTTCAAAGTCATCAGGCAGAGTGCAAAGCACTGTGAGTCAGCTTGGCACTGCTGGAGTGTGTAACTACTAAGCTAGGGGCAAGCCTGGCTTTTATCTGGTCTGTATGCAGAGCAGGACAATCCAACAGAGCGAACAGGACAGACAAACACACTTCTGTGCTGTTCTGTGTTAGGGTGAGTGCATAAACTGCAGTATCTTGAGTGCTGTTTGAAACTGCACCAGCTCCATGCGGTCCCAAGAGGCTGAAAGCTCTGTTAGGAGCAAACACGTTTCTGGGGTGCCCTGGCTCTGCTCCAGAGCCAACAGCACAGCACTAACTGTGGCACCTCTTTCCCCTGGCCAGGGACAGTGTTGGCCCAGTGTGCTAATGGTGTAACCTTGCTCTGCTTGTAGCATGACTCGAAGTGACTGTGCTAATGGATACTGTGCCTCTCAGTCTGTCAGTATTCTCTGATTTCTTTCCTAGCCTCTAAGTTTTAATGTTGGAGTCTGGATCACCACTGGAATAGAAATTTGGAGAAGAAGATTTTCCTAGGGGAAGTTTGAAAGATGGAAGCTTTACCATAAAACCTTTCTGTTCTCATTTTTTGGAATCTGCAATAAGTTGTTCCTGGTATTATTAATTCTTCTGGCAGGTGGTGTTAATTTGTGTATTAGTCTTCATGCTGTTGGATGAATTATAGATTTAATTATGGTCCAGGTGCTCAGAGCTTTGCTGTTCTTTTAAATGTGAAATATAAAGAAAAAATAAGTCTGAGTAATTTTTTGGCTTATTGAGTAAATGTAAACACTGGGAAACCATGCCAGAGTATAAATAAAGAGAGGATTTACTTTGCAGAGAATGTCATTATCTACTCCAGGGTATTCTGCTTTGTGGGGAGGATTAGTGCTCTGCATTATACTGGGACACACTTTTTTACAGCTACTACTCTGTGTAGCAGAAGATTAAAAACTTTTCCAGTAATTCCTTGTATTTCCAAAGTTTCTTTTGCAATTACAGCTGATTACTAGTGGCCAAAGGTTGATTGGAATTAATGTAGCCATAGTGAGAAACATTCCCTGTTTTCCTGGTAGGTGTAAAAGGATTCCTCTTCATGTATGTTAGTTTTTCCTTCTCTGCCTGACACAGTTTTATTCACGGTTTTAAAATGTTTGCACACTGCAAAGCTACTTAGGTTTGTTTGTTTGTTTTCCTAAAACAGTTTTCCATCATACTTTCTCCTAATCTATATGAAAATTTACTTTTTGATTGCAGTTTAATACCATGAAACTCTTTTCGTAACTGTCTGTTAACAATCAGACTGGATACAAGATCTGTGAAAAAAATTCTATTTTTACTGAGATTTTTGTAGAGTATTCCGGCAAGGGGCAAGTGCATGAACTATGATAATTAACCGGGACTTATTTCTCTTCATTCCTCTTTTGTTTCTATCTTTTTAATTACTGCCTTTCTGCTTTGTGGCCCTGAGTTGGAAAAAGCACACCTTTCTCGCATTTTCCAGGAAACGTATGTGTGTGTGTGTGTGTGTGTGTGTTTAAATGCTTTTCTGGAGGCAGTGTGAATTGGCCCTGTTTCAGCTGCCACTAAACATAGGCAGAGCCTATGGAATAATATCCCTATGTATTTGCTGCTGTATTGGGGACAAAAAAGACTGTATTTCTCTAATAGATTTCACTAATATAACATGCTGTTTATGCATGCAACAGTATGACATTTTCAGATGACGGTCGACTAATCTGTTCTTGCAATTGTCCCCTTATGCTTCTTGTAATTTGTGGGTCAGAAAAATGTGTGTCATGATTTCATTTTTCTTTTGGGGGCTGCATAACACCTACCCTCAAGATTCCACTGTTCCTTGGACAGGCATAACACATTTGATGCACCTCCTGAGGAATCAGCCAAAAGTGCATGTTCTGACCTCATCTTTAAGTTTTTTCATTTCTTTTACTGACACTTAATGAAGTTACTATCACAGCTATTAAAGATAATTTTGTAGAAGTAGATGATGTAATTACTGCAGTTGCACTGGTTTTAGTACAAAGTCAGGTATTGATGCTGATTCTTCATTTTGACCCAGTATGGCAATGCCAGCGTGCTCTGGTTTTTGGATGTGAAGTCAGTGTTGGGTGCTTGAGTTTGGGGTGGGTAGGGAGCTTGTTCTGGGGAAATCTGCATGGTTTAGAGCACTTTGATACTTTGGTTTGATATAAGAAATTAAGTTATGTTGAAGGGACCCTGATTTATTGTCTCTCAATTTCCCCCCAATTTCTTTGATGCTTATTGCAAGGGATCATTTCCAAAAATTTTGCCAGTATCACTGGAGTCAGTTCTGTTTCATTAGTATTGACATTATGGAGAATCGTGCAATTGTTGTCAAGATATCCCTGGTGCTGATAGACCTGCAAGTAGGTTCTTAGAATTTTTTTAAGCTCTATTGATGCACTGCAACTTTTGGTTAGGGAGCCTACACATGCAATTTCTTTATATGAATATATCCTTAATGTGGTTAAGTTTGGAATAAGATTAGGAAGTAAACTCTTCATAGGGATTTTCCTATTACAGAGCCTAAATTTAGCCTCCTTTTATATAAGTGTAATTTTAGATCATGCAGTACCTACACTCTGTGGGAGGCTAGTGAATGAATGAATGAACTGGGGGCTGACAGTGTATAGACTTTCAAGTCCTTTACTCAAGAATGAAATGCAATTGATGTCAGCATGTTAATTTGATGGAGTGCATTTATAGGAAGCTTTATATAGCTGTTGGGTGTTAACTTAAAACCGTGTCTTCATTTGCTACATTTGTTCGTTTGTTGTGTCCTTAGGTTATTTAATAAAACATGCAGTGAAACACTAGAAAAGCTCCTGGACTTTGTCTTCCAAACTGCTATTGCTGTCAGTGTTAACATTCTTCATGTCTTAAAAAAAGCAGTAGTTTTTCTTTATAGCGGAAGTATGATTCTGAAGAGTTATTTACTCTTCATGTATTACTATACATTTTTATTTAAAACAGAATTATATAGATCATGGCTTTTTGTGATGTTGGAAGTCAAATTGAGTGCACTGTAGTTTCTGGAGATAAAAATGCTCCTGTATAAAATCCTTGCTAATATAAAAAATATGCAGAGACACATTTCAAGACGGTGCCACAGACTCAGATTCCTATTGTTTCTGATGGCCACTGTGGGCTTCCCTTGTGTATTTTTGAGTCTGATTGTATGTAACTGCACACAGTGGTGCAGTGCATGAAACAAGGTTGGTTTTCGACCACTGAATTGTCATCAGTCCGATCTTGTTATTACTCATAAATCTTGGTTTCTTGTAAGCACACTATAGATGCTCCCTGTTTAGTGCTCAGGAACTCCTTCCTTGGAAATTGTGTGCCTTTTTAATGTGTCATGGCTCAATTATCACATTCGGTTTTGGCTGCCAAAATAGCCATATATATTGTCTAGCAAGTGACAGCCTGGGCCTTTATCTCTTCCTGGCTGGTTGCCAGCTCTTTAATTGCAGCCCTGTGTTTGCTGTGTGTCACATCTTATGGTGGTCTATTATACCCAGCTAAAACAATATTTTGAAAATGTTTCAAATGTAAACTAATTCTGTGAGACTTTAGTCCTGTTATTTACATGATCTGCTGAGGATGTAAAGTAGGTCTTTTTTTCCTCCTACAAATACAAACATTTGTACCTCTGATCATCTTATGAGTTTCCAGGGCAGGGAGAAGACAAGATGGGGACGCAAAAATGCTGTCTTGTCCCCTTGAGAGCTGTAATTAAAGCTGTAACTTCTTATGCAATTTTTCATTTGTGGTTTCCAAGGCATTTTTAAAGCCAAATATTCTCTTTGTTCTGCCCTTTAGAAAAGAGCAAACATACAGAAACCGAGCTGAGATCTCAGTGGGAGTAGCAGAGCCTATGAGCTGTATTTCTGCCCAAATAAATACTTTGGGTGAAGACAGTGTTGGCTTTTGAGTGAATGGTGTCTTGGAGAGGCTGAGAATGGCGCAGGCGCTGTGCGCAGCACGTGCTGCTTTCCATGACAGGGGACTCCAGGCACAGCTGTACTCGCGGTGTGAAACCAGGCTGTTAGAGGGCTGAGCACTCCACAGCACTGAAGTGGGTGAGGAATCCTTGGGCGAAGCATGAGTCCAGTTTTCCGTGCTTCTCTTTGGACAATACTAGTCTCTTGGTCACTTTCTCTCTGAAGAGTGTACGTCTTGGAGAGTTTCAGCTCCTGGATGAGATTTATATGTGGTGCAAACTGCTTTGGCCTTGAAAGCAGTGAAGGTACATTAGCTAACATTCTTGGCTATGTAGATATTTTGGCTGAAGCTTTGCTTTTCCACTGCTTAAAGAGGAAATCAGGATTTGTTCTGTTGCTTGTGTAATAGGAAGAATAACTGTTTAACAAGAAAGACACGATGAAAGTCTTGGGAAGCAGCTTTGCTGTTCAGAGGAAGACAGAACAGAAGACAGCTTAAGAAAGATCCCATTTTTGTGCAAAATACTAAATTTATAATTAACTAGTAAGGGTTAGCTTTAAAAAAAAAAGAAAGAACAAGATACCCTGTGGGCAGGATTAGATCTACAGGATTTTTCTTCTTAATTGAAGGGGAAAAGATCCCATCTAGCTAAAGCCATATATGCTGGGAGAGGTTTGATATTAAAATGGGCTTTTTAAAAAGGAAATAAAAGCCTTAAGAATGCTCTTAAACCTACTTTCTGAAAAATCTAATGTTGTGTGAGAATAATATACTCAATTATGTGCATGTATGTTTTTTTCTGGTTAATCTGCTAGAAAAGTTCTGTTAAATAACCCCCTCCATACCTTTTTGAGAAGATGACCTGCTTAGGTAGGGTTACAGAGTAAGTATTAAAAGATATTTAAGAGACAGTTGTACATATATGGGGCAGCTGGAGTGAGACTGGTTGTGGCAGTTCTGCTGTGCTGTCACTGCTTGTCTCTTCAGGAAATGCATCAAAACAGTTGCTAGTATCACTTTGTTGTAGCAGGATCTGCATAATTCTAGTAGTTTACAATGTGACTGGTTTATCTAGTGTCAAAAAAAGGGCCACTTTACCATGCTTGAGTTTCTGCTTGAGTTTAAGCTCCTCATTGTTCCATTAAGCTTTTGTGTAAGTGCTGTATTTAGTATTTTTTGCAGGTGAGCTTATTATATATCTAAAATCACGTTACTTTCTAGTGAGTCTGAAGATGTCATCAGCTAAGTGAGTGCTAAAAGGCAACCTGACCGAAATCCATATTTTCTGTGTGCCACCTGGTTTGATAAGGCAGGTGTGTATGTGTGCATTGACATGGAGGCTTTAGGCATTCCCTGATGTAGATGTTTACATGATTTGTAAGAAGTCATTATTTCTGATGAGTAGTTGCAACACCCAGTTAACAGATACTGATATCTCATTGAAAAATACTAGCTTACAGTGTTAGATGTAGTCATTGCAAATTAGTGGTGGCCTTGGGGAAGTGAAGTTTCTTTACTATTCGAAGTCTTCACGTATCAATTTGAGTTAGATACAAGGAAGTTAAATCCCAGCAAGGCTTATACAAAGCCCAGCTGGCAAAGCAATGATGCCACTCAATTCTCATGACTGAACGTTCACTATCTGCTTGACAAAGGGTATGAAGGAGGATGTGATCAGGACAGGTCACAAGAATGCACAGCCTGTACGCCACTACAGGCTCATCAAGCCCTGAATGTTGAAATAGGGAATTATTGAGCAAATGCAGAAAACTGGTGGAAAGTAGGGTGTGCAGCAGAGCAGGGTGAGAGTAAATGCCCATGCTGTGTTTGCTGTGGAACTGTTGAAAGGTGCAATATGGTGCAGCCAAAATGCAGAAGTGCCATGAGCTAGTGGTGTTCGGGGTGAGTGTGGACCAGCTGCAGAACTGGTGCTTCAGGGTTTTGCTTGGCTTTTCACACACCAGCCTCTGCTTCCTATTGCAAGTCCAGTTTCACATGCTGCCTTTGTTCACTATTTCTGACTTTTTGTATCTTCTCCCTCTCCCATCTCCACCGCTCTGAAGTGTAAATGACACTGAATACTGGCTTTTTTTACGTGGAATATTTCTTTTATATTAATAGTTACCTTCTCTGGGGAATTAACAAAAAAAAAAGAAAAGAAAAAATTATACATCCTCTGCAGGAACATGCAGCGTGTTGAGGGTTAAAATAGGCCAGGAAAAGGGACACTTCACTTTCTTGTCAAATTGGCTTTAGTTTCTTAGATCCATCACACTGGAATGCAGTCCTGAAATGGCAATTTTCTTGTAAGGAGGAAGCAGAGCCAATTGATTTAAACTTCTAGTTGCATCTGCTGGCAATTTCCACCAGAAGCTAATTACAGCTCACAGCTATTTCCAACAGATGACTGACTGGTTCCACCTCTCAAAGAAGAAAGTTCAAACCTTTTCCCTTGAAATTGTAAGGCTGGGATAACATTTTTTCCAACAGCTATTTTACACACACCAACAGAAATCTTCAAAAATTAAGTACATTATTTTAGCATGCTACCAATACTATCTGTAGCTCTTTCCAAATCTGGAAGGTCATTTATTGGGCTTTGCACTGTATCCCTATATGATTTCAACACTACATGGTGTGCATGTTTAAATTCTGATGTGATTAGCCCAGGTCTCCTTCTGTATTGTCAGTTCTGTAAATTAGTTCAGGGTAACTAAAATGGTTCAGACCTTTCTGCTAAGTTAATGCTGCAGATTTGAAAGTAAGTACTGAAAAATTTGCACATCTTGATACTGTAGTTCCACTAACAAGAATTTTGCAAGACTGAACCTTTCCAACAAAGAATGGAGCATGATTTTTTTCAACTAGCATCACTAGATGGCGTTGCCTAGTAGTCTAACAGCTGAGAGTTTGTTTGAAATTAGATGAAATTAATGTAAATTGATAGAGTAATTAAAAAATATTTAAATCTTTCAGTGTGTGTGTCTTAGGTATTTTTTTCCTTATCAGTCATGCTTCTAATTGCTCAAGAGAGGATGCCTCATTGAAGTCTTACTTCTGCCTGTTGCAGCTTTAAGCAAGTAGTCTGCTGTAGCAATTTCTGCTGTGGTTCTTCACTCTTCCTTGGCTTGCTTGAAAACTTCTTGAAGTCATATGCTGAAGGACCAAGGCTCAGTCAGACCCTATGCACTATTTCATGCATGGTTCTGCACACAATTAGCCTCTTAATTGCATGCCGAAATATTAGCGGAAGGACTGCTTGGAGGCTGCCAGAGCAGACAGAACAAAAAGCCATGCCAGTGTGACTTTACAGAAAGCTCCTGGGATGGCTTATTTTTTAAGTATGATGTCCACTGTTATTACAGGCAACATGACATTTTAAAAAAAGTGCTGTTTGGGGTTTTATTCTGTTGTTTATTTTGTGGTGCAGACACCACGCACTTTTTTTATCTGGTTGGTTTCCTCTATTTTGTCCGTGGTCAGTCATGCTCCAGCTGCAGCACTGGCATGACACCACTGGGCCTGCATGTGGGGCATGGCCTTGCCTGCACACTGTACTCTGGCATGCTTTTTCCCGGGCAAGGCAAGAGGAAACCTGCCCTACGTGTCTGCAGTTTATTTAGCTGAAAGCAGAAAGGCATCAGGTAGATGGGTTTATTTGGGGAGGATGGTAAGGAGAAATGATGAATCAAGCAGCTTTTGTTTCGTGCTTTCAGTTCAACTCCATTATCTGCCTCTTCTAAAATGTGAGAATTTGGCATAACCTACTCCCTTTTCTTACTTTACCAGCACTTTTAATTAAAAAAATCTCCTACTTGAAATTACAGTTATTTTTAAATTCTTTCTTAACCCATTGCAGATATCTTTATCCGTCTACTAAAAACTCAAGAATTGTTGGCAGGAATTGATATAACTCATTTGTTTGGTTTCTTAGTTTCAATAATGGTTCTAGTTAGTCAGTTTGCCTGTAATTCTACATTTAAATGTAGAGTGTGCACACCTCTTGTTGTTTTAACACTTATGTTTACAAAACAGTATCTTCAAAGACTTTACAGTAGAATCTTAGTCTTAAGGTGATGTTGAATATTTGCATTAACACTTGGACACCTGTAAAGCAGTATCACTTTTCACAAAAGAATGAAAAATAAAAAAGCTACATTAAAGAAAAAAACAACAAACAATAAGCATGTACCAAACTGTATTTTGATGACAGTTGGTCACCAAAGTTTCTGTTTACTTAAGAGTTTTGAAATTAGATGCTAGACCTGATTTGAACTACTTTCTGAAAACCTCTGCAGTGTGTTTCTGTAGGTTAATGTAGTTCTTTGTGAAGCCTCACTTCAGAGAAATGGCAAATGAGATTTAGGGGAGAGAGCAAGGTTGTTTGAGAACTGCAGCACGATGATTAACAGCCTCCTCACGTGTGCTGGGGGGCTGTATAGGAATACCAGAACAGGAAAACCCTTAATCTTCTTTTACATGTCCATATGTTTTTAAATCATAATAATGGGAGTAGCTATAAAGTAATCAAATCACTTTATGGGCTGATTTTTCATCACTTTGTACAAGGTAATTGATAATAAAGGTACAAAATTTGGTACAAAAGAGCACTGGTGGGAGAGATCTACATTCACTTGAACACCTCAGCCAGTGAAGTATTGAAGCATGTGCTTATCACCTATTGAGGTTGGTGGGTTTTAAGCACACGCAGAAACGTTTTGCTGAGCTGGGTCCAAGGGAGGGGAGTCAGTTAAGCAGGGCCAAGTGCAGAAAGAAGAGGGGAAACCATCGTGGTGATGACGAGTCAGAAATAGCTACCGTGTTCATTAGTTTACAGGGGAAAGCCTTGCCTGTAGCTGTGCAATGCACTGCTAATATTTGTACCAGATCCCAGAACCTCATCTTCAAATATGTCTGTTCCACCAGTGGCTCCACATGGGGTTTAGCCCACTGTCAGGTCAGTGCATTTGGAAAGCACAGCCTTTGGTGCCTGAGCAGGGGGAGGAGAGAAAGTAGGGGAAGTGGGGACTGTCTGTTGTCCCCTCACGTTTGCCAGCTTTCTTGTAGCAGTTTCAGAAATATACCATTCAAAGGAATAATGTTTCTGGCGCACTTCCATCCCAGCGTCCTGTCTGTGAGCAGCAAGAGGCAGAAGTGTGGAACCAGAAGTTGTGAGGAACTGCTCACTACATTGCTGTTTCATGAGCATAAAATCAAAGTACACATTTGGTGCCAGTTTTTTCACCTAAATTTTACATGAGGGCTGAATGCTCATCTAATCCTGTTTATTTGGGAGCATTCAGCACATAATACTAAATGTGCTTGATTTTTTTTTTTATTTGCAGGTCACCTTTTAATGGAGCTGTAAAAGTAAGTGTAAACTGCACCTTCTTTTGTCATCAGTAAGTGCTGAAGCATGTAATGCTCAGGGCAGGAGTGTCTCTGGGCTCCCATGTGGGAGAAAGGTGGGCAGACCCTAGCACTACTCAGTAAGTAAGGGGGTTGAAAGGCAACATGGGCTCTTGTTCATTTGAACTGTCTGTTTGTACAGGCCTCCTCAACACTTGCAAATACCTTTTGTTTTTCTCTTGGGATGCTTGTCAGGGGACCCTGTTGTGCTAATCCTAACAAAGACATGTTCAGAAGGAACAAGTTTTGCTCCAAAGAGTTTAACTGCAATAACTAATGGTTCTCTTGCTTGGTTGAAAAAGAGGTCTGGATAACTTGTCTTGATAACCTCCAGGTCAGGCATAATTAGGAAACAGAGCTCAAGCTGTTACTCTGCATAGGAAGGTAGCACTTACCCCTTTCAGTGTCTTACAGAGGATCTTCATCCTTGGTAGAAGTCAATTAAGTACATTTTCCACATGATGAGGGCAATTCCTGTGGTTCCTATCTAAAGTGAAGAGAGTATCATCTGGATCCACTTTGCACCTATGCCAGAAATGCTGGTGTAAGCCAGCTGAAGCAGTCCTAGTTCTCAACCCCCTTTTTCCCTGCCTGATTTGCAGCTGTTGAATTCATTAACAGAGCACATAAGTGGGCAATGACCCAAAGCAGGGTCAAATTCACAGTACTCTGAATGCTTTGGGCTGTAATCTGGATGAATGGTGGAAGAAAAAGTCAGATCAGGAGTCAGAATGTCTTCCTGAACTGTCCTCTTCTGTCGCCAGGAGCAGGTTATAACCCCCAGCAACTGCTGCTTTGGATCCTCCTCATTCACTCCTTTCCCTGGGAGTTCCTTTGTTTGAATAAACGATGTCTGCATTCCCGTGGTGATGGGAGGAGCTGAGCCTTAGGGTGCTTCACCCTACATCATCCATCCCTTTCAGGCACCAGGCAGAAATGGTCGATGTCTGGAGGTGGCTGCCAGTGTTTTATATGTGTGCCTGCCTGCCCTGGGTGATGAGTGCTGTTCCTCCAGCAGTTGTGTGA
The DNA here is from genome assembly GCA_035222235.1 of Margarornis squamiger. Classification (NCBI taxonomy): domain Eukaryota; kingdom Metazoa; phylum Chordata; class Aves; order Passeriformes; family Furnariidae; genus Margarornis; species Margarornis squamiger. The sequence continues at coordinate 23,982,554 of JAWWTY010000160.1, forward strand.
TCACTGAAATCAGAATTAAGTTCTCATTTCTTAAAGAAACTGCATGTGTTTGTTTTATATCACAACTTTTTGGGAAAAAAACCCAATTGTTTAACTGTGGCATTTCCAGGAGGGTGGGAAAAATGCCAAATGGAAGAAAATGTAGTTTTTTAGTGGTTGTGAGAAGCAGGCTTGAGGATCTGTGTTTCAGGTGTCTGCCATCACTGCAGAAGTTGTCTTCCTCTGCGCAGACCTGAGCTTCCCAGTGTAATGTCAGCATTGCAGATGATCTGAAGTACATCTGGTGTCTTACTTCAGTGCCAGGCATGTGAATTTTTCTGTTTGTTTTGAATCAGTTACAATGAAAAAAAACAATGCTTTGACTTGCCCTCAGCACCTGAAACACACCCTTATGAGATTGCAAGTGATTTCACCCCACTTGTGTTTTTTCAGTTCAAAACAGCTTGGATGACATTTGTCAGGTCTGTTCTGTGAACATGAGAGAAACTCATGTTAAGTTCCAGAAGTTGGGAGCTGAGGAAGGCCTCAGCCCTTGTGTGGGCAGAGCTGTGGTGAGGGGCACTGTGGCTTCAGCAAACTCTTATGTGGAGTCGTGAGCATATTTTAAAAGTACGGACCAGGCAGTGGGCATCTACCAGGGGTTCTGTCTTGATTTCCTGTCTCCTCTGGGAGCTGTTCTCCGTGTGAACTGGGGTGTGTGGCTGCCAGCATTAGCAAACACCGAGCTCCCCTTCCTGTGCTGCTGGGAGGATGACATGGAGCATGAAGCACAGGTGAGCTTCCAGGCCTGATAGAGGCTGCCAAAAGGCAGAGCCTCACAGAGGGAACACCAGCTCGAAGGCTGTCTGTTTAGTACAGAACTGTCACTGGATCCTGCAAGGAGCTTATGAATACACCAGAGTCTAACACAGCCAAGGGTGGATGGCCAATGCCCCTGAGAGAGACCCCCCTTCTCACCTTGCACTTGTGTGAAGAAGACAACAGGAGTGTCATGGGACAGGAAGACTGGCAGGGTGTTTCTCAGTAGAAGCTCTTCCCTTGCCTTGTATCTTCTAGTGCTCCAGGAAAACATCAGTACTCAAGTAGAATGAAAAATGCCCTTTTTTTCCCTGTAAAAACAAAGTGTTAGGAAAAACAAAAGGTTCAACTGAAGTTTTCTGGAAGGAAACACTCAAGTTGGGCAGGGACAGAGAGGTTGGTGAAGGAAGTTTTGTGTAGTAGGGCCGCGTAATGAAGCTTGCATGAGATGCTCTCCTCTGCCTGTCACCAAGTTGGGACACACTGTGTTGTAGCTTCATTTTTTTCAGCCACTGCATGAATCAACTCAGGAGCAGGAGGCTGAAGCAGCAAGACAGCTGCTATCCTGTCCTTGGAGACCAGGAAGTATCAGCAGGCCACCAGACCTGACCCGCTTAGATTACATGCACTAAACACACTCAGTTCTGTTCTTCTGTCTGTTTCTCATCAAAAGGTTAGAGCACAAGCTGTAAGAAGAGGGACTTTGAAGGACAAGGCCCTCTGCCTAATTATGCATCAGGCCCCTTACGGTAAACAAATGAGCTAGAGAATGTCCCCTAAGTAGTCTAATTCCTATTGTGCCAACTCACAAAGGAGTAGTGGTGTTCAGTTCCTGCTCTTCCTTGACATTCACAGGTGCTCCTTCTCTGCCTGGAATTCTGCTCTGTGGCCAGGGAGACACTCTCTCAGCCAGTTAGATGTGAGACAAGGAGGGAGAGGATTGCTGTTTCCAGGGAAAGTAGGTCTCCTTGGCAGTGAGTGTTTACCTGGGAGAGCCAGGGACAAGCTTGGGTGCTTGCCAGTCCATTCTGAACCTGTGATTTGGCAAGTGTGAGGCAGTAGGAAGGAGAGCACCCAGAAGGACTGTGGAGAAGCACACCTAAAAGATTAGTTTGTCTGGCTGTGTCCTCTGGGAATACCATGGGTAGCTGAGGCCCAAGTGCTCCTTTTCACATGCTGACCCTGCTGTGGGAGCAGCAGTCTCCTGCACAAGGGAAGAGCAGGTTGGCAGCCTTCTCCCTGTTTGGCCCCTGGCAAGATGCGTGTCTGCAGGAGTGAGCTTGGAGAAACCCTTCCTTACAGAAGACTTGACAGCAATTTCAGTGACCTATGAGGACCAAACAAACTTGCTTTCACTTCCAGCATTGTGTGGTGAAAGGCAGTCCAGCTCTCTAACAGTTTCATCTTCTACGTGCTCTTTGTGGTGGCTTCCACCATGGTACTTCTTTGCATTGAAACTTGTCTTGTGATCCTCCTTTTGGCCAGGGAGTAAAAGCAGGCTGCTGAGGGTGGCATGGCTCTGCTCTGTGGTTACCTGCGATTGCTTCAGCCCATGCTTCAGCTTTTTCCTGACCCACTCTCCAAACAGCTTGCTTTTCTGCATCATCCCAGGGTTTCTGGGGTCTCACTTATAACCCCTGGCTTTTAGTTGGAGTATTTTTTCTTTCATAACTCCTCAAATGATCCCAAGGTCCTGCTGGCATTCTTGACTGGCTTTCAGTCTGGCATGAAAATGAGCTATCTACTCTCTCCTTTTTGTTGCTGGGCACTCAGATTCAGCTCTTACTTCCCTGTAGAGACCCCAGAGATAGAGGAAAAGGGCTGAGCAAGGGCCTCTGTGTAAGCAGAATAGGGGACAGAAATGACCACCTAGCAGCTAACAGTGACAAATGTTGTGGGGAGAAGCACTGTCTGTATTTGTTTGAATAAGGACAAGGAGACATTTACAGAGGAAGAAAAGCACAGTTTAAGCATATTTAATATTCATGTGAGCTTAAAAGCCCATAAATGTTTATAATCAAATAGATAATTCAAATTTACTGAAGTATACCTTCAATAAGGAGATGTTGCAAGCCTAAGGGCTTTGTGATTGCTTTGTTGATGGAGGATAGACTTTGGTGAGGTTATTACAGTATTGACTTGATGGATTTGCTAACAGGGTGGGTAATCCTGTCTGGCCTCAGTCAAAGCAAAAAAAAACCAAAAATAAGGGAAGTTAAGAAACTAGTGCCAGCTTATGGCATTGGCTGAGTAATCTCAAACAGTCATAAATATATTGTAGCTTTTAAGTTATAGAAATATATGATGAGGAAAAGGAAGACTTCATTCAGCAGACAGGATAGTGGCAGCCAAGAGCATTAGTTTACATTTTTATTAGGCATTCTCATTAAGGGAATGGGAGGGCAGGATTTATATGCTTCCTGTCTCATAAGGCTTATATGGGATGTTTCAGTACTGAGATGCTTAAGCATCTCAGACTAATGAAAAGATCATTTCAGGGCTCTTGAACTGCTTTATAGCTTGTGATAACAGAAAAGATGTGTTTATTTCAGGAAAGATTGTTTAACTGGTAGAGAAATGTGTTCTTGAGCACTGCTAGAGCAATATGCCAGTGGTTGTCACATGCATATGTAATACAGTAGCTGAATAGTGCATCTAATCTGTTTACCAAGAAAACAAGTAAAAAGATTGTGGGGTTTGCCTTTGCCCCAAACAACAGGGAATTAACCTGAAAAGAATTTGTTTCTTATCCTAAGAGATTGTATCTTATTCTGAGAGACTTTGTATCTTACTTGGAGAGATTGTAGAAATTCTGGGAAACAGATTTTTCTGTAAAACAAATATTAAATCTGAAGAAATTATAAATCAATTTTTATCTAAATCACTGGAGATCGGTTTAATTTTCAATTTTATTGCCTCTTTTAACACTATTTATTAATTCATTAGCTATACTAATTCATTAGTTATGCATTATTAATGTTAATTACTGTTAATTGTTAAATGTTAATTATTAATGTTAATTCATTAGCTATACATTAAGGTATACTTTATATGTATGCATTTTTAGATAAAAGCACAAATTGCTGTCTTTTTATGAATTTCGAATTAAGTACATTAATTCTTAGTTGTATATCTTGTGTCTTAAGTGTCTGAAGTGTAACACAGTATACTGGTTTAAAGCAAGTCCGCTAACTTCAGTGGCATTAGTCAAGACTCAGACAAGACTGAGAACAGAATTTGGTCAAAGGGAGGCAGAGTATGCTTGTTCATTTTAATAATGCTCTGCATAGCCATTGCCAGCAAAATATTTCCAATACCAACTGAATATACCAACTGTTATAGACCCTGCATACTTCCTGTGAAAAACTACAGATTAAAATAGCTTTGCTGAAATCTTTTCACCCTCCTCCATTTAATTTGAGGGGAGCATCTATCCAGAAACCATTAAAGAGAAAAATAGTTGAGTTTTGGATCTTTATTGGTCTTTATTGCCTTCCTCTCTCCTGCCCTGTTGCATGTCTTGGATTTGCAACTCAAAGCCATTAACAGCTCAAGAGCTAAACCTGCTCATCCTAGGCAGTGACTAGTTCAGCCTGAAGCTGAGAAATCACCTCTTCTCCTTGCATCCCTGCGGTTCCCTAAGATCCAGGCAAAGTCTCTTGTAAATCTTTAGGAAAGGGGAGAATAGGATATCCTCCTGTTGTGTGTTCTGCATAGAATGTTTCTAAAATTGTTGCAGCCAACATAAACTCTATCTCTTTAGGAACAGAAGCTAATACTGTGTATTATGATGACCTCGTTTATCATTTAAAGGCTCTGTTTAGTTGACCACTTGCTTCTTACATTTGTAACATTTCCCAGATAATAAAACTGAGCTGCTCTCTGACTTTCTGCAACCACTGAGAGAATGGTCCTCTCTCCCCTGCTCCTCTCCATCAGTTCCCGTGGACCCACCACTGGTGGGTCCTCAGCAGTCCCCTGAATTCTCGCTATCTGTCTGGACCTGATCATGCTGCCTTTGTTTTGTTTTTGACCATGCTTTTGTACACTGCTCTTCTAAGTAAGAATCAAGATTGCATCCAGCTGCTCCAGACTATTTAAATTTTTTGAAAGCGTGTTTGTCCTGGAACAGCCCCGTTGAAACGAACAGAGTAGTAGGACATGCCAAGTGTATCCTTGGCAGCTCTGAACAAATCCCTGCCTGATAACATGTTTTGGTTTGTTGTTCAACAGTGGAGTGAATTTATTGAAATTTCAATGATCATAATTAGGCTTCAAAAGTTAACATTGTGTCAACATGCAGAAGAAAAGTTGGATGTTATAGAGTCAAATTTCAGACTTGGTGTTGCTTGTTGCTGTGTGCGTGGTACTTCTGCCAGGACAGTGACATCTGTAACCTCTCCTTCAACAGGTGTTTTCATCTAAGATCAGTAATGGATCTAGTATAGGGCATCTTGTCCATCCTTTTGGTGTAGGATGTTTGGGGACAGGCCCTCAAAAGCTGAGGGAGCAGTACTGACCCCTTTCCAGCCAGACTTTTCTTTCTTTAAAACCCCATGCGAGTATCTTCGTTTGATGGCAGTTCCTTGGAATGCAGTGAGTCAGCTGATACAGTTGGGTTTGCTTCATCAAATAACTAAATTACTCCTTACCTCAGCAGAGTTTATTTTTGGTGTTTTTGAGGAAAGTGTGAATAAAACCCGACCATATAGAGTTTGAGGGTGTCGTTTTTGGGTGTTGGGTTTTTCTGGTTTGTTGTTGTTGAGTTTTTGTTGTCACAACACCTGTGGGACCTGTTGGAAGTCTGGAGGTGCTGTTTGACCTTGAGAACTCCTCTCAGTTCCAGAGTAGGGCGCAGTGCAGAGGCCTGGATCAATAAACACTGTATAGATAGCTTTAGCTTCTCAGCATTACCTGTCTTATGCCAGGCAGGAAAATGGATTGATGGCGCATTCAGATGCAAGCTGGCTTGTTTCTAGACTTCGTTCATGGAGTCACCATGGGCAAGGCCAGCTCATGCCTCCCTCAGTCACTGGTGTGTCACATATTCCCAGAGCACAGCAGCATGTGGCACTGAGATGAGTTTTGGGAAAAGCAGCTTCAATATTTTTCCATTTTATTTATGTGCACCACATGTTGGTGGAGTTTCTCAGCTGGTCTTGCTTCCTTACTAGTTGCTTGTTTGTACTGCTGAGGCCTGATCATTCTTGAAGGATTCAATTGTGATTCAGTAGCTGTGCAGAAATCCCTGAGAATGTTTTTGTAGGTTTTAACTGTGTTTTGTGTGCTTTTGCTAATGTGCCTTCTGTGAGTGTGTCTGTGCCCCAGGACGGGGATATCCAGCCTCAGGCTGGTGAAGAACTTTCTTTGTGTGTCAGGGAGAGCAGGTTTAGGTTAGATGTGCCACTGCTGGGATTACTTTTTGTCTTATTCAGTAATACAGCTATATTTTGAATCTAAGTCCTCAGCTAAAGTAAAAATAAAGTGTTTGAGAAAACTAATCTAAAGTAAGCAAATGTTTCTGTTGTTTGTGTGTTCATAAAAAAAAAAATAATTGTTTACGGTGTTCTTTATTGAAATAGAGGGAAGATGAGATTATACCTTTACAGATGAAAGCCAGTTGCCTTACCAGTTTTAGGCTTTCTTAGTAAAAATGAGGATTCGGAGTGCTAAGAGAGCACCTAGAAAGAATGCAGTTGCTGCTACTGCTTGGATAGCTTTACAAATGTCCGAGTGTAGAACAATTGCAAATCTGAATGTGCAATTCATATGTATTTTTGTGTTAAGCAGACTTCCTGCAGTACCTCTAAAACTGTACATGCAACTGTCCTGTACTGTACAGTCACTCTAAATTTCTGTTTGTTTCTCAGACTGAGGATGCTGGTTTTGATGTGCACTTAATACATCCTGTAGTATTTTATTTCTTGTATTTTTGTGTCATTCTTATGACATTGGCATTAGTTTGATGTCTTTCCTAGAAGAAAAGCCCCACTATTCTCTAAGACTTTTTTCTTTCTTATGAAGGTTAATAATTGTATAACTTGTAATTCCTTTTAGCAGTGGAACTGTCTTCCTCATAATTCTTTCAAGGGATGTTGGTGCTGAACTCAATTCAGCATACAAGCCATAGATGTTCTTGAGTGTTTTGGTATTTTGACTGGCAGGAAGCTGGGTACAGACAGTTTGCTCTGTAAATTAGAGATACAAAATATTTGTCTTACTAAAAGGTGATGTATCTAAAGTTGTGAATATTTATTTAAGATGGAGTATATAGTCACATCGTTAAAGAGAACGTCAGGAACTTGTAGGAGAGTTTAGAATTAAAGTTGTCATGTGTAACTTTGAATTTAGCATTACCTGGTTTATGAATATTTAATCACCTCCTCTAATATTTCCTTGTCATTTTCCTTGTCCTTTTCTATTCTTAACTATTGAAATACTTCTATATTAAAAAGAAATATTTTTAAGGAGAAATAAATGTTGACAGGAGAAATATAAAGACTGTTAACAGATCACGGTATTTCATGTAACTACAGAAGATTTACATCAATATAGTTTTGCGATTAAAATGTAAACATCTAGAGGCAGTGTATCATCCTTTTTAGGCGTAGCTTATAGTAAAAACATGAGAGATTATTTTCATATTATTATGCAACAGACATAAATGAATTAAGAAGTCTTTTGCCATATACAGAGAGGGTCATTGTATTCATTTGACTAGAAATTCAGGAAGAAAATATACTTCAGCTTTCAGTAGTGTCTGGTTGTTTTGTGATTATCTCAGGCATGTTCAGCAGTAAAGTTTTGTAAATTAAACTTCTCTTTGAAGAATATGAGTCTAAGATGAGTAATTCAAGCAGAGTTGGAATCACCAATAGAGAGTGACTCTTAGGTATTGCTGTCTGTCTATCTGATGAGTATTTTCAACAGATATAAAGCAGATAACTGTATCATTTATAATTAATTTTTCTTCCTTCACCCTGGAATTTTGTCTTCAAGGGATGAGGATTGTCTTCACTGTGAGAAGAGTAACAGCTTGAAGGAATACTAGGGGCATATTCAAGGGAAGGGGAAGATGATCTCTTTGAGAGGGGATGGGAGGCTGAGCCAGATGGAAGCAGAGAGGTAGAGCAAATGTAGACACGTTCTGGGAGAACCATGGTTGGTCTCTGCTGGCTGAGATTTTAGCAGAAGATACACACTCTCCTTACATTTTGGAAGGGAAGTTGAGAAGGCTGTGAATGGAAGTGAGAAGGTGTGAAGAGCTTAAAAAATTGAACTATGAGGAGGCTGAAAATGTACAGTCTGCAGAAGTGGTACATTAGTTTTGTGGACCAAACTTGTCAAAATTAATCAAATAACAAATAGATAAAGGTGGGAGGAAGTTAGGGTTTGAAAGTTGCGGTTTATTTTTCTGTTGTCTGCTTTCTGATGACAAATAGACTGCTATGTTTAGTTTGTTTGTGCTTGGCATATTGAGTGTACCGTGTTATTTGGATGCGACGCTTATCCATACCTGCTTCACCTTGTTCCTTGACTCTGTGAGCCACTGCTTGGAGCTGTGCCCGAAGACCATTCAAAAGCTAAAATCCAGCCTGTGCCAATTTGTTAGGCCACACTTTATTGGAAGTGCCAATGAAAATGCCTCCTGGCTTTTATATGCATTTGAGGGTGGAGCTTGACCTTCAGAGCATTAGGGATTTTCAAGGCTGGGATATTTGGGAGGTGGCTCCTCTCTGCTCCATACTGGTTGCTCACGGAGCATTTCCAAGGTGTATCCCAATGGCACCCTCTCGCCAGAGCCTGTCAAGTTCACCCTTTTCTGTGCTCCACAAAGTTCTCCCCTGTAACACTGCAGGTCTGATCAGGATTTGTAACTCCAGTATAGCTGAGCTAAGTGGATTAGTGTATGACTGTGTAGGCAGTTGATATTTAAGTGACTAATGTAATTCTTATGCACAGGAAGGCTTGCCATAGCCACTTAGTTGATCTGAGAAGCACAGAAATGACAATCTGCAGAGTATATCTAAAGCTTTCAAAATGGAAAAAAGGAAGACGAAGCATTGTCAAAAATAGAGCATCGTGGTATGTTCCACTTCATATTGCCAATCGCTGTCTCTATACCTTCAGTGGTTTAGTGCCTTATATCAAAGGTGGGCTGCTGCATCTTCCATGGGTCAGATGAGTCAGTAGTTAATGAGGTCATGCCGGGTGCTGGAGGTCTCTCCAGGTCAGATCTTTAAAGGGAGGTGCCTGCTCTGAAGTGTTTGAGAGGCATGTTGGAAGTGTTGTAGATTGACTGTTTCAGAGCATGTTAGGAGGTCTGTGTTTTCACAAAGGCACAGTGGTAAAATTACTCTAATAATGATTGAAATTTCTGAACATTTAAAGAAAAGAACTCATGACTGTTTAGGGCATTCAGGATAGCATGGGGAGCCAAGTGCCCTGGAGGAAAACAGTGTAAATATTTTCTTTATCTTTAAGACACAGAAGCTTAGGGTGGGCTCCTTAGAACCGACAAGAGTGACTATTCCCATTGAATGCAAGGAAAACATATGGAAAAAGTAAAAAATTACTGGTTCATCACTTCAGCATTGACTGTCAGCAGGAGAATAGTACCAGATTTTGCAGTACTTCTCTTCATAAAATATATTTGAAACAGTTTTTTGCTTTTAGTCTGATTGGAAAAAAACCCCATTGTTGCTGCCCTAGCATTACACTTTCGGCTCCAGTGTGGCAAACCCATGTGGGCCTCGAGTTCTTCAGGGCTATGCAGTTCAGGAGAAGCGCTGTCGTTCAGGTACTGCAGCTGCACATGGGGGCAGCAGTTCTACCCTGTTGTCCTGAATTCTTACACACGAATGAGGCCTCTTGCTTTCTTTCTTCTGAAGACGCAAGGGATGTAACATGTAGTAGAAGGGGCCAGTCATTTCTGAGTTTTGCTGCTTGGGAGCTGTGGTCATACTGGTGATGGAGGGATTGTGTCATTCTGCTCCTGCCAAAATGCAGCTTCATGTAACCACAGTCCTAGTGGATAGTCATCCACATGTGAACACAGCCACTAATTCTATGTTTGCCACTTTTTAGCCACAGAGGTTTTGTACTTAATACTAGCGTTTACTTGCAACAGCAGCTCAAATGAACATTGTTATCAAAGTGTCACTTGGTTTGGGATATAGCTGTTCCTTCTGTAGTGTCAGTTCCTATAAACTTAATGTTCCCAAATGCTTTTGATTATCATCTGCTGAGAACAGTATTTTAGGTATTTAAGTTAGTATTTTGAAGCTGGGAGGGATGCTACTTGTAGCAGATGATCATCAACTACCAAGAAGTACAATGTATTTAAAGCTTATTAATTAAAATGCATGCATCTAAATACATTTAAAACTGAGTGCTGGAAAAAGGTTATTTATTTTTATACCATGTAATCTACAACATCTACAGGGTAGAATTTGTACAAAACAAAAGTGAAGGTACTGCTTCCGGTTTAAATCATTACAGGGTCTTTCCAGAGCAGGTCGCATCCAGCAGTCTGGGTGTTTTGCCCAAGGTCAGAGTTCTTGCTTTGTTTCCTTTGTCCCAAAAGGTTTAAATAAAACAGCTCTGATGTTAAACAGGGTGTTCTTGCTGTACAACTACCAAAAAGGCCTCTTGGCCCTGGGTATAGGACACATTTTGTAGGTAATTCAGAGTCATCTTTCCTTCCATATCACAGTCAGAGCATGGTCAGACATTTCCTTTGCAATCAGCTGCACCTACAGAGTTGTTACCATCCTTTTGTGTTGGTTCAAACCCCTCCCAGCTCTGCCGGCTGGAGGATTCATGTGAGTGGGGTCTATGTCCCTGCATCAGACTAAATCCATATGGTTACTTGGTATGTATCCCACTGAAATAGGTTCTATCAAACTGAGTCTCCTGTGTCAGGAGTGCTGCAGGAGCAGAAATACTCAACCAACTCTTCACACTTCATCTTTTTCACTATATTCCTCAAGAGGAGGCATTTGAAAATCATTTCCATTTTTTGTAAATTGTAAACTTGAATGCTCAGTGCTCTGTATTGCCACTAGCACTTATTTGGAGTAAAATTCTGTGGACAAAACTCTTGCATCTGAGCAAATGTCTCACTTGGTTCACTTCTCTTTTCAGCCCCCTGTAAGATTTTCCTTTAAGTTATCCTCAATAAGCACAGCATTTGAGTGGCCATATGTTTGGCAAAACACACAGATAATTTACAACTGTTGTTTGTATTCGTTTTTGTAGTTCTGAAGTTATTTTAAAAACACAGCCTGAAGGACTTCTTCTAGAATTCATAAATTTTCACATAAATCTGGATTTGCCTGTACTTTTGCACAGCTCTCCAGAAAAGTGCATTTAGTTCATTAGTTTCATGCTGAAGTGTTAACTATTTAGGTTGTTTTATTAGGAGAGAACAAAGAACTCCTGGCTTGTTGAAAATGTGTTACACAAAAATAAGGATGAAAAGGTTCCAAAAGAGCTGATGCTAAGCATTGCAAACTGGATGAAGTTGTGCAGATTGGAAAGATTTACAAGACATCTGGTAATTAGCTTTCAACCCCTGTGGAGTCCTGCCTTGTGAAAGCTGCCGCTGCTTGTGCTGCAGGGGAACAGGAGGGGGATGAAGCATAACCCTGAAAAGCTGGATCTTTGTGTTCAAACCATCAATGGGCCATTGAAGAGTCTCAGAGTACCCCTTTGGAAAACTACCTCCAGCATCTCTCCCTTTGCAGGGTTGTCTTCTCTGCTGGTATTTTCTTGGTGCAGCGGGGAGGAGGAACAAACTATCAAAGAGTTCTTTATGGCTTTCCCTGCCTGAGCCAGTCTCTCAGCCTGCCCCACACAGGCTTGCTATGCTCCCCAGGGACTGAACCATGGCCGAGAATTGCTGGAGTGCGACTGGCCGGTTCCCTCCTCCTGCCCGGCCCAAAATGCCAGTGATGCTGGGACTGCTGTTAGAGCCGGGCACCTGGGCAGGAACCTTCTCCAGGGTAGTAAGTAAGGAAGCACGCTCGGGTGCAAGGGACCCAGAGCCAGGCCACAGAGTTTGATCCTTTCATGATTATTGTTACTGTTGTTATTACTGCTGCTGCTGCTACTGTTACTTTCCAGAACTATTTTTTTAAGTTTCATTAAGGAAGATTTAAGCAAGAGAGAAAAATTGCTATTTGAGTTAGTTTTCTAAGTTGTCTCTTGGGAGAACACCCTGGTTATAGGATAGGGTGTGTTTGGGGGGATTTCTGAAGTCAGGCATTACTTGTCAGAGACTTGGGAGGCTTCTGTACCTTTACTATGCTGTCACTTTTATTATTGTTCTGTCATGTTTATTATTCCCTCTGTAAAACAGAATATTGATCATCTTAAATACCTGGAGTAAAAATGGTTAAGGTCAAAATTATATATTTACTACTAGTTCTTGGGATTTTTGTTTGTTTGTTTGTTAGAAATATTTAATTATCTAAGCATCAGTAATCAATCCCACCAGGCTAAATGCTAATAAAAATGTTTATCCTTTCAGCTCTGAATCTCTTAAGTGTTATGAGCAGGCTGGCTGTCTTAAGTTAATTTTTCTAGCAGTGTTGTACTTTAAAATTAGGCATTTGCAGCAAAGAAAAAGCTTTATTGAGATCAGTTATCAGAAAGAACATTATTTTTCCTAGATTGCAAATGTAAGCCAATCTGTGTTTAATGGTGTTCGCTAAATTATACTGACTGAGAATAGGAAGGAAGTGAATATCAATATATAATATTAGGACATTGGAAGAGATTATACTTAATTTGTATATAACTGATGAACTTTGCAATGGCAGACATTAAGTGTATTCTTTCCTCTGATAAATCATGCGTATAGCCTCAAATGAAAACCGTACGCAGTCTGAGCCTTTTCTTAAGATCACAGCCGTTCCATGTCTGTGTTGTAGTGGTGTCTGATTCCTGAATTCAGTGCAACTGCTGCTGCACCCTGAGCTATTGGAAAGAAGGATTTAGGGACCAGGATCAGTGCTGTCCACATGCTTTTGGTTTGCCAGAGGTCTGAGTTGCTGGATCCTACTGCAGGCAGTGAACAGCCTCTCTCCAAACAACTGCCTTGAATCTGGGCTGGGGGAGAAAATTACTTTTCTTGGAAGGAAGTTGCAGCATATCTTAGTCCAGTGGTTCCAGCAGCCCAAGGTCTGCAGCAGAGTTCTGTACAGGTCACAAAGTCCTTGGCTTCTCCTGAGCAATGGCAGCTCCCTTACAGGAAGGGTGCAAAGTCCTGCTCCGAAGGCTAACCCAAACAGCCTCTGCTCCATACACTACAGCTGTCTCCGCAGAGAATATTTGCTTTGAAGAGTTACTCAAGAAATTAATGTTGTTACAGAGAGCAGTAGTTAGGCTGGATCTGGCTTTTCAATAAACAGATTTTACTGAGTGAGACTTGTTTCACTTAGATGTTTATTGACTTTTTTTTCCCCTTGAAATGGTTATTATTTTCACATTTTTCTTTAGTGTACTACACCTTTGTGGAGTACAATGAACTCATATCAGACATTGATTTCTGTGTATTTGTATGCATGATGCTTTCTCTATTCCTTTGAATTGTTGTGCTTCCAGAACTAAAGCTGGTATTCTCAGGGGTTTTTAATGCTTTTTATCCACAAATTACATTTATATATTCTCTGTACCAAGTGTTGCTTCAGCTGTCTCCAGTTCTGCAGTATACAAAACAGATTCCTATCCCCAACTGCTTTTGTTTTGATACTCCAAATACTCATATTCAGCTAGTGAAGTGTACCTTGCTGGGCTAATGTTTTAGCACCTGAATCAAGCCTGCAGGGTGCTCAGTACAGGGCGGTTACTGCTCATGGTGTTGCGTCACTCAACAACTTACCTACTAAATGAACAGAGTAGAATGGTGAAGAATCAGAGAGAGGATCCTCAGCCTCTGTTTTATAAATAGAACACTGCAGATCCAGAATTGCACTCACAGAGTATAATTCCAGCGTGTTTTAGGCCAATCCAGGTTGAGTTGCAGCAGCCTCCCACTTGTGCCCTACTCCCTGCCGGAGCAGTTCTTGTGCTGATGGCATCCATGCCAGTCTGCAGCCAGCTGCTGCTTCCAGGAGTCCTGGCAACCATCCTTGGTTACTTCTCAGTCCACTCAGCACCACAGAGCAACATGGAATGAGATTTCACAAGCACCACTACAGGTGTCAAGGGAGGGGAAGGAGTGAGAGGAAGCATGGATCTGGTTTTGCTGGGGTTGTGGGACAGCACCAGTCACCTTGCACTCAGGTCTGCTGGAATGTGTTATACTCTAGAGATTTGCTTTATGTATTCAGATTGTCAAAAGCCTGTTTGCAGAATTGTTTTGATAAAAGTACAAAGGTTAAAAAAAAAAAATCTAATATCAAATAATAGGTTAGATATATAAAAATTGCCAACATTTATAAGCTCCTACCCTGCACTGAATGTGAAGCTTTTATCATTATTTTGCTTTAAGCAGAGTTTAAGTCCCATAACCAGAGTTCTGATGTTCATTTCAGAGCATGAATCGTGGGGGGAAAACAAAGTGAAAATCTCGTTTAATCAACTCTCAGTGTAGGGTATTTTTTTAATCAGTTTGGAGACCAGACTAAAGACAGGCTTTCTGAACATTGGACTGTTGTGTTGAACAGGGTTCTTGTTTCTTGGCTAATCAGATTCACGCCCCTTCGAAATGGGTAACTGTTTTCAATTCTAGATAGTCCGCGTAGTCACCCCAAGCATGTTTGGGAAGGAGCCAGACTTGAAGAGGTATCCGTTTTGCTTGTGATGTGGGGAAGGCCTTGGTATATAAACTGGGAAAGGACAATTTTATTTTTTCTTTGAGAAATATAGCCTCTTACTAGTCTACAAAGATTGTCATTAGACTTTTATGGTGTCAAGTTAGGCATCTGACACAGGGAGCTATGGCACAGCATTTTCTGGTTTGTTAGGCTGTACAACCTGATGTGGAAATGGAGAAAGGCAAGGGGAGGAAGTATTTAAAAGTAATGATAGATTTACCTTTGGGAGAAAGCCTGTTCTAGAAGGTTAGGAAGACTGAAGCAAGAACTGACTTAGATGATGAAAATACAGACTTCCTTTGAAGAAAAATATTCAGTGCTTGCTACATGTTAATCTTCAGGAAGTTAGTATGAAACATCTAAAAGTACAAAACTAATATGCATGTATTAAAGGTCATTAAATCCCTACTTAGGTGCTTCTTATTCAAAGTGTTAATGGTGGTATTGCAGGCAGGCTGTCTGACTGGCTGGTTTTGTCTTTCATCTCCTTCTGTGTGGGCAAACTGGAACTTTTTTGCTGAACTTGAAAGCTGATTTTTACAGGAGTGGGGGAAAGGCAACTTCTAACTATATTGCTGTGAAGTGGTGGAGAAGCCCAATCCTGGACATCCTGGAGGCAGAGGAGGAAGTTCCACTGTGGGAGCACCAGGCATGTTGGGTGTTCATCTTCTTGACAGGTGGATACACCCCCATTTCAGTGGAGGAGACTTCTCAGTCATTCTGTCTTTCTTGGTCCTTCATGAAGTACCGGAATAAATTGTGTTCTGTAAATTGCACTTTATCCTGTTATGATATTAGAAGAAAGTTTTTCCACAGCATTAACACCACTCACAAGTTTAATCACAGATTCTGCCTTTAGGATGGAATTGTCAGATGGTGGCGATTCTCTAATTCACTAATGTGCTTTCTATCTTGAAAAGTGCTGTTCAGAGGTGCTCCTTTCAATTTTTGGATGAAGGTACCTTCCTTAGAAAACAAAACATAATCCACAGAGCAGTAGAAGATCTTTTGAATGCATTGGTCAGTATTTGAAGTTGCCTAATGGTTAGGTGTTTGAGGTAGATTGATAGCAGGGAATTTCATCTGAACATCTCTAATTAACTTTCAGGCTTAGTCTGTTGAAAATTGCTCAGTTAACCTTTCCTAGGCATGAGTATGTACTAGTTTACTAAATTTTTAAAGCCAATTGCATTCTTAGATCCTTTAGTGAAATTATTTTAACTGTTCTTTTTTCCTCCATCTGAAGGGCATGCATAAAGGATTTGGGGAATAATAGGTTTTCTTTTTTGTCATCAAAAGTGTTGTTGAAAATATTGGTAGGAAAGCCTAAACTGGATTTCTCAGTGTCACTTAACTTTTTGACCTCAAAATTTTGAAGTGAATGATGGAGGTGACTGGTGTCTAAAACACGTGGATGCCACAGGCTCATTGAATGACTTGCTAATCATGTAATGTCACCCCGGTGGGTAAGGGGATGGTCCGGGATGTGGGAGATTTACACTGCAGTCAAACTCCACAGCACACATTTGCTGGAAGGCATTAGGCAAATGATTTAGTGTCTGAGCCACCTCCATTTTGTGTTTGTGGACAGAAGCCTTGAACTAAGGCTGTACACTTTCTCAGGTACTCTGTGATTCTTTCAGTAGCAATTGCTAGAATTGGTATGGAGGTAAGCATATTGAAGAATAAAATGTGTGTATCCCAAATGAGTTTTGTTTATATTAGGGCATTGAGAAGGATCCTCTCTCGTGGAAGAAAAGCATAATTTTCCACGTTTGCTAAATCCAGGTTCATCAGTAATTTTGAGTGGAAGGAAAATGTGAACTGTGTACCTGCTAGCCAAATTTCTTCGACAAAGTGATTTGGCCTTAGAGCAATTTGAGCTTTATACTAACAGCAAGAAAATAGTATGTTTTGACACTAATACTGCTGGTGTTTCAACACTGATGACAGGGAACTGATCTTTTATTTTGTGCTAAATTACAGCTGTGTTATAAACACATGGCAGGGTATCAGGAAATGTTTCCCTTTACTGGCTGTCCTGCTCTGTATTTTAATAGGTAGTATGGAAAATTTCTCCTATGTAGACATGTGAGAGGGACTTCTATGCAGATTTCAAGTTACTTAAACCAAATATTCAGCAGGAACTTTTTTCATGCCTGAGAGTCCTGAGATTTCTGTTTTCAAAACCAATTCATGTTTGGTAAACTTTTTTGTGTATTGCCTGGATACAACTCCTCTGTCAAGAGCATAGACAGAAGCAATTTAGTATGTTTTGTTACATTGTTTAAATTCAGTATTTCTGTTGTAATTTAGTAAACTGCGTTCAAAAGAAAAATTACAGGAGTTCTGCCTCCATAATTGGCTAGAGTTGTTCTGGAAGATGTAAAGAACCTGAGCAGACTTCTAACAGCAGCAAGAAAGGTCCTAGGAACTAGCAGGAATACAAGGAGGAAAGTAATCTTGAGCTGTTGTAGCAATGAACTATTTTACTGGGGCTTTTGGCAGTGGAAAAACTGTCAGCTTTCCAAAATACGGTACTTGGGTTATCTACATATTACAGCTTTGATGGAATTAGCAAATGATTTGTTAACTCAGCTTCCTTTGGTAACAAGTATATATTCTACTAATGGCAAGTTTAGCTCTGGAGGTTCTGTTAGTCTAAAATACATCTTTCACTTTGGGGTAAGCGGCAGCAGACCTGCACGCGGTCAGATTCCCCTAAGGGTACGGTTTGACATGTCCCAAAGGCAGACAGCCACATGATTACACTTCTAAGCTGGAGCAGCAGACTAAGGTTTATGCCTGACACTGGCTGCAGGGGGGCAAGTGATACCTGATGAAGCATAAAGCTAATCCAGTGATGTTTTTTGAATGTGTATGGTTTGGCCAAGTTAGTTTAGGTTGGATCAGCACTTTGCTTTGAGTAGCCACACTGCTTTTGATTTGGTAGGAGGAGCTCTCCAGTTGTATTTGCTTTGCATTGAACCATGTCCTCAGGCACAAGTCCTGCACTGCTTTACAACTAGCTGAATTATCAGGGGATCCATGAGTCAAAAGTAGGTTTTATTTTTTTTAAAGGGTAATTTCTAGATTTCAATCTTAAGGGCGCGATAGACCTTAGGGAAGTGACAGAAGAAAAGGTTTGTGCGGTGATCTGGACTCTGTGTATCCTCATTTCTGCAGAGCCTCTGGGGATCTGCTAGAAGCAGTAAATAACCTTTTTTCAGGAAACAGATGTAGCAGGTAGAATAAGAACAGTTGTAGCTATATAAAGAACACAATAGACTGAAACTTTCTTTGTAAAAAATTACACATAACCTGTAAACCTTAATAATAGCTAGCACCTTATCAAAAAGTGTTTTCAACATGGTTTCAATACATTGCTATAGACAGCCCACATGTCCAACCTTAGAAAAATGCTGTAATCCTAAAACTAGGGCTATACTTGTAGCTCTTTTTAGCAAAACCAGTATGCTTTCTGTGTCTAGAGGATGTACTACCCAGATTCTGTAAGCAGAGGTGCTTAGGCACTGGTGCTGATAATATGAAAACTGAGAATAAGAACTCCAGAGAGCCCTCTAAACAAGGCATAGAAAAATAAAGGAAATGGAAATTGCTGTCCATGCTTGTCACAGGTCACAAAACTGAGAGCCACCCACAAACTTAAGCCTTTTAATTAATGTTCATTTCCTTTCTTGTAATCTGTAACCAAAAATACAAGAGTGCCTTCACACTTGGAAAAAGAGGATTAAGGAAAAAAATGGTAGTGGACAAATTTTTTTCAAAATGTTGAAAATATCAAAGTGAGAAAATAATTTGAGCATCTTTCCCTTCCCGTATTTAACATGAAAATACAACTACTGGTAAGTGATTTGCGCTCTCGCCAGGCTTCGCTGAGTAACTCTCAGACAGCTTGCACCAGACAGAGATTCTTTGGTGAGATTATTTTTGTTCTTTAATTACCAACAGCGTGACAGTGTGTATCTGTGTATCTAGCTAGATAAAAGGCTAGTGTACGACAAGATAGTGTGTGAGAACAGAGCCAGACAACCCTTTCTCACTGCATGGAGGGTGAGGAGGATTTTCTTAAGTACTGAGCTTAGTGGCTTGAGTTAGGAGCCAGGCCCCCCTGTGCAGTCAGTGAATAGCAGGTGTCACCAGAGGGAGATGGAGAACCTTGGTTGTAGGGAGCATTTAGATGCTCCTTGTGCTGCACGGTCACTGATGTCTCTACCCTGAATTGTCTGGGAAGTCTGAGGTGCAAGCATCAGCATCCACAGTAGATATCCTGCATGGTAGATATGAATCCTCTACCTCTGTGATAAGCTGAAGTTACCTGTGCCTGGGGCATTCTCCTGCCACTGGAAATGAGTTCATTCAGCTCAGAAGCTTAGATGGTGGGGCAGACAGACTCACTGCTGATGGCATCTCTGTATTTGCCTGAATTGTACGTGTTGATAGGATCTGTTGAAGCCCCGTTAGCCTCTAGTGGCACGGTACTGAACTAGGAATCATCCAGCAGCTTTAGATGAGACACTGCTGTCCAAAACAAAGTTTTTTGTGCTGGTAACATGCTGAGTGCCTTCTCTACAGTAGGATTTGTAAAAATCAGTTTCTGAAGCTGTGTTGTGGATTTTACAGAACTTAACTATGTAGCATTATGAAGTGGATTTTTCAAGCATGAGATTGTCGATCATAGTTGAGGGCATTCGTTCTCCCCTTCCTTAGTACTTTTAGTTGAAATAAGAAAAATAATAAAAAAGATATCTTATTCTTCTCTTAAAACACTTCACTTAGATGTCTTAAAGTCTTCACTTAGATTGCTGTAAAAATTATAATTATGCCACTGTGACAGAGTTGTTGTGATTGAGCAGTCTGGGAAGGACTTCGTGAGTTTTAGTTTTGCTGAATCTCATTTTGAGATAAACGCTTGGGAAGTATGGTGGGAGCTCTTTCCCTATCTAACTCTCACTCCAGGTGCCTCATTTGGTTTGATAGTTCTGCCCTTGTGATGATCTTAGAGGTCTTTCCCAGCCTTTATGGTTCTATTATTCTGCCTGCCTGGGTATCAGACCTAAGGGCAGACTCTTTGAGAGGAGAAAGTGGAAAAATATTCCACCACTTAAACCCGTGCTATGTAGGCACCTGCCTG
>JAWWTY010000160.1:24002429-24017216 GCA_035222235.1 Margarornis squamiger
TTTGTTGGCACCTGCATCCCCCCCTCCCCCCCCCCCCCCCGACAGTTTACTTGAGGTATAGACCAGTAGCTTTAGTGTTATGGTACCAATGACATAAAACTGTTTCAGAGTCTGACAGACTTCACTGTCGGAGGCTTCCTGTAAAACAAACCCCCCTCCCAGTTGTATCCTATTACAGACCCATATTCTTTATCACAATAAAGCATAGCACAGAGTTAACATCAAATCTAGCTAAATTACATTTTCCTTCATCCTTTTTCTTCTTAATTATCATGTCTCAGTACTATGAAGTTGCATTCTGTCGCCAAATTTAGAGCCCTGTGTTTCAAAGGAGTGCTGTTGACAGAAGCACATTTAGCAAGTGCAGAAGGCAACATGCTACTAGCATCATGTAGGTTGGAAATTTCGTGTCCTAGTTTCTCATCCTGCAGCTAGTTCCATATGGGCAGCTTCAGTGCATTTTGATTTAACCAATTGTAACAAAAGCTGAATTTGGATTTCTGTAACCACTGCGTCAGGAGTCTTAACAGGCTTCTTGCTGGTGTGAACGCTACTTTGTCCGTGTGAATGCTCATTACACTGTACTGGAAAAGCTGTTCTTCATCTTCATGAAACTTGAGAGCCAGGGTTCAGCAGAGTTAGGTTTGAAGGACCTGGTGTGAACCCATGGGCCTCTCGAGTTTAACCTCATGTCTTTTCAGATTCACCATCTGAAGTCACACTTGTAAATTAGATCTGTACAGTGGACTAGCTTGGCTAGAACATGGTTATAAATCCTTTGTCTTATCTGGATCAGGTATATATCCCTCAGTGAAGTGACATAATGGAAGTGGACTAGGAAGCAGATGCAGCCAGTTAATCTATTGTAAAAAATCAATCCAGCCCTAATGTATGAAGTAAAACCCCCTAATTTTGCAATTTTGTCATTTCAATTAAATTGCTTTATTATTTTGTCTGAGATGTTTTTAGAACATGTTGTAAAAAATAAATCAAGTGGGGTTTTTATTGAGAATATACTGCTGGTCCATTTACTGAATTTGTGATGTCCTGTAAGCTAATTTAGGAGGGCAGCAGGCTGTTAGCAATGTGCTGCACAGGTATGTTGTGTGGCCAAAACACTGAAGTTGTCATCAGACCCACTGCTCCATCAAGATTTTGTGTTCAAAGGGATGGGAGAGAATTTTGTGTCCGTATGGATTCCATGGGGGAAGTCATAAGGAGCTGGGTCTTTCAGTGATGAAAAGAGAAGGGGAAGAAAACCATGGAATTTCCCCATTGTAGTGCTCTGCCTGGGATATTCTGTCCAGTATGGTAGACAGTGAGAAAGAGTCCTAGGCTGTCACTCATCACAGTTCTCAGGATTTAAGGTGGGATGCTTGAAGCCTATGCTTGCAATAGGACAGTGAGTGTCTTGAACACCAGGAGAGCTTCTGGGAATGAAGAGCTCAGGTACAGCCCCTAGAAGTGCCTCCTGTGCCAGCCTCTTTAGCGCCCAACAGGAGGACAGTATTTCCAGTGGGTGTATCAAAGAAACAGAAAATCACAGACAGAATAAAGCTTCCTTATTCCCAGTTTTCAGCCTGGGTGTTTGCTGTTTTCTGTGGGACGGGAGAAGTTAGATTTACACTAGGGAGCAGCAGTTCACTCCTTGCATCTCTCTGCAGCACCGAGGCAATGCTCTGTGGTGACAGAGAGGCGAAGGCAGTGACACTCCCCTGTGGCTCAATACTCAACCGAGGTGTGGCCTGAGGTAGGACCCACTGTGCTCAGCCTGCAGTCACCCGAGCAGGGGTAACCCCACTGTCCTGGCCTTGGGGAAATCACTGCGGGGGCTGAGACTGCCTTGAATAGGTCTGGTGTCTTCTGCTGAGTCAGAGTGGGGGTTTGTTTACTTCCAAAAGAGATTACTTTGGTATGTAGGCAGAAGGCAAAGTAGAGTATGGCTGCCTTAAGATGATCCCTAGTGGAAATACACAGGTTGTAGAATCCAAGTGTGGTGCCTTGTGTCTCCTCACACCAATAACGTAGCAATTGCAGGGATTTTCAGGCTGCTAATGAAGCAGGGTTATCGTTTACACCACTGGAAGTGAGACACCAGCTGTTAAATAGAAATTTCACAAACTTCATTCAGATGTAATGATTTAACATTTTAAAATTTTCTCCTTTCTCTGAGTGCAGTTATTGTTACAGCTTTGTGTTTCTGTTGACATTGTAGAAATTTTTCCTCAGCAGTTAGGATGGGTTTTAAACACAGTGGTTTTTTCCTGGTTCAAGGTTAGGACCTTGTAACCTTTCCCGTGTTACAGCCCGCTCCTTTGATGTGTGGGTGGTAGTAGTGGAAGAGCACAGCAGGCAGCAACAGACAGAGAACACTGCCCTTCCCTCATGGCTGCCAGCTGATAGGTGCCCCTGCTCTGGCTTGGGAAGAGATCACCAGCTAGTGTGGCACCACACTGGTGCCACACTTCATTGTGAGTGATTCACCGGGCTGAAATACATCACTGATTTAATTCATCTATTTCATTAATCTGATTGAATTGCATCCAGTTGTTGGAAGTATATGAAAGAAAGGTGCCTGACACACGTGGCAGGAGCACTAACCTCTGCATTAAACTATAAAACTGTCATTAGGATGTATAATGCTGAAATTGAATTGCTCCATAGAAATTTGGGTTTCAAGCACGATACTAATTAGCTGTAAGCTTGATGAGTGTCAAGAATTAATTGAAACATTTCAGTGGCCTGTGTGGGTTTTAAATATTGTCATTATTGACCCAATATTTTCAGTTCTTACACTAATTGCTTTTTGGGGAACAGGAATAAAATTATCTTTTGGAGCGACTGAGAGTACGAATGGTTCATTATATCACCAAAACTGGACGCCTTTGCTTCTGAATTTCCCTTTTTTTCCCCTAAAATTATCTACTGTTTTCCTCCCACTTTTATGCATGCATTGCGAATAGAAAGGTGAGTGAGTTTAGACCCAAACTTTATTTTGACAACACTTGTAGTTTTTCTTTCCTAGCTGTGCTCTGGAGACCAGCACTCCATTGTTACCTACTTTCTTTTTGGCAACAGAAAAATAGCTACAGCTTCATCAAATAATTTTTTTGTTTTTAATTAAATAGGATGTCAGCCAAATTCCATCATTATTTTGTCCTGTTTATGAAAGACCTGCAGCATTTGGTACATGAAATGTCTACAAGATAAACAACGTCCTGAAAAATTATGAATTGAAAGGGAATTCATAATCAAAATCAGCTTTTGTTTTTTTTCCTCAAATATGATTTTAAAGTAAAAATAGCTCAGTTTTTGTTGTGGGGGTTGCAGATGTGTAGTGCAGACTGCTCATATTCCTTGTCTCTGATGATTGTCGCCACATTTGACTAAATAGTAAGGATGAATGTCCAACATGCAAACATATGTATGACAAGTACGAGAGCTGACATGACATAGAAGGAGCCTTAACACTTGGAGGGCTTGCAGGGAGGCTCCTTGGAATGCTGAGTAATTCCAGAATCCACAAACTCCCAGGCTACAGTGTGGTGCCATGCCCTGTAACTTGTTTCATGTGCAATCACATATGACAGTCCTCTGTGCCTGTTCCTTGGGACCACAGAGGGAGAAAGATGGGCATGCTTTACCATGTGTCTGCAAGGTGTAGGTGGTGCCTGGGAAGCTGCTGAGGAGGGGAGAGTTGAAAAGATCTTTTACAGTGCTGTGTTACTGACTTAACCTGCATAGATGTGATGAATCTACCATGTCTGCGTGAGCTCTGCGTTTTCTACAGCAGTCGGTTTGGATCTCAGGGTGTTGGGTTTAGGACCTTTTGTGGATGGTTAGGTTAGTTTTTACCCCGACTTGCTTACATATTTGGGTTTTTTTTTCGTGAGGAGGTTAGATGGTTGCTGTGTGATAATAGCATTAATAATAGCTCAGATGTCAAGAAAATGCTGGTTCATTATCACTTCTTTTGAAGCTTTAATAATTAATTATGCAATAACCCTTCTCCTAGTGAGTAGTGCATTCAGTATTGTACTTCTTAAAATAAACTGGTTTTGGCTCTCCATCTCATTGCCAGTTGTCCAGAGGCATAACACAAATGTACCCTGAAGAAAACAGTTATTAGGAATGACAGTGCTGTAAGAAGCTCAATTCCATGTTACTTGATTCTCTCTCCCTTCCTTGGTTTTGCTGCCCAAGGGTGTAACATTTCACTCTGGCCTATGAAAAAAGTGGCAATAAATGTATATCAATATACTTGAAAGTCCCATTTTTTATGAAGGTGTGATCTGTTAAATGCTTGAAGAAGATGAATGTGATCAAGATGTACAACTCCTTTTATGTATGAATATGATTGTCATTGGAAGGGTGTGATGTAGAACCTCAGAGCAACCACATACTCAAGCAAGCAGGTCTGTTTCAGACAGTGAAAGTCCAGTAGTTCATGATTAGTCTGTCTCATTGCTGTGTCTCCAAAGGGACTGCAGAGTACCCAGCTTTTGTGCCAGTTTAAAACACTGAGCCCACTGAACCCAGTTGAAAATTAGGCAGATGTTAAAGATAGGCAAGTGGTTTTTATTAATCAAAATGAATGCAGAAGGAAATCTATAAAATGCCTCTCTTAAAGGTGCATTTGACGCTTTCTGTCCTGTTTTTTCTTGACACAGTGCCGGTCCTAAAGGAGATAACATTTATGAATGGAGATCAACTATACTCGGACCTCCAGGTTCTGTATATGAAGGAGGCGTTTTTTTCCTGGATATCACATTTTCATCTGACTATCCATTCAAGCCACCAAAGGTAAGGGCAAGGTTTTCACAAATGAAGGGAATGTAACTTGCAGCCAAGTGAGTGCACATTGCTTTCTAAATATCAAATTTGTTTATGGTCTCTTGAAAACTATGAGGTCCAAAATCTTGGCTTGCAATCTCAGGGAAATCCTGTCTAATTTATTTCCTCATTACCATAGTCCATTTTGAAGCTTCACCAAGTGATAAATGAATGATAATATTCATTTAAGAATTTAAGATTTAAGAAATTTCATTTCCATCAGAAGACAACACAAGGCCTTATATGTCCTTCTTCTCATTCCAGCTACTAAAATACATGTATAATAAAATATTTTCTGTTATGAGCCAGATTCTTTATTAAATATTATCATGAAATATTTAGCAAAATAAGAAAAAGCTAAAATAAGTCTACACAGACAACCAGAGTGTTATATTGTGACTTCAAACTGGGTAAATTACTGTGATTTCCATTATTATAAAATGTCTATTTACTACTAAGATCAGCAACCTTGTGTGCTAATGTTTTTCAGTAAAAGCTCTTTTCAGTAGATTAAGCTCAACTTAAACTAAAACATCAATTTGTTGCTCCGAAATAGTATGGACACTTAATAAATTATAGTTTACTAGCAGACACCAAAGAAGTTAAAGGTTCTTCCCTTCTCCCCTCCCTTACTGCTGAATTACAAGTCTTGACCGAGTCACCAGAAAAGACACTGCTGACACTCCCAAAACTAAATACATTCCACCACTCAACATTCTGCACCTTAAAGGCTTTTGTGGCTCTAATGTTGTTATTATAAATCAAATACCTTTTTTAATTCCCAGAGTGACTGCAGCATAAAGAATAATATATACTCTATGTATTTCACACTTCTCTGAAACCCACACTGTTTAATATGTTCTGAGTTAAAACTGTTGTAATGAAGTGATGCAGAGTTTTAGACAAATTCCTCATTCAAATCTTGTAGGTTTTTGGGGGTTTTCTTAGAGCATGATAATTTTTTATTTTTCAGGAAACATTGTGGATTTCCCCCACTGCATCATTAAAAAAAACAAAATGTTCTTCTTGTGCTTTATGTACTTAAAGCACTTACATTTTTCCAGCTTCTTATTTGTGCAGAATAATGCTCACATTATTGATATTAGTCTGAAATAATTTAAAAACAAGGATGGATTTAGTTAGTGTAATAACATTGTTTTGGCTGTATATTATATCCTGCCTAATGAAGGGTAAGACAAATATTTCATTGCTAATTTAACAAGAATAATACAGTGCTCAAATTTTAAATGTTATTATTTAAGTATTTTCATGGTCTGTATCTAGGATTTTGAAAGAAAGAAAAAGATCAACTAATACTGCACACGCAGACAAGTTCTGTCAACTTCTTCACCTTCAGAAACCACCGTAAAGTTCTGTTTGTGATTGGAATGTTCCTGATGTGCAGTTTGTTCGATAAACAGCTACAGGACCATAAAGCAGGTTCTCATTCTTTGTGGGTACCAGGCAGAGGGCCTGTGTGAAAGCAGTTTATGCCCCTGATCTCTTCATGGTAGGTTTCTTAGAGGCAGCCATGGCTACTGTAAATACTGTCAAAAACTCTTTTAACCAGTTGTGGTTTAGAAGATGAGCAGAGTGGAGCTGCCTCTGCAGGAGTGGGAGCACCACGGGTGCTGCGGCTGCTCCGAACCCGGGGGCACTGCCCGGGGCAACACTGAGTGACTCTCTCCCTGTCTCTTATGCTGTGATTCCAGGTTACTTTCCGTACCAGAATTTATCACTGCAACATCAACAGTCAGGGAGTCATCTGTCTGGATATCCTGAAAGACAACTGGAGCCCTGCTTTGACTATTTCAAAGGTTCTTCTGTCTATCTGTTCTCTTCTGACAGACTGCAACCCAGGTAAGGAGCTGAGAGTTCACTGAACGTCCACTCTTAGTTGTTTGACTTAGTTGCGACAGAATGTAGTTTGTATATTTGATTGCATGCAGATTAAATAAAATGTAGTATTTTTTAAATTGAGGATGAAACACTCCTGAATTGGATGTGGTGTCCCACGTTTAATGGTGCTTTTCACTCCTGTAGTCCAACAGAATGTAAATAGCATTAAGTCTTTTTTTTCCCAAGGTGTGATGGAGAAAATAAGCTGATGCCATTGAAGGTCTGTATTGCAGGAGCTCCAGCAAGTGAGTGGTTGATCCAGGATAACAACAACATTCTCTTGAGTTACAAATTCATAAATCCTGCATGTCAGAAGGGGCCACAGGAAGTCCCCTTTAAAAGCTTCAATCTTGCAAATGAAAGGGAGATGATGTTCAGAGAGATTTCTCCCTTTTTTGAAGAGAGTTCTTGTTCCTGTTGGGAGGGAAGGATCTCCACCAGAAGCAGTACGTTTTCTCAGCAACAACTGTGCCACCAGTGTCATTAGGCAATGAGTGCTAATTGCCTGCAGTCAGGGCAGGAACTGAGCAATAGTGCTAAGGTGACAGTTCATTTACAGAAAGTGGTCGTAGTCTGGGAGAAAAGGATGAGCCTCTCTGGT
This sequence comes from Margarornis squamiger, assembly GCA_035222235.1. NCBI lineage: Eukaryota > Metazoa > Chordata > Aves > Passeriformes > Furnariidae > Margarornis > Margarornis squamiger. Next base: position 24,009,763 of record JAWWTY010000160.1, read on the forward strand.
ACAAAGGTCTGATGACTTTGGAAGCAAACTGTCTCCCCTCGGTGTGGTGCTGCAGCCCTGATGCCCTCACACTCCCTGGGCCCGTGTGGCTCAGTGACAGGAGTGCTTCAGAAGGTGCTTGCTCCAAGTACCCCTGCACCCAGTGGCCTTCCAAAGGGGTGACAGCAGAGCACCTGGCTGGGACATGATTCATGTATATGCACACAACCACACCAGACTTCGCTGTTTTCTTTTTCTGTTCATTGTGTCCCTTGTACTTTCTTGAAAATGTCTTATATGGTAAGACTCCACTGTATCTCACAGCATTTTCTGGTCTAACAAACACTGTATTTTGGAATGGATGCTGTTTTAAAAATAATGTGTTTGTTTTGCTTTTTTGTTTTAGTTGTGGAATGGTTTCTGATGCATTTTCTCCTGCCTTTTGCAGCTGACCCTCTGGTTGGAAGCATAGCCACTCAGTACCTGACCAACAGAGCAGAACATGACAGGATAGCCAGACAGTGGACCAAGAGATATGCAACATAAATGACAAACTACTTGTGCAGTGTGAAGGTGCAGAAGGCAACTTTGCAGTGTGCAACAAATCTTTATAGCCTTTACAATACGGACTTCTGTGTATATGTTATACTGATTCTACTCTGCTTTTATCCTTTTGAAGACTGGGATACTGCCCCCCCAAAAAAGGTAAAATGCTATCAAGAGTAGAAGTTTGTAGCTGTAGATTAGTTATGTTTAAAATGCCTACTTGCAAGTCTTGCTTCTTTGGGATATCAAAATGTATTTTGTGATGTACTAAGGATACTGTTCCTGAAGTCAACCAAATATTATAGTGCATTTTAGCCTAATTCATTATCTGTATGAAGTTATTAAAGGTAGCTGTAGATTACTAGGAATTATGTCATTTGTATTAAACCCAGATCTATTTCCAATATGTGGTACATGCTGTTGTGAAAACTGTTTTAACTTTTACCTTTGTCAGTTTGTAATGAAAGGATTTCCTTTTTCCCTTTGTAGCTCAGAGAGCACCCAGTGTATCATCTCAAACACAATAAATATGTTCCCCATGGAGTAGTTTCTTTGTTTTCCTATTTTAAATTAATATTTTAATAAATTTAATTATAGTAACAAGGCAGGGCCAATGTATCACAGATCCCTGTGGATATTCTTTAAATTAATATACATAAGCAAGGGTTTGCTATTAAATGTTTAATGCACACCTGTGGATGGTTTAAGTTTTCCCTGTTTTGTTTTTAACAGAACAAGTGAAATTTCTACTATTTTTTTAAATTTAGTACTCTTCAGCTCCTTCTCAAGTTGAAATGAGAGCATTGCATATGCTTACTCCAGGAGTTAATGTAGCTGGTTGCTTCAGGGCCAGTCCTGCTCTCAGAACAGACTGCCTCGGTCTTGCTACAAAGTAGGGCCAAGTCAAAAACAGTTTGGTGCTTTTGTTTCTGAGTAAAGCAAGTCGGACTTGCTGATCTAGATAACTACAGTCATCCATTGAAAAAGGTCTTCCAAAGCATGATTGAACACTATATCATCTGCCCAGAAAAGAGAGTAGAATAAATTTAGTCAGATTTTTATGACGCGAAAACAGCTTTGAGGGAAATGAACCTTTGTTAGTAAAAACGAAATATGTAAAACTATTTTAGACTACCTTTTCTCCCTTCAATTTCTGGCTTGAAAATTTTGTAACATCTGTAAGTAACAAAAATACAGCTTTATAGTACATACAGTTTAAAAAGTAGAGTCACTAATAGTTTTATAATTTAAGCTTTTATAGGTTGCCAGTCACAATATTGATGATAAAAAAAAAAAGATACTTGATTCCTTTAAATGATTTTTAAAATTACACTTAATTTTAAACTTTACGGTCTCCCTTACTACCTGCTGTTTTTGGAGACAATGTAGCACTTCCATCAATAAGATGCTCTGCTCATTTAATACATGAAAACTGAACTTTAAATTTAAATATTAAAGCAATAAACAAAATGCTAAAGATTTAGATCTAAAGTTAACCATCACTATACAGGCCCCTGGTTTTTGTATCACATGACCTTTGACCATGAATTGTCCACCCTACTTGAAATATTTCTGCAGATTCCTGAAGGTGGCTTGAAGAACTGTGTATCCCAAATATCTTGACCTAGAAGCCAGTCTCTCTTGGTAGCTACAGGATAGCTTTAGAGTTCAGGTTGTAAAGTGCAAAAGGGAATGAGAAATGGGATCTGGCAAGTGAATATGCCTAAGTCAGGTAACAGACTAATGCCAGGAGATGAAGTGCTGGAAATCACTGCTGAAGGTGACCAGAGTTTCTCATCATGTCATTGGATGTGTGAGAAATAGCACAGATTGGCAAAGCAAGAAGGAGCTGTCACATCTGGGCTGGATATGTAAAGTCTGCTCACTGCTGACTATTAGTGCACCTGTGGGTGACCCGGTGCTCATACAGCACTCCAGTGACCTTCCAGTGGAGAGCAAACGATGTATTTCACACATTATCTGTGTTGCCTACAGAATTTACAGATATTTATATCATAATATATTATGGTATAAAAATACAGGTTTTAATTCTAATTTTAATGTATTTTGGTTTTGTATTGTACCTACAACTTCAGATACCTTGGTGTACAAATGGGATGCCTTGTTAGTGTTGCCCCATCTTGCCTTCCTTGGATTGGATCCTTTACACTGAATTCCCATACTCTTTTTTTTTTTTTTTTGGTTTGTTTGTTGTTTTTTTTCGTTGGTTTGTCATGATTCTGTTCTTTTTTAATGTAGTTTTTTGTGTGTAAATTTTATATTTACTGAAGTAAAGGTTGTTTTTGTGTAAACATTTAAACTTAAAAAAAAAAAGAAAAGCTAATTTTTTTTCTCAAGTTCTCTCTGCTGAACCATGCAGTAGAAAGAAATTTGTATTGTTAAATAAATCAATTAGTTGTTAAATGAGAATGTGTGTCTGTTTTCATGGGAAGGGAAGAAATCCCTGCTGAAAATATATCTAGAATACCAGTTGCAAAGAGCATCTGGTGTTTCAATCCTTTTCCTTCCTGGCTGTGCTAGGGTGAATACTGGACAATACCAAAGCAGAGCACTGATCCTCTACAGTTCTAATTTTCTGTTCTGTCTTCTTATCACCAGTTACTGGGGTCTGTATTTGGGAAAAAGGAAACTGAAATGACATTTTTGTGAAAAGACCAGCTGAAGATACTGCACACCCTCTTCCTCTCCATTTTGGATGGGCTTTTCTTCTTCTGCTTTTTTTGGGATTTGAGTGGGGAGCGCATGCAACTGGCTGGGAGGCTGCCCGAAGTGGTTTCTGTGAGGATCTGTCATCAGGAGATCTCGTGTGGGAACTGGCGGTCCCAGCCTTTGAGCTGTGACACTGCTGAGGAGCAGAGAGGGGCAAACACCTTTTCAGCTGAAGTCGTGGCTACATTCAGAGCAAATACTTTGTCCTATCAAATGAGAAGGGATAGGTAAATATAGAGTATTAAAAATATGTTTCTTACAATGGAAAGGCAAATACATATTAGCCTTGCTATTTCTGTACTAATGTGTGCTAACATGCAGTGAGCTGCTTTGTCTTCTGTGGTGTCTTAGTGATGTGTAGTGCACCTTACATGGAGACAGTCTCACTGCTCAGTGTTGACCAGTGATGATTTGAAGTCTACACCCAGTAAGGGAAGGGAGTCATAGAAAGCAAGACTGCAGGATAACCCAAGCCATGGGCCAGACTTGCACAGCCTCATGAGGAAAGCAGCAACTGAACCAGGTCTGGTTTGTGCTCTGCTCCCTCCCTGCCTCTTGGGGAAAGAGGAAACTCCTCCACACCTTGTGGCACAGCAGTTCCTGCTCTGTACCAGCCTGTTTGTGGCCACGGGTATTGCAGAAAGTGAGACCAAGCATCTCCTTTTCTTTACCATCTGTGGGAAACAGATTTGTGGCCTTGCAGTGGTGGTCTCGCTTGCCTGCACCATGACAGGAGAGCTGCAGGGCTCTGGCCGAGGGGCTGCATGCTGGCTGGGTGCAGCGCTGAACTGCAGGGCAGCCCGGCTGCATGGCTTCCCTGTGGCCCTGCCTGGGCCACCACAGCACTGTGGGGAAGAAGCTGCAGCCCACAGGAGCTTCTACATCTATCTTGTGGTCTTCTGCCTCTGCGGTTTTGTCTGCATGTGCACAAGCAGCAACGGACTCCAGACTCCGGGCTGAAGAGTGAATTCCACTTTGTCTGCATTTCCTTCTGTGAAAATCAGCACTGGATATTTATGTGAAAGAAGGAAGGCTTGTGTAGGCATCCTGAACTAAAACAGCTTCAAAAGACAGTAACAGTAGCATGACTAAAAGGAGATTTGATTCAGCCATAAACCAGCATTGTATTTCTGTGGTCTGTGCTATAGCAAGGGAAACAGATGCGTTTAACTCAGTGCTGCTTTGTGTAGTGTCCTCCTTGGTGGGACCACTTGGATTTGTATTGCACAGTGACTTCCAAGGCTGAACTAGTACTCCCTTTCCTTCGCTGACCAACCCTGACTGAAAGTGGCTGCAGAGGGCCCCAGGACCAGAGGGAACACCACGTAATAAAGCCCCTGTTCTAAAGGAGGAATTGAGACAGCAGCATGGCTGCTTGTGCTGCTGCCTGATCTTGCTGAGGATGAGAATTGGATACGTTCGACTGTTCGTCACATTCTTTTTAGGTGACAGAGAGGATAGTGCACTTGGAAGATAATTGCTGGAACATTTGCAGCACACAGGGGCTTTTGCTTTTTTATCCTTAAAGAGGGAAACCTGCTTCAGCTCATCTCTCCCCACCTCTCTGGATCAGTGTCTCTGGAGTGCAGTTATGGCTGCCTCTGTTGCTGGGTAGAATAGATGGCATCCAACGTACTAACAACAATTGGGGGGTCCTTAAAAATAAAAACTGCCAGGAACAGAGAGAATAAAAGGTACGGTAAGGCACGGTGTGAAGAATACACAAATCTTCTCCCCTCAAGGTGACTGCAGGCTCTGCATCTAGAGGGGTGTAAGATGTGATGGGGACCAAACGCCTGAATATAAATGCATGGAGCTGTTGCTCCTTTCATTGTTGCTACTGCTCTTCCGCAGCCAAGGTGTGCATGGCCTTAACTGTTTATGTGGTGTTTCCAAGTATTTGGAAGCATTTTGTAGCTTTTTCATCCAAACTAAATATCTCTTCTAACCGTTCTAAATTGTTACCATTCATAACATCCTTTGACAGTAAATGCTACAGGTTAAGTACTGGCTGTGTGAAAAAAATACTTTTTTAGGTGATTATTTCATGCAACCTGCCATGTAAGCAGTTCAGTATATGTCTTCCAGTTTTGTACTGTGAGAAATAACGAATAATTGCATTTGTTCTCCTCCCTGATCCCATTTAGGATTTTATGTACCATCATTATTATCAGCTCCTAGTAACCTCTTTTTTTTCCAGGCTGGAAAATCTTAATTCATTTAATCTCTGTCTGTATGGAAGATGCTCTGATTATCCTGGCCACCCTTGTCTGTACGTTTTGTAATTCTACTCTAGCTGTTTAAAGGAATGAGAGCTCCACACTGTATGCAAAAGGTGAACTCACAATTCATCTGGAGTAGTGTTTTCTGGTTTGGTGTTCTTGCCTAGTAGCTTGAAATGATCTGCCTTTTTGACCATTGTTGCTTAGCTGATGTCTTCATTATGCTGTGTTCAGAGAGGCTGGAATATTTTTTCTGAGCAATAGCTGATTTAAGCTTTTCTGTCGGTCTAACAAATCTGTCTTTCCCCATATCCACTGCTCTGTATTCATCAGCACTAAATTTATTTGTGATGTTACCTCCCAATTCTCAGTATCATGAAATCTTTCATGACTCTTGGCACTTGGCTTTAGTTTAGTCTGCCTTGAATATTGACTCCCTGTGTGTGCTGCATGCACCAGGGGTGGGAGGTAACAGCAAAAGTAATAGCAAAGTGCAGTGGACATGTCTGTCTGCCAAGAAGTGATGGGTCCCCGAGGACAAATTATCATCTGGCTTCTGAATGGCACAAATGAAAGCAGCTGCCAACTGTTTTCATCAGTCTGGGCTTTGTCTCCCTCTACAGAACAAATGTCAGGTCATTATTTAAAGAGAAGCTCAGTGTGGGTAAATTTCCAGAGTGCTGAATGAGCTGTCATCCTGGAGATTAGTTTTCTGGGATATCATATAGGTAGACAAGGATGAATCACGAATCTTGTGGGAAACCATTCCTCTGAACATAGCAATTGGACGTTTCTCTGAAGGATACCGTTTGGGTGGAAGTATGCAGTCTATGTGTGTTCACTGAGCCAGGCAGCAATAATGGGGCTGGAAATGCAGAGGTGATACGAAGGTACTATTGAAGTACGGTGGTGTGTGGTGGCAGTTCTTACACAAGGAAGGCAGCTTCGTGCAAGCATGATGGGTTGTGTTTATTCTAGCATTTAAAATACACATACATTTGTGAAAACTTGAACCAATATGGGACTCTCTTGATTAGCTCAGTTGGTTAGAGCATGGTGCTAATAAGGCCACGGTCACGGTTCGATCCCCATACATTCACTTAAAAGCTGGACTCGATGATCCTTGTGGGTCCCTCCCAACTCAGAATATTTTGTGATTCTTTGACTACATACCCAAAAAAGTTTCCTAGTAGTTAGGGCTCCTAATCTATAGGCAGTGGAATTAAAGTGACATTATTTTGAATTTGTAGTCTGAGAGGAAATAATGCACTCTTGTGCTTTTCTGCCATTGCCTGGGTTTCCCTGTTTTCTGAGAAGCTAACCTGCTGCCATTTCACTGGAATGATCAGTTATTACATATAAGTGACACTTGTATTCTATTCACTGTTACATGTTGCTGTTTCCAAATGACTTTCTAATTTTTTTTTTTTAATTTTTTTTTTTAAAGTATGGATTTAACAAAGAACCAAAAGCATAAAGGTATCGTTTAAGCTTCATTCAGTGATTTTGTTGAATTTTTTACTGCAAATTTACCCGACTTACCTTTCTTAAAAACATTAGCGTCTGAACTTTACCGTGAAGAAAACCTAAAGTCAGGCCAAATCAAAAGCACAAACCCCGGGAAGAGCCGGGTAAACAAACCCTGGGAGAAGTTTTCCCTCGGGTGGGCTTTTCCAGACCAGGCTGCAGGGCCGGCCCGCGCGCCGCCAGGTGGCGCTGCCGCACCGGGAACCGCCGCGGCGGGAGCGCGCTGGGCGGGGGGGGACACGGGGACACGGGGATACGGGGACATGGGGATACGGGGATACGGGGATACGGGGACATGGGGATACGGGGATACGGGGACATGGGGACACGGGGATACGGGGATACGGGGACATGGGGATACGGGGACACGGGGACACGGGGACATGGGGAGACGGGGACAGGGGGATACGGGGACATGGGGACACGGGGATACGGGGAGACGGGGAGAGG